>JARGCV010000340.1:7500-565000 GCA_034064705.1 Bothrops alternatus
TAATTGGGTATTTGCCAACAAATGCGAGATATGCCCTGGCCTAACTCCTGAGGAAGAGGTCGGATACGGAAAGGACATGTTTTTCGGGTTCCCCTACCTGTGGGGAACCTGAATACATCTATCCATTTCGAATTTGAGGTCAGTTTCAAAGTTTGATTTTTCATACTTAATTGGCTTTTTGCTCTGGTTATGCCCTGGCCTAAGTCTTAAGGGAGAGGTCGGATCCAGAAAACACATGGTTTTTTGGGTTCCCCAACCTGTGGGGAACTTGAATATATGTATTATTTTCGAATTTGAGTTCAGTTTTAAATATTGACTTTTCATGCTGAATTGGTTTTCCAACAAATGTGAGATACGCCCGGGCCAAACTCCTCAGGGAGAGGTCTGATATGGAGAACACATGGTTTTTTGGGTTACCCAACCTTTGGGGAAACTGAATATATGTATCCTTTTCGAATCTGAGATTAGTTACAAATTTTCACTTTTCATGCTTAATTGGCTATTTGCCTACAAATGCAACATACGACTTGGCCTAACGCCTGAGGGAGATGTGTGATCCGGGAAACATGGTTTTTCGCGTACCCCAACCAGTGTGGAACTTGAATATATGTACCCATTTTGAATTTGAGGTCACTGAATTTTGATGCTTAATTTTGACTTTTGATGCTTAATTGGGTATTGGCCAACAAATGCGAGATACGCCCTGGCCTAACTCCTGAGGAAGAGGTCGGATACGGAAATGACATGTTTTTTGGGTTCCCCTACCTGTAGGGAACCTGAATCTATGTATTCTTTTCGAATTTGTTCAGTTTTAAATTTTGACTTTTCATGCTGAATTGGTTTTCCAACAAATGTGAGACACACCCTGGCCAAACTCCTCAGGGAGAGGTCAGATCTCGAAAATAAATGGTTTTTTTGGCTTCCTTTACCTGAATATATGTATACATTTTGAATTTAAGGATAGTTTGAAATTTTGACTTTTGATGCTTAATTGGGTATTTGTCAACAAATGCGAGATACGCCCTGGCCTAACTCCTGAGGAAGAGGTCAGATACTGAAAACACATGGTTTTTTGGGTTCCCCTACCTGTGGAGAACCTGAATACATCTATCCATTTCGAATTTGAGGTCAGTTTCAAAGTTTGATTTTTCATGCTTAATTGGCTTTTTGCTCTGGTTACGCCCTGGCCTAAATCTTGAGGAAGAGGTCGGATCCGGAAAACACATGGTTTTTCGGGTTCCCCAACCTCTGGGGAACTTGAACATATGTATCATTGTGAATTTAAGGTCACTTTGAAATTTTAACTTTTGATAGTTGCCTATTTGCCAACAAATGAGAGATACGCCCTGGCCTAACTGCTGAGGGAGAGGTCTCATATGGAGAACACATGGTTTTTCGGGTTCCCCAACCTGTCGGGAACCTGAAAATATGTATACTTTTCGAATGTGAGGTCAGTTTCAAATTTTGACTTTTGATGCTTAATTGTCTATTTGCCAACAAATGCGAGATACACCCTGGCCTCAATTCTGAGAGGTCGGATCCGGAGAAGACATGGTGTTTTGGGTTTCCTTTCCTGTGGGGAACCTGAATATATGTATTCATTTTAGGATACTTTTAAATTTTGATGCTTAATTCAATATTTGTCAACAAATACGAGATACGCCCTGGCCTAACTTCTGAGGGAGAGGTTGGATCTGGAAAACACATGGTTTTTCGGGTTCCCCAACCAGTGGGGAACCTGAATATATGTATACTTTTTGAATTTCAGTTTCATATTTTCACTTTTGATGCTTAATTGGTTATATGCGAACAAATGCGAGATTCGCGTTCCTCTACCTGTGGGGAACCTGAATATATGTATTCTTTTCGAATTTGTTCAGTTTTAAATTTTGACTTTTCATGCTGAATTGGTTTTCCAACAAATGTGAGATACGCCCTGACCAAACTCCTCAGGGAGAGGTCGGATCTGGAAAACAAATAGGTTTTTTTGGCTTCCTTTACCTGTGGGGAACCTGAATATATGTATACATTTCGAATGTAAGGATAGTTTGAAATTTTGACTTTTGATGCTTAATTGGGTATGTGCCAACAAATGCAAGATATGCTCTGGCCTAATTCCTGAGGAAGAGGTCGGATACGGAAAACACATGGTTTTTCGGGTTCCCCTACCTGTGGGGAACCTGAATATATGTATACATTTTGAATTTAAGGATAGTTAGAAATTTTGACTTTTGATGCTTAATTGGGTATTTGCCAACAAATGCGAGATACACCCTGGCCTAACTCCTGAGAGGTCGGATACAAAAAACGAATTCTTTTTTAGGGTTCCCCAAAACACAGGGAACCTGAATATATGTATAGTTTTCGAATTTGAGTGGAGTTTCAAATTTTGACTTTTCATTCTGAATTGGCTATTTGCTAACAAGTGCGAGATACGCCCTGGCCTAACTAGGGACAGGTCGGATCCGGAAAAGAAATGGTTTTTCGGGCTCCTGAACCAGTGGGGAACTTGAATATATGTATACTTTTCGAATTTGAGGTGAGTTTTAAATTTTGACTTTTCATGCTGAATTGGCTTTTTGCCAACAAATGCGACATACGCCCTTGCCTAAGGGAGAGATCGGAACCAGGAACAAATAAAAGCTATGGATGAAATAGTACAGTGTTACTGCCATTCGTTGCTCTACTCACCTGAAGTACAACTAAGAACGCTGATGTCAAGAGCCATCCTGCTAGTGGACTCTCTAACTTTTTTGTTTTGCTTTGTGGGGCTACAGGATCCCCTTATTTTTCTCAGTTTGAACAATTCAAAATCGGGTAGCACTGAGTCTTGAGGGAACAGCTTGGGTATCCTTATGGGGAACTTTTGTCTCTGGGTGCTGTCTGCAACTCCCATTGCCCCTACAAGATGGGAATGCTGGGGAAGGATGATATTTCTATTTCTGCCTTGCATCCACAACAATGCAACTGGTGATACAAAAATCCCCTTTTAGTCCACCAACTATCAGGCTATTCTCAAAAGTGAGGAGATTGGGGGATGTGCTGAGAGGGGGTCACTTTCCTACTCCGAGATGCCTCTTCTTTCAGCCACACTTCCGTGCTTTGAATGGCTGGAGGCTGACATTCAATTAATATCGAGCAGAAAACAGCTCCAGAAACAGCCTTCGGAGCTACTCCAGAGTCAGCTACTGGATTAGGTCCTGGGGTTTTTTTGGGTGGGTGGGAGGGGTGTCGTGCCTAGGATCCGAAGACCTTATTATTAACACAACATGTGGTTTATTTTCTGGCAGTTCTGGCACAAACTTGGCAATGGAAACACTTTGTCCTTGATATTTTTCATAGTGGTTCACTGTGATGGAAACCAGAGACTTGCAAAGCAGATTTGAACCCCAGACAGGCCCAGGGTTCGGACAGTTGCATTTCAGGAATGATTTTGCTTTAAAAGAAGGAAGGGACTGAAAGCCAATTTCCTCAGAAATCCTTCAGGGAGGAAGTGGGGAAGGTTGGCAGGGCAAGTACATGGCCAAAGGTGCTCTTGATTGCAATCTCTTTCACAGGAGTAACTTTTCTTCAGAATTGGGTGCCCAACTTCAAAAATCTCCCCCTACCCAGAATGTGCATCTTCCTTTGAATTGTTACCTGTAGCATCTCTGCTTGGAAGAAGATGGGGAAGGCTCACGCATCTGGATCTGGCCCCTTTTAAGTGGCCTTAGGGCATCTTTGCTCACTTCCTCAGTGAGCAGCGGTCTCTGCAGTTGACCCGGACATACACTGGACGCATGCCAGCTGCTGCTTTCTGAGCCAAAACAGCATAAATCCCAGCCGTGCTGCAGACAGGCTGGGCGGCTCCTGCACTCCAGGACTCGCACAGCAGGGAGCAGGAGCATAGTACATACCAAGGCACCTGCTGCTTGGATGCACTGACCACAGGGGAGTCGCCCTTCCCTGGCCCGCTGACCCTGGAGCCTCCGCCTGGAGGGCCGGGCTACCTATCTCACAGACCAGTCGGTGCCTCTGGCTGATTGCTGCTCTGAAAGGCTTGGCAAGCCGGGCTGCTGGCAGTGGCAGAGCAGGCAGCCTGTCTCCAGGCATGGGAAGGCTACACTGTGCCTGCCGGCTTAGCTCTTGGCATGGTTCGGGAGTGTCTGCCTATTCAGCAGTGCGGTGGGAGGGGGGAGTTTAGGCGGACCCGGTGTGCTAATTTGCGTTGCATTGTGTGACGCTAACCTGCACTGCCTCGGTTGCCAGGCAAGGGTGCACAGGAAGCAACAGGTGCGGAGATCAGTCACCTCGGCCTCTGCTGGCCTTTTACAGGCAGGGCTTCCTTCTGAGTGGGACCACCTCTGTCCTGGGAGGGGCACAGAGCAGGGAAGGGAATCAGCTTTCATGCCCAGCTGGTGCGAAGGGCTAAAGCTGTAGGGAAGTTCCTGTGGGGAGTTGTTCAGGCTGTTCTGACCTAGAGACACTTTTGCATTTAATCCTTCACCCTTCAGTTTACCTTGCATCATCCTGTTCCTTTTATTCAAGGATAGAATTCACCTTGAGAGTATTTCCTGGAAAGGGAATGTGACATTCAGTTTTCCTCTACAGGCTCTGTAGAGATTAGAGAAAGGGAAGTTTATGAACATGAATATAACCATGAATAAATTGCAGTCATTCGGTTATGCTCTGGCCATAAGAAAGCAGATAGATATACAGGTATAAAATGAGGAACAGATGTCAGAATCTAATTATATTTCATTTCTAGCTACCTACTCAGAAAAAAACCCATTTCTTACTCTCTCAGGATTCTGTCATACTACGAAAGGGGAGGAGGATAAGCAAGGGGGGTTTATGACTCTTACTTCCTTCATTAAACTACAAAGTGACTGCATGTTGATTCTCATTAAGAGGACTGACCATAACAATACGGCCATCACCTTTCATCTACACTCTCTCTGAAGTCTCCCTTTTGCCAGCAGTGAGGTAAATAAAGGGGGGGGAACAATGCAACGCCTGGGATCTGGGAAAAGAGAGGATGAGTGATCGTCGCCCGGAAGAACTGTGGGCTGGGGGCTGCTTGTGAACACTTAAAGCATTGAAGGATGGGAGATAATTCCTCAGATCCTGTCTAGCATGCCTGCAATCATTTTCTCTTAATAAAGATGCCTTTGGAAGAGATATTCCAAGCGTTCTGTATTCTTAAGATGTAAGATTGAGGTGGGTCCTTACAACAGTTAAAGGATCTGAGTAGGTGTGGCCTGTAGTAGAAAAAGTGCAGTCTCTAAAGCAGTGGTTCTCAACCTTTTTAATGCCGTGACCCCCAACTGGTCGTAAGTCGAGGACTTCCCAATCGGTCGTAAGTTGAGGACTTTCCCTGCCTGGGAGCGCCGCACATGCGTGGTGCCGCCCCCTGTGCCGGCCGAGGCGTAGCTGGCAAGGCTAACTATTTTAGTAATTGCTCAGCAGGGAGGGGTGGAAACTTCCGGAGAGCTCGCCTTCGCTGCAGACAACTTGCAGCACCGTTTGCAGACTGGGACTTTTGGTGGGCTCAGCAGGGCAGAGACAGCCTGGACAATTCCTATTGGCTTTTGAAAGCCAATAGAATTAAACTCTATTCAAGAGAGTCTATTCTATTGGCTTTCAAAAGCCAATAGAATAAGAGGGAGTAGCACAGCTAAGGAAAAGGGGAAAAAATGGCAGACTGCGTTGTTTGGCGACCCCCGTGAAATGGTCGTTCGACCCCAAATGGGGTCCCGACCCACAGGTTGAGAACCACTGCTCTAAAGGGTGGCTGTATGAAGCAGGAGCTGATTTCAGGATTACCAGTTGCCCCTAGGAGGGGGCAGAAGCACAGCATGAATGTATGGCATCTGATGGTGGACAAGCAGGACTTCAGAGGCTAGACCAGAGGTCTCCAACATTTTGGGCACCAGGGACCAGTTCTGTGGAGAGAGGTTCTTCTGCAGAAAAGAGGGCATATAGTTTTGTGTGCTGCCTGCATCCTGCCGATGGGGCTTTGCTTGTTTGTCCATGGACCCCTGGGCCAGAAAGCCCTTCTGAGAGTAAGCCTTGGTCTACATTTAAGTCAAAATTGCAAGTCATCCTGTGGAGATAATAAAACTATTACAGACTTGGCTGCAAATCAAGCCTAATATAATCAACCCTAAAGTGTAAGGAGTTTTTTTTCCCCCCATTCCTAGACAGCGGGCCTGGCTGAGAGGAAAGTGACTGAAAATGTCCCAGGCCTCTTGTTGTTGGGGGCCCATTCAGTAGCAGTTCCTTTCCTGAATAGACTGTGGGTTTCTGTGCTGATTGTCCATTGAGAACAATGAGCCTTCGTGCCACATGGGAGTGCCTTTAGCTGAGCTTATGTGTTGGAATCAAAATCTGGTCTGCTTCCAAGCTGGGAGAAAGATGCAGGAGAAACGAATTTGGAGGCAAGCTGCAGTTGGAAAGGAGGTCTTCAGTTATTTGGTAGCCAGAAACAACAGTTACAGCAGCATGTTTCTGGGGTGGCTGACAAAGATTTTTATATGATTTGTGGGCTTTGTGATTGAGCTATCTAGATTTGTTGTGCAATAGACTTAAATGTGTATTTTTTAATATTCTAAGTGTGGTGGGTTCATTCCTATTGTGGCTGGAAGTCATGCCCTGTCCTTGAGTTGGGGGGATGTAAATCTGTCATTGTCTTTGTATCAATCTACTTGGTTTTGACTCCTTGTGAAGGCTGCAGCTAGAAGCGTCCTAAAGGTGCTATTTTCAGAAGGCAACTGGACTTTCTTGTGTTTCTTTTGAAGATGTTTCACTTCTCATCCAAGAAGCTTCATCAGCTCTGACTGGATGACTGAGAATCTCCATAGACATTTAGCTATGCACTTTGGGATGAACATCCTTCGAATGGTGAGTATGAACGGATTTCCAGAAAATATTGCAGACTACAGGAACCGTTTGTGCTTCAGTTTGAGATTCAGACAGCACAGACTGTGCTATTTTCAACAGTGAAAGGACACAGGGCAGAAAATATCCTGCAGCCAATTTGCACTTCTTAGGTGACTCTGAGGACAGTTAAACCTCCAAAATGGTTTCAATGACTCTCTAAAGGAATGCAATGACCATCTGTGTTCAAGCAATATAAATCCTTCCACTCCCCACCATCTAGTCAGAGATGAAAAAGCTTCTTGGATGAGAAGCAAAACTTCTTCAAAAGAAACACAAGAAAGTCCAGTTGCCTTCTGAAAAGAGCATCTTTGAGGCACTCAGCTTGTTGCAAAAAGCTTCTTTGAGTGATTTCCCTGTTTGTGAAAGAATTATTATTTCAAGGAAACTTTTTTCTTATTTTGGGAGACTGCTCCCCAGTTGATTTTCTTTTTTGGGGAGGAGGACTCCCTACACATGTGTCTGCTTCCACATGAATTCATGCTGGACCCTTTTTTCCTTCTAACCATTTTGCTCTGTATCTTCCCCCTACTGATGGCAATGGCAACAATAGAGGCATTCAGGATCAAATATAATTATTTCATTTCAGGTTTATTTCATATTTCATAGCTAACATTTCTGGGGTGGCCAGAAGCAAATATTATTAGTGTCAATAATTACTGCATTTGTGAATACAATCTTGCATGGCATGAGACACTATACAATAAGAACATCACTAAAACTTCAGATCCTAAAAGGCTATACAAAAGAAAACTACAGAAACAGTAGTTTCCCAATTGCCCCTGGGTGGTCAACCTCAATTCTTGTGCAGAAATTTCCCAAGTAGAAGTGGTTTGCTCAGAAAGCCAGACCCACCCAGCCCCTGCTCATGTACAAGCATCATAAAGAACAATAGGCAGATTCACCTGAGTCCCAGTTGTGCTTCAGACTTCTTGGTTTCAGAAAGAGGAGAACCTAAGAGCTCTAAAGCAGGCTAAGCATCTTACTGAACAGAACAGATAGCAGTGGCCAGATGTGATATGATCACCAGTAGACATGGCAAACATTGTCTAGCAAATGCATTTTGTGCTGGTTGAACATTCCCCTTTTTCCAAAGCAACCCTGGAACAGGAGAACAAGTGTTAATTAAGGCCCTGGACACTATGGCTTTAACTGATTTCTGTAAGAACTTTGTTGGAGCCAATTCACAGAAGAAAGCAACCTTTCTTTTAGTGTGTTTAACTTTGGCTTGCAAAGTAAAGGAGAAGCATTGCAATGTAGGGTACTATTCCTTTAATAGAATTATATGCAACTTGAGAAGCCAACCTGAGGCCGTACCATCAGAATCGCTGAACAACAAAGCAGATCTACATAATATTTGAGCCGAACCAAGCAAGCTGACGATGGAGTATACAGGAACCCAGAATTGGATAGGCTACAAAATTCAGACCTACCAAACAGTGCCCATGGTGCTGCTTTTAGCTGCATCTGCAGGCCTGGAAAAGATCCCTTGAACCTTCACTCCAAGGGCTGAGTCCTCATACGCAACAGCAGAGAGTTGAGCAATCCAATTTTGCAGGGGATCCCCCATTGCCTGCTTTCTTGTTCACTTTGGGGAGGAGGAGGACAAAAGACATGGCCAGAGCACAGTGGTAGAAGCTATGCACGTAGGTGTAATCCCAGTCCTAGGAAAAGGCAAAATTGGTCACATCAGAATCAAGAAAGCCACATCTAGATGCTGCATATTATTCTCTCTGTATTCTGGATTACTACTGCATTTGTGGAATGAAAGAAAAAAGTTTGAAAGGTATTTTTAAAAGAGAGGGGTGGAGCATCCTTAGGCTAATGATGTGGGTCCTAGACTACCCTTATTCAGACAAGATTTAAGCCCAGAGATCAGTGATTTCTTTGCACATATGTCATCATTCTACACCATCCCTTATGGCCAAGAATCAGCCAGGAAATAATTCCTTGACCATAGTTTCCCATTTGGCTACATTGGGAAAATATGGTTATTTCTTTTGTATATCAGAGACTTTCAACTTTCAACTCTTTTCCTATCTCTTTTCCTGGGACAGCATCCAGACATCTTGACTCAAAGATTCTAGGACCAAAGGGTGTCCTCAAGGTGAAGAATGGACAAATTGCTGTGAACAAGGAAAAAACCTCTTGTAGGAAACAAATGGGTAGCTCTTGGATCTCAGGGAGCTAAGTAAAAATTGTAGGAGGGGAGCTCCTACAATCCTTGGACCCAGAGCCCCTGGGGTGATTAAACTGCTTAAGGATTTGAAAGTGTATGAGCTGATGGGAGGACACTCCGTGTTCCTGAAAACTAGTGACTTTTAATGAAATGGTCTTAAGAAAAGATCCTACCAAACCTCTCTTGAAGGCGCCATGTGTGAGGGTGTAGGAGGGCCATCTCAGAGGCAAACCTAGAAATACAAGTATATACATTTCCTTATCTGCATTACTGCATATCGATTTTTGCACCTTAAGCACTGTTGGCAGAAGAGGGGGAAATTCAGTCTTCACCCTCCCAGAAACCTCACTATGGATTGCTAGATTAACATCACCATCAGCAATGGCAGGAGACTATTGCTTTCCTCACTGTTTGCAGCCCAGCTGCACTTTGTGCTGCAAAAGGGTGTATGTTTTGCTGGCGGAGCAGTGTTCTGTATATGCCAGTGCTGCTGATTATGCTGTGGAAAAACATGCATTTTCCCTGCTAATGAAAGTAAAGGAATGAAAAGAAGGATTGGGGTGACGTGATAGTAGTGTTCCAATATTTGTGAGGCCGCCACCAACCTATTTTCCAAACACCTGAGGGCAGGGCAAGAAGCAATGGATGGAGACTTATCAACCTAGAATAAAGGAGAAATGTCATGACAGTGAGAACAGTTCACCAGTGGAACAGCTTGCCTCCAGAAGTTGTGAGTGCTTCATCACTGGAGAATAGGCTGGACAGCCACTTGTCTGAAATGGGGGATGGGGTCCAAGCAGCAGGGATTGGACACTAGAAGACTTCCAAGGTTCCTTCCAACTCTGTTATTCTGTTAAGGAGTCACTTTCAGAGAAGTAAATCCCTAAAAGTCTCAGATTAAGCATATCTCATTGTTGTCTCCAACAATCCTCTCGTTTGCTAAAAGATTTGAGCAGTTCTCATCAGAAACTATGTATGTGAGACATTCTGGGGCCAGGGACAGATCCATTATTCTACTAGTCATCCTGAGCACAGAGCTCCCAACTCACCAACATCTTATCTGGAATGCCTTGACTGCCTGTGTGCATGGATCTCTGCTCCTCATACTTCAACATTTGTAATTTTGGCTCAAACCGAAGATTGCCAAGGGAACCATATGAAGATTAATATCCTTGAACTGTGTGGTTTCTGATGGCAAATTGAATATTTCCTGTTTTTCCCCATGAATCATTTTGCCTTGAACACCATGAAAACCTTCCCTGCCTCCTCCTATTAAAGTGCCCCTGGATCCAAAACCCGATTCTGTTGGTAGTAAGATTTGAGCTGCCAGGTCCTTTTTTTTTGTGCCCAGCGACCAGCAATTGTGCTGACCAAACAGGGTTGTTACTTCACCATATTTAAATTATTTTAAGTCAATTTTTGTGATAGGAGGTTGGATGGGATGTCCTAACAATGGCATGAGTCTATTATTTATCTTTATTTTGGAAGTATTAAATAGAAGGATAAGACAAGATACAGAAATTAAAGGATTGAAAATAAAAGATGAAACATATGTTACAAGCATTTGCTGATGATTTAGTTTTTATTTTGGAAGAACCTTTAGAGATGATTCCTAAATTATGGGAAAAGATAGAAGAATATGGACTAAAAGATAGAAGAATATGGACTAAAAATAAATAAAGATAAAACTAAAGTAATAGTAAAGAACCTCACAGATAAACAAAAAAGGCAAATAGTAGAGAAAACAGAGGTACAAATAGTGGAAAAAAGTTAAATATTTAGGTATTTATCTTTCAGCTAAGTGTTCGTCAATAAAAGAAGACAATTATATAAAATTATTGCAAATAAAGCTAATTTGGAAAGATGGAAAAATCTCCAGTTGTCAATATTAGGAAGAATTGCTACAGTAAAAATGAATGTGTTGCTGAAGATTTTATTTTTATTTCAAACGATTCTGATAAAACTTGAGAGAAAATTCTTTCAAAATTTAAATTCATTGGTTTTGAACTTTATTTGGCAGGGGGGAAAAGCTAGAATTAAGATGAAAACATTACAAGATGGTAAGGAAAATGGAGGTTTTGGGTTGCCAGAATGGACATTGTATTATCAAGCATCTGTGAAAGAGTGGATAACACTCAGAAATAAAAGGTCATTGTATTTAGAGGGACATGATTTACAATTGGGGTGGCATGCTTTTTTATGGTATGGGAAAAACAGAGTCCATAAGTACTTTCAAAATCATTTTATAAGAAATGCCTTGTTAACAGTATGGGAAAAGATTAAAGCTAAAATATATTCAAAAATTCCAGGTTGGTTATCAACGATGGAGGCATTTATACATCCAAATCTGGTAGATTTTGAAAAAGTATGGACATATAAAGATATTTTAGATATTGATGGGAAATTAAAATCTAAACAAGAATTGGAAAATTTAGGAATTAATCTGTCCTGGTGGGCACATTTACAGATACAAAGTAGATATAAAAAAGATGTAAAAATGTATGGATTTTACAAGGATCAAACTGTGTTTGATAAGATTTTGTTAACCTCAGATGAGAAATTAATTTTAAAAATGTATACTTTTTTGTTAATTTTAGATATGGAAAGTGAACAAGTGAAAGAAACAATGATAAGATGAGCAAAAAATTTTGGTTATGATATAGAATTAGAAAAATGGCAAATGTTATGGGAGAGAAACTATAAATTAACAATGTCAACTTCATACAAAGAAAATCTGTATAAAATGTTTTATAGATGGCACCTTCCACCAGCAAGATTAGCAAAAATGTTTAAAAATATGTCAGATAGAGGTTGGAAATGTAAACATAACATAGGTACGTATTATCATATTTGGTGGACATGTGGGAAGGCAAAGGCTTATTGGAAAAACATACATATGTGGTTAGAAAAAATATTGGACGAACAAATGGATTTTAAACCTGAACTTTTTTTACTAGGCATTGTTGTGGGTGTCTCACGACTGGATGATGACATATCAGAGAATGAGGAAGCACAAGCCGGCCCCTCTGGGTATTTTCCCCCCCCGGCAGCCGAATCAGACAATGAGGAGTTTTGTATGCATTCTGATTCAGACTCTCCAAATGATGAGTCAGATTTAGAGCAAGACGAGCAATGGATTGATCCGAGGTTCAGAAGGTTTGATAAGCGAAGGTGTCAGTTAACTGGAAAAAGGAAGTAATGGGGGGAAGTGACGTATCGGACACTATATTAGAAGGGGGAAGTAGACTACGCCCTTGTTACGGGCAACGTTTATCAATGAGAGGTTTGGAAGCTTTTGCAATGCTTTGAAAGTCTGATGTTTTGAAAAACCTAGCGAAGGATAATGAGGTCTCGGACACTGTGATAAAGACGGAGTGAGTAATTGGGATGTTTGGAAAGAGTTTGTTGTAATCTAACTGTAAATACTTAGTCTTAGATGTTTTTGCCAGCAAAATGTCAGCAGTTGGCTTTGAAATGAATCCTTTTGAAATGTGTTTAATAAATCTCTTAAAGACATTTACGTAGCTTTTAATGAGCTGAGAGAGACCAGACATAACAGATTGCCCGTAACCCATTTAAAACAGAAAAGACGAAAATTAATCAGAGCTTTCAGTGACGTCATGGAGGAACTCCTGGCTGCTAACCCGGCTCTGCATCTATTAGTTCAAAATCTCCAGCAACAAATTGGACATTTGCAACAGCAAATTCAAGACGCAGCAGCAGCCCCTGCTCCAGCCCCCCCTCCCAGAAGAAACAGATGTTACTTAGCCTTGCCTGATAAGTTTACTGGAGAGCGTAATAAATTTCCAGCTTTTTTAAACCAATGCAAAACATTCATTGCCTCAGCCCCAGCAGATTTCCAGCTCGATGAAACAAAAGTAGCGTTCATCTTAAGTTTATTCTCTGGGCAAGCTGCTGATTGGTCGTCTCCTCTGATAGACGGACAAGATCCTGTCCTGAGCAATTATGCAGGATTCTGCCAGCTGATGGAAAGAGAATTTGTTGACCCCCTTCGTAGACAAAATGCCACCCGGCGGATAAGCGAGCTACGTCAGGGATCGCGCTGCGTAGCGGAATATATATCAGATTTTCGCCGCCTAGCTCAAGAAATTAATTGGAATGATGAGGCTCTCATGGAAATCTTTCTAGATGGTCTGTCTTCCCAGATCTTGAATGGATTGAAAGTTACTGAAATACCCGCAACCCTGGATGCATTATACCAACATTGTTTGGCTATTGAAGCGCGAACGCAAGCCATGGATGCCCGCCTAGACAAACAGATGGTTCCAGTCACCGGAAGTGCCAAGCCAGTTCCTGCACCACGCAGAGGATTCCAGACCCTATCTATCGCTCCACCCATCCCGGCACCCAGACGTATTTTCCAAACAGGACCGGCTTACACTGAGAGGCGCCCTGCACCCATGACCAGAGATGAGCCCATGGATCTTGGTGCAGCCAGATCTCGTTTGACCGAGGCTGAGAAGGCAAGACGGAGAGCTGAGGGCTTGTGCCTGTACTGTGGAGAGATGGGTCACTTCGTCATGGCCTGCCCCCAGAAAAGACGTGGTACGGCAGGTCCTACTCCTGTTCCAGCTCGGCCTCCCACTCAGCAGTTTCAAGCCACCTTGCCGGGAAACGGCCAGAGCCCGGCCTAATGGAAACATTGGGTCGGGCAGGCGCCAAACCCAGTTCCAGTTCCGCAGACGACGACCCCGGTCCTCCGAGACATCTGATCCTAGCAACCAATATACTTCTGGGAAATCATGCCCAGGGCATTCCGGCCCACGCCTTGTTGGATTCTGGAGCCACCACCAATTTCATGAATGAAGCTTTCGCTCGTCAGCATGCCATACCTTTGTGCTCCGTGAAGCCGCCTATGTTGGTTGAGACAATCGATGGGCGTGAATTGTTGTCTGGACCGATCAAGTTTATGACCCAGCCCATACGCCTGGTCATAGGACAACATGAAGAAGCCATCCAATTCTATGTTACCAAGGGACTTCATTTCCCCTTAGTTCTCGGCCTAGCCTGGTTGAGAACCCATGATCCTTGTGTGGTGTGGTCCCAGAACTTTGTTTCATTTCCCAGTTTGCAATGCATAGACCACGTACGCCAAGTGTGTGCAGCCCAGCTACCATCCCACCCTGACATCACCTTGCCGGCCGACCTAGCGGACTTTGCAGATATATTCAATGAGAAAGAGGCAGACCAATTGCCTCCGCATAGACCATATGACTGTGCCATTGATTTGCTACCAAATGCCAAGCTTCCAAGGGGACGCCTTTACTCCATGTCAGAACCCTAGTTGGCCGCATTGAAAGACTTTGTGGACAAAAACCTGGCCAGGGGTTTCATTCGTCCCTCTTCCTCGCCTTTGTCAGCTCCTGTGTTATTCGTGAAGAAGAAAACTGGAGATTTACGCCTATGCTGTGACTATCGCAAGCTCAATGCCATCACGGTGCGCAACCGGTACCCTCTGCCTTTGATTCCTGATCTCATGGACCGTCTCCGATCAGCGACCATCTTCACCAAGATAGATTTAAGGGGTGCTTACAACCTGGTTCGCATTCGAGAGGGGGACGAGTGGAAGACCGCGTTTGGAACCAGGTATGGTCATTTTGAGTATACCGTTATGCCCTTTGGACTCACCAATGCTCCGGCCGTCTTTCAACATTTCATGAATGACATCTTCCGGGATTTATTAGATCAATTTGTGGTGGTTTACCTCGATGACATCCTGATTTACTCCCCGTCACGAGCCACTCATCTTCACCATCTCCGGCGAGTTTTGCAACGCTTGAGGGAGCATCACCTTTACGCCAAGTTAGAGAAATGTCAATTCTATCAAACCACCATTGAGTTTCTGGGACATGTGATTTCTCCACAAGGCATCGCCATGGATCCTGGCAAGGTTGAGGCCTTGCAAACCTGGCAACCACCATGTAAAGCAAAAGATGTCCAAAGACTTTTGGGATTTGCGAACTATTACAGGATATTTATTCCGAGATTTTCTGCCTTGACTGCGCCCCTTACTCGACTGTTACGGAAAGGCGTTAAGTTCCAGTGGGGCGATGCCGAGCAACAGGCGTTTCAGACCCTCAAAAAGGCTTTTGTTCAGGAACCCATTCTCAAGTATCCAGATCCTTGTCGACCCTTTGTAGTGGAGGCTGACGCCTCAGATGTTGCAGTAGGGGCCGTGCTACTTCAAACACGCCAAGATGGCGGCCCCCTGTTCCCGTGTGCTTATTACTCCAGGAAACTGAGTCCCTCCGAACGCCATTATACCATTTGGGAAAAGGAACTATTGGCCATCAAGACTGCTTTTGAGACCTGGAGACACCACCTGGAAGGAGCCCGCTACCAAGTTGAAGTTCGAACTGACCATAAAAACTTGGAATTTTTGCAATCTGCCAGGAAATTGAATCAACGTCAAATCCGTTGGTCTTTGTTCTTCGCTCGATTCAACTTCAAAGTCACCTACATTCCGAAAGGGTACAACAAAAGAGCAGATGCCCTGTCCCGTAAACCTGAGTATCTACAGGTCAAGGATCCCTTACCGCTTCGAACCATTCTGCCTATCGAATCGATCGCAGCCGTGCATGATCCGGTAGATCTACGACGACAGATTCGGGAAGCGCAACAACTAGATGACTTTGCAATACGGAAGAGACAAGAGGTGGGTCCCGACTCACCTTGGACCTTGTCCGAGGGACTATTACGCTTCCGTAACCTGTTATATGTTCCAGCAGGCCCACTCCGGGGTCTCATCCTGACTCAATGCCATGATAACCCTGCGGCAGGTCATTTTGGTTTCTTTAAGACTCTGCACTTAGTGTCTCGGACTTTTTGGTGGCCCAGACTTCGCCATGATGTGCAATCCTATGTGAATTCCTGTGTACGGTGCCGTCAGGCAAAACATGCCACAGGAGCCCCTCCGGGATTATTACAGCCTTTACCCACGCCGGAGAGACCCTGGGGAGCTATTTCCATGGACTTCTTGACTTGTCTACCTGTTTCTGCCGGCTACACCGTTGTCTTTGTAGTAGTGGACATGCTGACCAAAATGGCACATTTCATTCCTTGCCGAAGAATACCAACAGCCAAGGTCACTGCTCAGCTGTTCATTCAACATATCTTCCGGCTACACGGTTTGCCTGACAAAATAGTGTCCGACCGAGGAACCCAGTTCACCTCGGAGTTCTGGAGAGAACTCATGTCTGCGCTTCAAGTCCAAGTTAATCTAGCCTCCACGCATCACCCAGAGACTGATGGGGGTACAGAGAAAGTGATTGGCATCCTGGAGCAGTATTTGCGTTGTGTCATCAATGACCAACAGAACGATTGGTCCAAATATCTCTCTGTGGCCGAATTCGCTTTCAACAACTCTCAGCACACTTCCACTCAGACCACTCCGTTTTTTGCCAACTACGGCTATCATCCCAGATTTTTCCCGCTCACGCTCCTCGATTCTCCAGTTCCAGTTGCAGAGGACTATTTAACCGAACTGCAGTCAGTCCACGAGATGGTTAAGCAGCACTTGACTAAAGCCAAGGAAGACTACAAGCGGGTTGCAGACCGCTCGCGTCGCGACACGCCGCCGTTAGCTGTTGGAGATCGGGTTTGGCTTTCCACCAAGTACTTGTTTCCAGGGAGAATTCACCGCAAGCTTGATCAACGTTTCCTGGGTCCTTTCCCTGTGGAGACGGTCATCAATCCGGTGACCTATCGTTTGACTTTGCCTAGGTCTTTTCGTGTACATCCCGTGTTTCATCGCTCCTTGCTTGTTCCTGTCAACCCTGATTCTCCGCTTCGACCTCCTGATCCGGGCCCGACAGCTCGCCGTGCTCAAGTTCCTGTTTCCCGGTTGGAGGTGTCCGGCATCCGAGATTCCCGATGGCTCGACGACCGCTTCCAATATTTGGTTGATTGGACCGGGGGTGGGCCCTCCGCTGGCTCTTGGGTAGATGCTCAGGATTTTAAGGCTCCTGAGTTAAAGTGGGATTTTCATACTGCATTTCCCTCCAAACCACATCCCTTCCGACGACCCCCGGGGGAGGGGCCTGCGGGGGGGGATAGTGTTGTGGGTGTCTCACGACTGGATGATGACATATCAGAGAATGAGGAAGCACAAGCCGGCCCCTCTGGGTATTTCCCCCCCCCCCGGCAGCCGAATCAGACAATGAGGAGTTTTGTATGCATTCTGATTCAGACTCTCCAAATGATGAGTCAGATTTAGAGCAAGACGAGCAATGGATTGATCCGAGGTTCAGAAGGTTTGATAAGCGAAGGTGTCAGTTAACTGGAAAAAGGAAGTAATGGGGGGAAGTGACGTATCGGACACTATATTAGAAGGGGGAAGTAGACTACGCCCTTGTTACGGGCAACGTTTATCAATGAGAGGTTTGGAAGCTTTTGCAATGCTTTGAAAGTCTGATGTTTTGAAAAACCTAGCGAAGGATAATGAGGTCTCGGACACTGTGATAAAGACGGAGTGAGTAATTGGGATGTTTGGAAAGAGTTTGTTGTAATCTAACTGTAAATACTTAGTCTTAGATGTTTTTGCCAGCAAAATGTCAGCAGTTGGCTTTGAAATGAATCCTTTTGAAATGTGTTTAATAAATCTCTTAAAGACATTTACGTAGCTTTTAATGAGCTGAGAGAGACCAGACATAACAGGCATTATGTCTGAAAAGACTAATAAGCAGAAATTATATTTAATTCTACACATTACCACAGCAGCGAGAATAATTTTTGCACAATACTGGAAGAATGAAGGATTGCCATCAGAGGAAGAAATAATTACGAAAATATTGGAATGTGCAGAGATGGATAGACTAACTATGAGGCTGAAAGACAAAGAAGATACAGACTACTATCAAATTTGGAATTTATTTTATTCTTGGTTAGAGAAAAGAATGAAGGATTAGGAATTGAACATGTGTTAGCTTAGCAAACTCCAGACAACTTGCTGATTGGAAAAATTAACATTTGTTGATGAGAGAAAAAAATTAATAATAAAAAAAACCAATGGCATGAGTCTTATTAAGTCACTCTCACATTAATGCCTGTAAATGCCTTAAATGTTAAATGTTTTATTGGTTTATTTCTTTTCTATCTAGACCTTCGCCTTTATTCTCGTAGCCTTCTCTCGAATGCTCAAGTTTTCCCAATTCATGAAGTAGCCCAACCAGCATCACCTTTTGTTCTTCAGGAGGTCATTGATAAATGTATGCATATAAGTAAGAATATTAATTGCATATTTATGTGCTTTAAGACCTCCACGGCCCATTCCAGCCCTATGATCCTATGATTATATGTTTTCTTGACAAACAGTTCTGCCTGTGTTGCATATAACATCTGGACATGTTTTGGCCTTGAAAAATTTAAGGATCACAGCTGTGAGTGATAGGCTGCACATCTGGCAGACAAAATTGCTTGCATTTGCTGTATGTTGAACTCCAGCTTTAAAGCAGACTGAGAGAGGTGGGAAGGGGGCTACATCTTGCAAGATGACCTGGGAAGAGTTTGAGCCTGCAAAACCTGAGGAAGTGGGCAGGACCCTCTCAGTTTGACTATCTGCGTTGGATCCATGCCCCCCCCAGCTTCTTAAGGCTGTGCGGGAGGGCCCTGGGTGATAGTTAAGTCCTCCTTGTATGAAGGAGGGGTCTCTTTGCTAAAGCATATAATTCAGGCCTCTTTCGGTTAAGGTTCAGGCTAAGTTTCGGACTAAGACAGCATTGATCATGCTCATGGATGACCTCTCAGTGGCATCTGATACTATGGATCATGGTGTCCTTCTGGACTGACTCTGAAAGCTGGGGCTGGGTGGCCTTGCATGCTACTGGTCTTCCCCTTTCCTCCAGGCTCGGTTCCAGTTGGGGTTGATGCGGGGGTTGTGTAAAGATTCAGCCTGAGGCTGCTACTTTACATTCCTGGATGGGAGGCCTTGCTCCCTGTCCCCAGGCCCTTGTCAGCTCTTATTTCAACACACTCCACATGGGACTGCCCTTGAAGAGCATTCAGAAACTTCAGCCATGCAAACTGCAGCTGCAGGGTAATAAAGGGGCTGGATACCCAGCATATGCAACACCACCACCACTGGAGCTACATTGGCTATGGGTATCTTTCCAGGCGCAATTCAAGGTGCTGGTTATCACCTTGCTCTGAGTGGTTTTTCTCTTTTGCATTTGATCGGACAAGCTTACCTCAAAAAAAAACCTCAGCATCAAAGCCAGGGCCCCAAAACAGAAGCCGGGCCCAACCTGCTGTGTGTAGACGCTCTGATCTGGATACAGCCCTTTCTTCTCCTTCATCTTTTGCAGCTGGAGAAAGAAGAGAGATTACAGAGATTGGACTTTCTTCAATCACCACAGTCAAGTTTAATTTTAAACCCTAGTGATGCAGGAAAATTCCATCACACAGTTATGCTTGTAGTCATATTTTGTATCCCTCAAAATCCTATTTGAATATAGTGTTGCACTTGTCTAGTTGAAATAGGTTCAGTGGGATTGCCAGGTTATGACTTTTTCTTACCTACTAAGAAAGTTCAGTTTCCATTTGATTTTGCTAGGGGGGGTTAATTTGTCTCTTAATTTATGAAGTCCCCAAGTGGGGTGGGTGGGCAAGGCCACACTGCTCTTTGCAGGCGTCTCATTGAAACATCCGGGACATCCCATGTTCCCACCTGAAGACATCCAATGAAGTTCCCAGCTAAAATTGCCCTTTTTGTTATAATGTTTCTTCCATCTCTCTCAACAGAATCTGCTTCCTATCATCTAAATCCATTATTCTGGAAAAGATGCTGATGTTGACCTTCCTCAACTATAGCGTTCTTTCAGATAGTTGGAGAATACCATCATTTCCCCCCACCTTTTCTAGAGGTGAGACATCTTCAGGACTTCAATATCTCTTCACCATTCCTAGTCCTCTGATTATCATCCTTTTCTTGGTCCCATCAAGATCATTTTGAAGTTTATTCCAGTCTCCTTTGCCTTTTTTTCCACTAACAATGAGATGTATTTATATTTGGCCTTTTCTTTCTATTGTCGAGGTGATCATTTTTGCTTCTAGTTTAATCATGATGGAATTCCTTGAGGCCTGCAAAAGCTATAAATGGTGCCCAGCCATGACATGAAGCCACAATAGGGCACTGTTGTAAGACAATGGCAATTTTCAATGATTGAGAGTATCCTGTCCACTGTCACCAGGAAACTAATCCCTCCCATAAAGTGTGATAATTTTATTTTTAAGTTCTTTTCAGATTTCAGTTGAAGTAACCCATGTGCCAGCACTTTTTTTACTGTGACAAAGAGGTGGCCTTACCCATTTGACTGTTATCACAAGAACTGCTGTGCCAATCGGTCCAGAATAGACACCATATCCCCATCGGTCATGATAGGTCCTGACAGCTATAGTAAGCACTCCAAACATCACCAAAGTTGATCGTTTGGGTTCATCAAACTCTGCCAAAGCTAATAAAAAGAGAAGAATTGAAGTACAACCTCATTTAAAATTCCAACTCTTAGCAGTACACACTTTTAAAGGTTCCCTGGAACAGCACCTAGTTGACCTGATCTTAAAAAAAAGCAGGGTTAGATCTGGTTGCTGCTTCAGTGGAGCCAGTTGGAAAAAGGGAGGCCAAAGGGGAAACCATGATGTGCTCTGTGCTTTGGGGCACAGACCTGCAGGTTGGGTAGACATATTTTCACTCCCAAAGCCCTATATGGCACACAGCTGAATCAGCAACCTATGGCCCATTGGCTTGCATCTGGCACACCACCAAAATTACCCAATCCGTAGTCCCAAAAAGAAAGAGCCACCTGGCCCATAAATCTGCATCCTGAGACTGCAGAGCACAACTATCCTTATGAAACAAAGACATCTCTATGATTTCCCCCAGAATCCTTCCAAGTACCAATGTATTTGTTCACAAGAGAGGGATTATACATGAGAAAGACCTTGGGAGGCGGGGCCAAGAAATGGCTGGATAAGAGACTGCAAAGCCTGCAATTGGACAGTGGGTGGGGCAAGAGGCCCAAAAGAAAAGAGCTTCCTGGGTTCCTTGGATTGGAAAAACTTGTACTTTCAGACTTCCAAGGTTCTATTAAAGTCTATTTATAACAAAATAGAAATAACTCATCTGATCATATTTCCTGTCTGGCCTGCCAAGTAAAGTACATCTGCTCACAGACACAGCCTCTTCTCCCTATGTGGAAGAAGGTGGCCAAACCCTGGAACAGAGCCTAGTGATTTGAGGCATTGTCCCTCTTCCCTTGGTTCTTCCTGTGTGGTCAGATAGAACCAGTCCTGTCTCTTAAACAATGCTATGTGATTGAACCCAGGAAACAAACAAACTTGCCTCCATAGTTACCTGCACCTGGTTTTTGCTCACAGTTTCCCAAAGAATGTTAGGAGGAGGGTGGTGAATTGCTAAGGGTGGGGGGAGGCTATGGAATACAAGAGTGCCTTCTGTTGCTGGTGAGACATTATTCAGCAAAGTCAATTCTTCAATATGAAGAATGTTTGAAACAGACAGTTTTTCCTAAAACAAAAGAACTGAACTTAATTAGTGAACTATGAACTGTGGATGGCATGGAGGGGGAAAGGGGGTTTTACTTATGTAGGTTTTTGCAGGAAAATCCCAGAATTGACTTTGTTTCTGCTGTGCCTAGATGGATGGATCTTTCAATAAAGCTACACTCTTGGACACTCTAAAGAGCTGGGGGTTTCTTTTCTTGAATATGCCAAATGGGATGGTTGACACCTTTTCTTTGGTGCTGACCCAGAGGTCTGAACAGCCCCAACTCTGCTCCCTTTTAGGTGGACCTTGAAAACCTGACTCAAGTCCTGGCTTTGGCTTACAGATAAGGCATTCCATCTGAGAGGTGGTTGTGTCTCTTCCATTTTTTTGTGGTCTGGCATCTTTTTTCCCCACAATACAAAACAAGAGGGTTGAAAGGGACCTTGGAGGTTTTCTACTCCAACCCCCTGCTCAAGCAGGAGACTCCATACCATTTCAGACAAATGGCTGTCCAGTCTCTTCTTGAAAACCAACAGTGTTGGAGCATCCAACTTCTGGAGGGAATCTGTTCCACTGGTTAATTGTTCTCACTGTCAGGAAATCCCTCATTTCTAGGTTGGATCTCTCTCTGATAATCTTCCATCCTTTGCTTCTTTGCCTGCTCTCTGGTGCTTTTGGAATAGGTCAACCCCCCCCCCTCTTCTTTGTGGCAGCCTCTCAAGTACTGGAATACTGCTATCATATCATCCCTAGTCCTTCTTTTCATTAGACTAGACATACCCAATTTCCTTCCCTAAGAAAAACTTTTCTCACAATTGCATTTTGTTGGATAAGGCACAATGCTCACATCTGTCAAGATCTGTCTTGATCTTGAGTCTATCTTCTAAAGCATTGGCTATTCCCCCAGGTTGGTGTCATCTGCAAATTTGATGAGCTTCCTTTCTATCCCCGCATTTTTAGTTTCTTTGCTTTAAATGCATAGGCCACCCAGAATCATTGAGAGTGTTGGCAGTTTTGGAAAGGTCAATGATAAAAGAATTATGAATATAAATCAATGTCTATGGTGGATAGAAACTTTGGTAAACCTTTGTTTTAGGCCCTTAATGTGTTATCTTCTTGTGTTCATAAAGAAATCAGTCCCATTTATTTCCTAAATACATTTAAGATTGTAGTCTTCATATTTTTGTTTAGATATAGATGTTGGAAATCCAATACTTAATAGCAATATAGGAATATTCTTTATTGGCTAAGTGTGATTAGACACACAAGGAATTTGTCTCCAGTGCAGAAGCTCAGTGTACATGCAAACAACAAAGTGGTGGTAATTGCTCTGAATGTTGTGTATTGTAATGCAGGACTTTTCAACCGTTTCAGAGATTGTACTACTTTTAGGACAATATTTGAGTACCACCAGTGTTTAGCAAGGTATCAAAAACCTGATGACTAAAAAAAAGTGTGTGTGTGTGGGATTTTGGATTTTACTGATTAGATTCATTTGTTGTTATAGAAATGGCTAGTTTATAATATTATGGAAAAGTAAAAAGTTGTGGTTCAATGTTAATGCTTCTACTGAACAAAGAAAGTCAGAAGTCAATGCCTTTTCTTTTCTTTTTCTCTTCTCCCCCTCACTTTTCCCCTCTTTTTCCTCCCCACTGTGTCCTACTATTTCCTTTTGTATTTTTGTATTTTATTCTATTATCTAATAAAATGTTACAAACTGTAGAAAAAAAGTAAAAAAGTACCGGTTTTAATTTCTTCAGTGGCAGTTCTTTGCTGAATCACTTCCCTTTGCACTGACAAATGTATGATGAATTTATCCATATTTATTAATATGCACCACTACCAGCTGGCTGGTCGGCCCTTCTTTCTCTCTCCCTCTCCTTCCACAATGTAGTAAGAATGCACACATACACCCAATCCTTTCACTGTTCCCCTAAAGACACAGGAATCAAGTGCAAAGCCTCAGGTGTGTTACGTGTCACAATGTTGCAATCCGAGAATGAAAGGGTCCGGCAATTGCAGAAGGCAATAAACTTAAATTAAGCCTGTTTACCTACAAAGAAAACTTGCTAAAAGCTCAGGATAAGGGGGTAAAACTAATTACATTTGTTTAAAGGGATTAAACTTATGGAAGCCAATACTTTGAACTCATTGCTAGTCTTTGTGAAACAGACTAAAATATTCCAGTAACCAAAGCACAAAAACCAAGCCTCTAAATTACAAAACACTGTAAAAACTGCACAAAAATCCTTATGGTAACCCAATCAAGCTGCTGATACAGAACTAAATAAACCAACCTCTTTTCCGGCATGCTCATCTCCCAGCGTTTCATTTCATCAGTGCTGATTGCATTCTCCTGGCTGGAGAAAATGAACCAGGGACCTTTTCTTCCAGCAACAGCTTCTTCTTCTTCCCTGTCTCTTTTTTCCTCCCTGCCTGGTGAGCTCTCCTTCCACAGCTTCTTCTCTGTCCTCTTTCCCACCAAAACCACCTCCTTTTATAGCCTCCTCCACCCTCCTTTTCTTTTCAGTTCACCTCCAGTGAGGGAAGCGCCAATCAGCTGGAGCCCTGCCAGCACTCCTGGAGCTTCTGCAGAGCTAGCCCGACAGTCCTGCAGCTCCAGCTGCCTCTCCCTCAGGCTTGGGTCACTTCAGTTCATTCCCCTCCCCCACTACACTTGTCTAGGAGGGTCGCATGACACCTGCTATGTGCCAAAGTATCCCTGTTGTAATGCAGCAACCTAATGGAATTTCAGGTCCTTCTGAAAGTTGGGGCAGGGCAGACAGAAGGATTCTAGGTGAATCAACATTAAAAAGTCACTGCTTTTAATTGGCTTTAGACCCTCAAACTGGAAACCCTGTGGAAAATACTTTTGCTGCAGCTAAGGCTTTGCTCAGTTGAATCCTGAACCAGGTGAATAAAAACCTTGTGGACATAAATGCTAGCAACTGAGGCTGAATCACTCCAGTAACATTAATTCCTAAGATTTCAACTATGCCCCATTCCTTCTGGGACCCATCTCTTTTTTTAATCTCTTCCTACATTGTTTCCTGTCTTGATCTGCTGCAATTTTCTGCACTTTGATTTGACCATTGAACTGTTTTGTTTCAGAATAAAATAGAGTAACAGAGTTGGAGGTCATCTAGTCCAACCCTCTGCCCAAGCAGGAGTCCCTACACCATTTCTGACAGATGACAGTCCAGTCTCTTCTTGTAAGCCTCCAGTGATGAAGCACCAACAACATCTGAAGGCAGTCTGTTCCATTGGTTGATTGTTCTCACTGTCAGGAAATTTCTCCTTATTTCCAAGTTGCATCTCTCCTTGACCAGTTTCCATCTGTTATTCCTTGTCTGGCCTTTGGATGATTTGGAAAATAGGTTGACCCCCCCTCCTCTCTGTTTCAGCCCCTCAAATATTGGAATACTGCTATCATGTCTCCCCTGGTCCTTCTCTTCACTAGACTAGCCATGCCCAGTTCCTGTAATCGTTCTTCATATGTTTTAGACTCCAGCCCCCTAATCATCTTTGTTGCTCTTCTCTGCACTTTTTCTAGAATCTCAACATCTTTTTTGTAGTGTGGAGACCACACTTTTTTGTAGTGTGCAGTATTCTAGGTGTGGTCTTACTAAAGTTTTATAGAGTGGTATTAATCCCTCATGTGATCTTGACTGAATCTGTTAATGCAATTTAGGATTGTGTTGGCTTTTTTGACTGCTGCCACCCACTGTTGACATATTTAATTGATTGTCCATTAAGACTTCAAGATCCCTCTCACAGTTGCTGCTATTAAGCCTGGTTTCACCTAATCTATATGTGTACATTTGGTTTTTCTTGACTAAGTATAAGACCTTACTTTTCTTTTTGTTGAATTTCATTTTGTTAGATAGGGCCCAGTGTTCAAGTCTGTCAAGATCCCTCTGGATCTTGAGCCTATCAAAGAGGGTGTTGGCTGTTCCTGTCAGTTTGGTATCATCTGCAAATTTGGTAAGTTCCCCTTCTATTCCCTCATCTAGGTCATTTATGAAAATGTTGAAGAGTACTAGGCCTAGGACAGAATCTTGTGGTACCCAACTCCTCTCCATGTAGATGTGGTGCCATTGAGGACTACTCATTGAGTACCGTTTGCCAGCCAGCTACAGATCCATCTGGTGGTGATGTCTATTCCATCTTTTTCTAGCTTACCAAGGAGTAGGTTGTGGTCTACTTTATCAAATCCTTATGGAAATCTAAGTATACTACGTCCGCAGCATTTCGCTGGTCTACTAGTTTAGTCACTTTATAAAAGAATGAAATAAGATTGGTTTGACATGATCTGTTTCTAACAAACCTGTGCTGGCTACTGGTTATAACTTTGTTTGCTTCTAGTTGTTCGCAGATCTGTTTTTTGATTATCTTTTCTAGGCTCTTCCCAGGTATTGAGGTTAAACTGATTGGTCGGTAGTTTCCTGGGTCCACTTTTTTTTCTTTCTTGAAGATGGGAACCACATCAGCCCTTTTCCAATCCTCAGGTACTTTCCCAGTGCGCCAGGATTTTTGAAAGATATGGTGCAATGGTTCTGAGATAAATGCCAGCTCCTCCAGAACTGGGATCTGTCGATCCTGGTGATTTATGTTCATCAAGATCAGACAGGTGTTTTACTTTGTTCCTTTGTTCCTTCAATGCTTTGTCCAGTTATGTCCCTGAATTTTGTCTTAGAACAGTGTTTCTCAACCTTGACAACCTATTGCTGGCTGTGGAATTCTGGGAGTTGAAGTCCACATGCCTTAAAATTGTCAAGGTTGAGAAACACTGTTTTAGAAGGTTACTTGCATTTTCCTTGAGCTTTTTCTTGGCTTTCTCATTACAGCGCACATCCTGCTCCCTCTTGCTTCTCTCTTTTTTTACAAAAAGAGAAAGCATGTTGTGCGCACCAACATGGCTCTAGGGTGGAGACTATGCATGTGAGGAAGAATGTGTGTGACAAAGAAGGGGGACATGGACTTCTCTAATATTAGCCATTTTTAATAGGAGGAGGTCTTGGAGCGCTTTTTCTTAATGCTGGATATTGAAAAACTGAGAGATTACAAGGCTCAAAGATTTCCTATGCAATTTTGGTTATTCCCTTCTTCAGATTTCCTTAATGCCCCCATCAACATATACTCAAAAGAAGCAGCCATTCTTCCTTACCTATCAGTGAGACCCACATGGATAATGTGGTTCCAAAAATGCTAAAGTATTGCAGCAGATCGTACTTCATGAAACAAAGGAAGGTGAGCCCGGGGCCTTCACAGGCATGGCAGACCTGTTGAGAAACAGTTGCTTGTTTATTTCCAGGATTTCTGTGATAAAAATTGTAATTTAAAAAAGCTGTATCAGAATCCTCTTGCTTGAAAGACAATTAACCCTCCCCCTTTACTTTGTCAGGATATTCCAGTGGGTTGGTGTCATTACAGAAAAGATCTTGATCATCTGTGGACAAAGGCTATAGTCTCAGAGGACAGAAGTAAGTTTTAAGATTCTTTGCAACTTATGTCATTAAAAATTGAAACCAGTTCTCTGAAATGACCAGAAACAAAAATGTTAAACCATGCCAGACTTGATTGACCTCTGGCTCCTTGCCTGACCTGACCTTTTTTTATACTTTAATTAGGCTTGCATGCTTCTGGCCCACTGCATCATAGGCATTCTTCAGAAATAAACAGCTTGGTGTTTTGATTGGCAGCCACTCAGATAAACAATAAAGATTCGTAGGAGTAGGAAGTATGTAGGTATAGACACTGAAAAAGTGGTCAGCGCTATGCAGGAACCACAAGTTTTCCGTTCCATTTCTATCAGATGCGCAGATTACTGTCTTGGAAGAGAGCTGTAACTGATATGCTGTTGAGAAATAGATGAGGGAGGGAGGGAGGGAAGGAAGGAGAGAGGGAGGGAGGAGAGAGAGAGAGAGAGAGAGAGAGAGAGAGAGAGAGAGAGAGAGAGAGAGAGAGAGACAGAGACAGAGAGAGAGAGAGACAGAGAGAGAGACAGAGAGAGAGACAGAGAGAGAGACAGAGAGAGAGACAGAGACAGAGAGACAGAGAGACAGAGAGAGACAGAGACAGAGACAGAGACAGAGACAGAGACAGAGACAGAGAGATGGAAGGAACGGTTTCCACAAAAAATTGAAACTTTGCCCATGAAACTCCTGCGACCCCTGGTTGTTTCTGCTGGCACCAAAATCTTATCTGAAAATTCTCCTTGGTATTCTGTGTTTCTCTTGTGTGTAAAGGATTTTTTTCCAGGCTGTTAAACAACTTGCTTTTTTCAGGACCCGAAAGGCAAAGATCCCTGGCTGAACTGGGACTTGGTTCATAATATATCATTGTCTCCAGAATTTAACAGTCCGTTACAGCAAAAAGAACTAGCTCAGACATGCATTGCAATGGGGGGTTAACCAAACATGTTATGGGAAAAAGATACAGAGGAAGAAAAACACACAGACATTACTTATACTATTTTCATGCAAGAATACAAAGCCATCCTCTCTTTTTTATGAATGAGAATTCTAATTTAAAGTTTTAGTGGGAAGGAGGACTTACCAAGATGAAGAACATGGTGAAGAAGTAGACCATGGCCTCCATGTGAAATTGCCTCTTGGCTGCAATGCTGATGGTGGGGAGGAAGGCAAGGCTGCTGAAGGTGGGCAGAAGGAACTTGGCAGCTAAAGAGCCCATTGGGAGGAGAGCAGCTCCTACCCCCTGGTAGACTGAGAGACTGAGGAGCCCAGGCCAGGCCTTGGGTGTGCTGTGGAAAAGGCAGTTCAGACCAAGGATAGAGTCCTCCTCACATGCCTCCTCGTCTCTTCTCTTCTTCAATGGAGAACAGTTGCTGAGAGCCCACCGGCTGCTCCTGTTCTCGGCTTCCACTTGGAACAAATGGTCCCTTCCGTCTCCCAGGAGGAGGTTTCCCTCTGCAGCCAGCTGTCTTTGGGGCAATTCCTGAGAAGGGCAGATGGGGAGGAGGAGGAGGAGGATATCACTCTTGGTCGTTGACTGAGCACTTTGGAATAAGATGTTCCCTATTGGGGCAAATGTGTGGGGAAGAGAGGTCCGGGGTCTGGCTCAACACAGAAGGGGATTTGATCTGCGGAGGCCATGAAGAGATGGGCAAAGGCCATAGACAGGATCCTTCTTCCCCACAGGAAAATAGGTCCTTGCTCCAAGGAGGTTTTGGGGTTGCTGAGGATGGGTTCCTGGGTACATGGCTCCCAGCTGCCTGGCCCCAAAGGACAGGGATGGGGAGTCAGATGCTCTCTGCCTTGTCAAAGTTGTTTGCTGGCCTCTTTAGGGGCCTGCTCTGGGCACATAGAAGTACCAGATTGCAGCCTATATAAGGAAATGTAAATGCAAGTAAAACACAATTAAAACATGTGACAATTTAATGAATAAATTCCAAACCTTTATTCTTTGTTGTTTATCAGCTATGTATGCCACCTGACTCCCATCTTAAAATAAAAGCCTCAAAATAAAAATCAGCATACAATCAGAATAACAAAGGTGGAAGGGACCTTTGGAGGTTTTCTAGTCCAACCCCCTGCTCAAATAGGAGACCCTATACCACTAATTACTTAATTAATTAACCATTAATTAATTAATTGTATATCTATTCAAAAACATCAAAACTAAATTGCAAAAAAAGAAGCCCTTTCCCAGAAAGGAACAATGCAGCTCAAATGGGAATGGGGGCTCCCCTGGACCTCAGCGTTGGCTCAAATCAAGTCAGGCCAGGAAAGTCAGGCAAAAATCCAGATGGTTGACTGGAATTTGACCAGCAGGATGACTTTGCTGGTACCACCACCCCAAGGCCTCCTTTCATCTCCCACTTCATCTCCCAAGTGACATGGATGTCTCTCAGGGACACTGCTGGATCAAAAGAACTTTCGAGGTGCAACCAATCTCCTTTCTGGCCAGGAGGTTGAGGAAGCACGTTGGGAGAATCAGGAGAAATAACCCCAGCCATGTTTTCTGTGGCACTTTCTGTGTCTGTTCCTTGCAAGCCTTTCTTGAATGTTTTCCAGGGTGCTAGTGAATGGCATAAAAACCACACTGGTCCATCCACTGTAGTAGGTATTCCCTTGTATATTTTGCTGTTGGACATTCAGATGCTATATATGATTTTTCTTTCTATCATGAAAGAATGTTTACCTTTTCTTATTTTTAAAAAATAAAAATAAATTATGTCAAATTTGGACCC
The DNA here is from genome assembly GCA_034064705.1 of Bothrops alternatus. NCBI lineage: Eukaryota > Metazoa > Chordata > Lepidosauria > Squamata > Viperidae > Bothrops > Bothrops alternatus. Next base: position 37,330 of record JARGCV010000340.1, read on the forward strand.
TTTGAGGTTAATTTCCCAGTTCCACATCTCAGGCACAGAGCCAGGAAGATGGCACTATAGAACCCTTCTCTTTGACAAGGTTATATTTTCCTTCTTTTTATATTTCCTTCTTTTTACCCTCTTGCTTGCTGGAAATGTCTATGGGGCTGCTCTGCCAAGTCAGGACATGCAGCTCCTCACAAGATTACAGAACTACAGAGTTGGAAGGGGCCTTGGAGGTCTTCTAGTCCATCCTGCTGCTCAAGCAGGAGACCCTATACCATTTCAGACTAATGGCTGTCCAGTCTCTTTTTGAAAACCTCCAGTGATGGAGCACCCACAACTTCTGAAAGTAAGCCATTCTAGTGAATAATTGTTCTAATTTCAGGAAATTTCTCCCTAATTCCAGGTTGGATCTCTCCTTGATAATTGATTGATTGATTGATTTCTATCTCAGTCAATGACTCTGAGTGGCTTACAATCCAGGATTGCCCAAGAATGTCTGGAAATGGTCTCCTTCCCCTCAGAGCAGTTGGTGGGTTATTTAGACAACATGTATCCCCCTTCACCCTATGGTGGCACACAGAAGGTCTGAGGAGACAAGTGATAGATTCCTCAAAAGTAAGAGTTGGGATGGATCTTGGAGATGATCTAGTCCTGTGTCCTGCCCAGAGCAGAGATTGCTAAAATGTCCCTGACATATGGCTCTCCCGACTCTGGGCAGCGTTTATTCATAGGGAATTCTTTCTGAAGTCCAACTCAACCCGCTTTGTTATTATTTAAATCCAATGTTTTGTGTCCTGGAATAATTGTAAACAAATCTGTCCTATCTTCTGGAGCACAGTTCCTCAGATACGTAACAGCCATGACTGCATCTCCTTAGAATTAGACCCAGCATGTCTAATTCTTTCTCTTAAGTCTTACATCCATTTTGCTTGATCAGTTGTTCTCAGAGCACAATTGACAAGCTGCAGTCTGACCAATACAGACTGCATTCAGAGCAACAGCAATCTCATCTGATCCTGACATTATGCTTCTGTTAATGGAGCCTTGGATTGCATTTATTGTTTTGTTTAGTTTTTGATTTCACAGCTGCATCGCACTGTTCAGCTTGTGACCCACCAAGACACTTAAAACCTTTTCACATGTACTGCTGTCCAGTAGTGTCCCATCCAGGTGAAAAATTGTTTTACAAAACTGTTAGATCAGTGCATCTGCATGTTAGGTGTTTCCCCTCTTCATCAATTGATTTTTAAATACAAAGCGGATGCAAAATTGAAAGTATCGAATCTGATTCTGGATGGCCTCAACAGAATCCTGCTCTAGGGTGCCAGGAACTTGACATGTCCTGTCCTAGACTCTTGCCTTTGAATTGCTTCATTTTCCCTGGTTGAAATCCATATTGCTTCTGTCTGTTATTCCAACCGGTCAAGATTTTCTATGCATTTTGGTATCTTCTGAGATGTTTGCTATTTCCCACATCAGTTTCTCCTCTGCAGATTTGACAGTAAAGTTGTTCATTACCTCACCCAACATATTTATAAATAAGTTGAACACAAGGCCTACAATGGAGCCTACCTACATTCCTGCCAGCTCCATATAAAACCATTAACAGTCACTGAACCAGCTCTGCATCCAGTGGTGGCATCTGGCAGGCCTTATTTTGTCATGTTGTCTGGTAGGATCTCAATGAAAGACTCTTCCAAATGAGTTAAGGTTATATAGAATCCTATCACAAAATGCACTATTTTTTTCCCCAAATGCTCACAAATTGTTTAACACTCTGTTCCAGAATTTTTTTTGCCTAGTATTAGCATCAAGCTGACTGGTAGTTACTTGGCTCTTTTTTCAAAGACAGGAATAAAATTTATCCTCCTTAGATCCTCTGGCATTATAGCAGGTAGTCAGTTGTATCCTCTTTACCTACGGCTTGACTACTGCAATGCACTCTACATTAGCCAGCCCACAAAGCCCACTAGAACCTTTGACTGGTCCATAATGTGGTGGCATGGGCAGTGATGGGCATGCCACAGGACACCCATGTAATCAGTGGAACAGCTTGCCTCCCAGAGTTGTGGATGTGTCAGAACTCATTCTTCTCCGGAGGGAGGGGCAGGGGTGATTTACTTCACTTCTTTCCATTTCTTTCTGTGGGTTCTGCCATTCTCCTGAGGGGGAGGGGGAAGGGTCTGTGATATGTTTTTCTGCTTTGCTACAATGTATCCTTTCCACTGTTTCTACAAACTTACTCTTTGAATTGTCTCTCCCTTGATGTCAACCTGGGGTGAGAAAAGAATTTGCCTCTGGCCATCTGGCTTATCCCTCACTGTGGAAGGGAACGTGCAACAACCCAACAACATCTTTACAGGCATGGGAACGGACCCCATTATCCACTTCATTCCCACAGCAGACTTAACACCTGGGGATTGGCCCATTCAAACTGACCGGATGAACTGTTGGGGTGGAGTTTGCTTGGGACTCTTTTAACCTATTGATCTGAGCAGGAAACCCTCAGATCCTGCCTTCTATGCCTGCTATCAGCTTCTCCTAATAAAAGTTCCTTTTGGGATGAAACTGTTCCAAGAGTCCTGCTTTCTTGGGATGAGATTTTGAAGTGAGCCCTGACATTAGGCAGGATCTGCAGTAATAGTCAACCCGGAAGGAAGACCCTTGCCAGGGGGCTAAGCAAATGATGACTGATACCAGAATGGAAAGGGAAGAAACTGTCATGAGAGAGGAATTCTCCCACCGAGCAGAGCCCAACCTATCCAGTTCTCAATCCTTGAGCTCATTGGACAAGGTGGTGGCCATGGAACACCGCCACAAACCCAGGTGGTTGATGGGCATCGGGAAGGAGGAGGACTGGGATAAGAGATCCAGGAAAGTGACGCTCAGACGTGGCAGTCACCAGCCAGGTTGGAAAGTCGAGATGGAGAGGTCGCTCCACCTTAGTGAAGACAAGGACAACCTGCTCCAGCCGATTCCTGGAACAAGCCATCGACATGTTGAGAGTCGCCTTCGATTCCATGAAGGAGGAGAAAGCCGACCCATGCCGAGGCACTGCCAACCCAGGCTCAGCCGAGGGGACAGATGAAGGGGGGGGGTGAACCAGCAGTCCCAGGCCCTTCTACCAGCACCATAGAGGCAGCAGCCATCACTACAGCAACAGCCACCCCCGGGCAAGCCGCACCAGCTGATGGTGATAGCCACCAACACAGGAGACAGAGGGGGCATCGGTCCATCCAAAAATTCCCGCTGCTAGGCGTGAGATACTGCGGGGAGCCGCACTGACTGGGGGTTTTCCTGACTCAATTGTTGAACTTTGGGTGGATGGGGGTTCTGCTCTCCCAAAAGGCCGCCAACTCCTACCCAGTGGCCCTGTCCTCTCAGTGCCTGGTCAGGGCTGGAGGCGGAGAGGCCATGCCAGGGGTCCAGCCATCACCACCCAGACCTTGCTCTGCGCAGAGGACAGAGCCCCATTGGAAGCTTCCTGACTGAGGCTGCGGGGTAGGACAGCCGCCAGTGCCCGGAACCCCCAGACGGCCACCGGGTGGCGGCGAGGAGAGGGCCCAGTTTCCCCTCATAGCTGCTGGCCATCCGGGCTCTGCAGCTCAGCGCCTACCCTCCCCCTGCAGCTCGTAAGGCCAGGGTCACGGCTGGAGTGTGAGCATGGCCAGAACCACTCGGCCCTCCGGCTGCCTTCTCCCGGCCATGCGGCAGACCCGGCAGTGCTGCCTGCCACTTTAAGGGGAGTGGCCACAAGGGAGGTGCGTGCCGCAGGATTCCGGGCAAAAAAGGGTGGCCCACCAGGGAGGGACCAGAGCCGCGCCTGTCCACCCGCTCTTCCTCCCAACCGGGTGTCCTGGTTTCTTCTTTCAGAGCCAGCCCGGCCACAGCTGCCGATGCAGACCTGCTGAAGCACTGCCCGACCAAACTGTTCCTGAAACGTATTTACCGGCTGCATGGCATCCCTAAGCGGATAATTTCAGACAGGGGGGATGCAATTCACAGCGAGGTTTTGGAGGAGTTTTCTTAAATTAATTGGATCATCTCAGGGTTTATCATCTGCTTTTACCCAGCCACCAATGAGGCTGCAGAATCCGCTAACAAAATGGTGGAGCAATATCTCAGATGCTACGTTTCCTACCAATAAACAAACTGGACTGACCTCCCTTTTGCAGAGGTGGTGTACAGTAATTCTGTGCACAGCAGTATTGGCTACACACCTCTCAGAGTAGCCACAGGAAAAGTGTTCGGTCCAATACCTGAATACCCTCAGGGGCCAATCACTTCCCAGACACTCAGCCAATGGGTGACGGGATGGGAAGAAGTTTGGAGAAATCCGAAAACTGCTTTAAAAAAGACTTTTGAAACCTATAAAAAGCAGGCTGATAAAAAGAACATTCCAAGTTGGGGAAAAGGTTTATTTGTCGACTAAATATTTATGCCTCAAATTACCCAGTAAGAAGTTAGGACCAAAATTCTTGGGGCCTTTTCTTATCGTAAAGATCATCAATCCGGTCACCATAAAACTGAAACTCCCTAGACTTTTAGGTAGAATTCACCCTGACTTCCATTGCAGCTTGTTGAAACCTTATTGGGGCTCCACTTTAAGACCTCCCCCTAAGAAGGCACTCAGGCCCCTCGTGGTCAGACTCACTATGAAGTGAAACGTATTCTTGACTCCAGAATTTTTCAAGGGAAATTGCAGTACCTAGTACAATGGAAGGGGTACTCGCTGTCCGATGCTTCTTGGGTGAAATCTAACGATGTGAAGGCTGACCAACTCATCAAAAAGTTTCATGAGAAAAACCTCAACAAACCAAGAGATAATCCCTGACATATGCTTTTGTTCATATACAGGACCTATCCTTTTTGTAAGGGGGGCCAGATGTCAACGCTGCTAATATTGGATATTATTGCTTTGACAAGATATGCAGAACTGTCTGGTATTTTTAGAGTTAATTCAGATGATGGTGGGAGAGGAGGAGAAGTACGGGAAGGGAATGGAAGTGAATCTTTGCCCTCCAAGTTGATTAGAAAATGTGAATTATGACTCCAAAATAGGGGAGAGGAATAGCAAACGAAGAGAAATTCAGATCTTGGCATCCATCCATGCTGTGCCGACACTGTGTTCATATGATTAAAGACTTTTTAGAATAAACAATATCTGGAAGTTCTTTGAAGTGTTCCATTAGTCAGAACCTTGACACCTTAATTCTCACTCAGTAGTATGCCTCCCTCAAGTCTAATTTCGTGAATATTTTCCCTTTGGCTAAATGTCCTAGCATGTCCTTCATGAGAGGGAGGGGTATGCACACCCTGTTAACCCCACAGAAACCCACACATAATCTCAGCGACCCATCTTTCTTTTTCAACAGTACTGGTACTGCTACTCAGGATTTTGCCATTTGGATAAACCCTGTTGCTAAATTCTTATGAAAGTACTCCCTCAGCTCCTTCATCTCCTTCAGAGTCATGGAGTACATTTTCAGTTTAGGAAGTTTTGCCCTGGGCAGGATCTTGATAGCACTGTCTGTGGGACAGTGAGGGGGTAGGACATTGCATTCTCTCTCGCTAACACCTCCGTGAGGTCTTGGTACTCCCTCCGGATGGATTGCAGCTCCTTCCCCTCCTCTGACGCTCCAGGGGGGTTTTTCACGCCCCCTCGCTCTTGGGCTACTTTCTCTCCTTGTCCAGAGCTCAACGACTTCAATTGTTTCATGTCTTCTCTGAGAAGGCAATTTGAGGACCCCCCTGGCTGATCAAAGGATCAAAACAATGAGGCAAGGCAAACACCGAATATACGCAAGATTTCCGGGCCATTGCCAGCAAACTGAACTGGCCGGAAGACATCCTCCTTAGCCATTTCAAAAATGGACTAAACTACGACCTATATGACGCTTGGCTGCCCTGAGGGGACCCACACCAACTTCACAAATGATACATCCTGGCAGAGGAAGCAGAGATCGATCTACTGAAGAGGCACCACCGAGGAAAACAATGGAGCCACTAGTGAGTCAACACATGAACCAGTGAGACCATCAGCCACGCCCAAGAAGCAAATGGGGTGTTTCAAGTGCGGGAAAGAGGGGCATCGGGCTGTAGAATGCCGCTCAAAAGCCCCCCAGCACAACCCAGACAGATCACTGGCCAGCAAATCCGGGAAGTCTCCAGCTAAGTCAAAAGAACCTGCCATGAGAGTGATGGAGGCTGTGGAATCCTCTACCTCTGCTCATCAGGGGGAAAGAACTACAGCCTACACCGCAGGGCCAGTGGATGCCTCAGACAACAGCTCGGAGGGCGAACCCCTGGTAAGTGGACCCATCGCACCCATCCTCAAGACAGTGACTATATTAATTCCCCCCATGCCCGAAGCTGTCAAGGTGAAAGCCTTAATAGACTCTGGCTGCACCTGCTGCCTCATTAGCCCAACACTAGTGGGGAATCTGGGCATTCTGTCGAGGAGACTGGAACAACCAATCTCATCTGGCCAGTTAGATGGGTCCATAGCGGGAGGGGGGGTGCCAGCTACCCTAGCCACTTTACCAATCCACCTCTCCCTGGGCAAACATGAGGAAGACATAATGTTTGTGGAATGGAATGCCCGATGATCCTAGAGATGGAATGGTTAAAGAAATGGAACCCCTGGGTGAATTGGAGGACGGCAGAAATAAATTTCCCGAAAGCGGATCCTATGGACTTAAAACCCCAAGGAGATCTACCAAAATTAAGAATGGAAAAAGCATCCATGGGAGAGGAAAAGGAACTACCAGAAATACCAGAGGAATACAGAGATCTTGCTGAAGTTTTCAGTGAGGAGAGGGCGGATGAGCTTCCCCCCCCAACCCACGGACTGTGCCATTGAATTCAAGCCTGGGGCAAAACTCCCAAAGCCCAGATTATACTTCATGAGCCCAAAGGAGAAGGAGGAAATGGAGAGATTCATAAAGAAAAACCTAGAAAGGGGGTTCATTGAGCCAGCCAAGCCTAAAGTGGCTGCCCCGGTCCTCTTTAGAGAGAAGGATGGCTCTTTACGCTTATGCGTGGATTATAGGGCCCTGAACACAATCAGTGAAAGCAACCTATACCCTCTGCCCCTCATGAAGGACATGTTGTTACACCTCTCGAAAGGGAAATATTTTACTAAACTAGACCTAAGAGAAACTTACTATCGCATGAGAATTAAGGAAGGGGATGAATGGAAGACCGCATTTAACTGTCTCATGGGGTGCTACCAATTCAAAGTCTTGCCATTTGGATTACAAGGGCCCCCCGCAGTATTTATGCAATTAATCAATGATGTTCTAAGGGAGCACCTATTTAAGGGGGTCCTGGTTTACTTAGAGAACATTCTTATCTTCACCAAATCAAAAGAGGAACACGTCAACCTAGTCAGAGCGGTTTTAAAGAAATGCGAGCCGCCCACCTATATGCCAAACTCTCAAAATGCAAACTTCACTAGGAAAGAATAGACTACCTAGGTTATTGCATATCCCCCACAGGGCATTGAAATGGACCAGAGAAAGTCAGATCAGTATTAGAATGGGCACCACCCTGCATAAGAAAGCAACTGCAAAGTTTCCTGGGCTTTGCAAACCTTTACTGCCAATTCATCCCCTCATTTGCCCAGATAGCCCTGCCCCTCACGAACTTACTAAAAATGAAGGGAGCATCCTCAGTAAAACCTAGCCAGCCACTAACATGGACAATGGAGTGCCAAGCAGCATTTGAGAGATTAAAGAGACTTTTTTCTGCTGAACCAGTACTGAGGCACCCAGACATGGATAAGCCCTTTGTAATATAGGAGGATGCAAGTGATGTGGCAGTGGGGCTGTACTATTACAAGAGAACGATGAAGGGGTATTGCAACCCTGTGTATATACATCCAAGAAACTCACAGAAACGGAACAGCGCTGGCCCATGTGGGAGAAAGAGGCATACGGGATACGTTGGTCATTACTCACGTGGCGCCAGTTCCTTGAAGGCAACAAAATCCCTTTCCAGGTGTGGACTGACCACAAAAATTTGGAAGCCCTGAAAACACCCAGGAAGCTCAATCCCAAGCAAGCCCGCTGGTCCCAGCATTTTCACCAATTCCAATTTACGCTCAAGCATTTGCCAGGGGGAAAGAACTTCCTGGCAGATGCACTTCCTGGCAGATGCCCCAATATAACAGCACGCAAGCCACTGACTCTAAACCTATGATGGTAGAATCACAACTGGCAGTGCCAGTAACCACAAGAGCCCAAGCTAAATTAAAACCACAGCTGGGCAGACCAGAATTGAATTCCGGAAAAGTTTGGAAACAGATGAATGGTTCCAGAAAAATAAACACGTGTACACAATGAAAGACAGGCTGCCTTGGGTGAGGGAAATGTTATATATACCAACAACCCAAAGAGTCCCTCTTAGGGACCACTCAGGGACTGACATCTAGCTATCATCCACAAGGGGATGGAAAAACAGAATGTTGTCACTCAGTACTTGAGCAATATTTAAGATGCTTTATTAATTTCCAGCAGTCCGATTGGACAGACCTACTCCCTTTAGCAGAAGTTGCCTACAATAATGCAGTCCACTCCAGCACAGGTTATACTCCTTTTCAAATAGCTACCGGTCAAAGTTTCAACCCCATGCCAGAACTAACCTCAAACGAACCAGCGATCCCATCACTGAAAGAATGGATGGAACAATTACAAAACACCTGGCCAATACTTAGAAAAGCACTAGATGAAGCTAGGCAGGCATACAAAGCACAAGCCGATAAAAAAAAAGGGTTGAGCCTACACCATTCATTATAGGAGAAGAGGCGGTGTCTTACCTGAACGCCGTTTCTCAGCACGGAGATGAAGAATCCACAGATGGGTGTAGACTGTATTCCTGCCCAATCAGATCAAGTCAGCCAAAGTTGCCACGCCCATCCTGGACCATAGAGATCCCAGTTTTGGGCGCAAGCGTAGACGTTGACTGACCGCAAGACACAGTGGCTCACTAAATTCTGCTAACCCTTGCCTGATGGCCTGCTAGGGTGGGAGTGGATTCTCCATCTCCGTGCTGAGAAACGGCATTCAGGTAAGACAACGCCTCTTCTCCAGCACTTGGAGATGGAGAATCCACGGATGGGACATACCAAAGCCTACTGTCCCTGAGGGTGGGTAGTACAGTGGTCCGGTGTGGCACTTGGCTGTAATGCCTGTTGTAGGACTCTCCTACCAAAAGATGCCTCGGCCGAGACGAATCTGTCAATCTTGTAATGTCGTATGAAGGGGGACGGTGAAGTCCAAGTGGCCGCCCTACAGACCTCCTCGATGGACGCCTGGGTGGCCCATGCCGCTAAAGTGGCTGCGCTCCGTGTGGAGTGTGCCGTGACGCAGGATGGAGCCGGCAATGACTCAGCCTGGTAGGCTCCAGCAACGCATGCTCTGATCCACCTGCCAATAGTGGAGGAGGAAACCCTCCAACCCCTGGAGGAGGGGTGGAAGGAGACGAAGAGGGCCTCCTACCTGCGGAACTCCGCTGTTCTTGCCAGATAGTGTCGGAGAGCCCTGCGGACGTCCAGACTGTGCCATTGCCGTTCCAATTCATGTGATGGGTTGGGACAAAAGTCCGGCAGCACTATTTCCTGTGATCTGTGGAACAGAGAGTTGACTTTCGGGGTGAAAGTGGGGTCGAGTCGGAGGACCACGCGATCCTGGTGGAAGACGCACAGGTCCTCCCGTGTGGAGAGTGCTGCCAACTCTCAGATATGATGTGCCGACGTGATTGCCACCAGGAAGGCCACCTTGTGTGACAGGCAGCGGACGTCGCACGTTCCCAGGGGTTCAAATGGAGCCTTGGTAAGGGCCCGGAGTACCCGGGGTAAGTCCCATGAAGGGTACCTATGTACTGTGGGGGGCTTGGAGTTCGCCGCTCTCTTCAGGAATGAGCGGATCAGGGGTTGATGCCCCAAGGGACCCACGGGGCCACAGGTGAGGACCATGGCCAGGGCGGCTATGTGCCTGCGTAATGTGCTAGGGGCCAGGCCACTTTCCAGGCCTTCTAACAGGTAGTCTAATATGTGAGGTCCGAGGTAGTTAGGTGTCGGCCCAAGCACCATGATTGAAACTTCCTCCATGTGGCCTCGTAAATGTGGTTCGTGGAGGGACGGCGGGAGGCCTGAATCACTCTGATGACCCCTGGGGAGCATAGTTCCCCTGACAGGATGGAGCGCTCAAGTGCCAGACGGCTAACTGGAGTCATTGGGGGTCCGGATGGAGAATGACCCCCTGGCTGAGAGAAACCCTCTCTGGTGGGATTCGCCAGGGTGCTGTTAGGCTCATCAGGTCGGCGAACCAATGTCTCCTCAGCCAATGAGGGGCCACCAGGATTACCTCTGCTTGTTCCTGAAGGAGCTTGCGTATCACTGCTGGGATGAGGGATAGGGGCGGGAAGGCGTAGAGTAGACCCTGGGGCCATGGGCTCCCAAGAGCGTCCGTCCCTTCTGCCATGGGAGTCTGGTACCGGGAGAAGAACCGTGGCAGCTGAGCGTTGCTCGGGGACGCAAAGAGATCCACGAGAGGGAGACCGAAGCGGTGGCAGATTTCCCTGAAGACCCTCGGATGTAGACGCCACTCTGAGTGGTCCACGGTTGCTCTGCTCAGGATGTTGGCCTGTGTGTTTGCCTCCCCTGAAATGTGATCGGCCTTGATGGAGGCCAGGTTGTGTTCCGCCCAAGCTCCCAGTAGGAGCGCCTCTGTCAGTAAGGGCCGGGATCTGGTGCCGCCCCGTCGGTTTACATGGGCCTTGGCTGCCACATTGTCCGTGAGGACCAGTACATGGCGGCCTCTTACCAGGTCGTGGAATTGGCAGAGGGCCAGGTGAATGGCCCGTAGTTCAAGCCAGTTTATGTTATGGCGAAGGTCTGCGGGAGACCAACGGCCCTGTGCCCATAGCGATCGGAGGTGTGCTCCCCAGCCAAACAGGCTGGCGTCGGTTGTTAGTATTATTCAGTCTGGCTCCCTGAAGTATGACCCCTTGAGTGTGGCTCACAATAGCCACCACGTGAGGGAACGCGTTACCTGTTGTGGTAGTCTTACTCGTCGTTGCGAGGCGCTGAGGTTCTGCCTCTGGAAGGGGAGCATGAACCACTGTAGTTCCCTGGAGTGGAGTCTGGACCAAGGGACGATCGCTATGGCTGATATCATCTTGCCTAACAATTGGGAGAGGCTGGCCAGGGTAACTGTCTGGATCCTGCGTAGTTGAAGCACCGATTGTCTTATACTGTTTTGGCGTTCCTCGGATAAGTATACCTGGCATTCCACCATATCTATGATGGCCCCTAGGTGCAGCAGTCTGGTCGTGGGGACCATGTGACTTTTGGGGAAGTTTATGGAGAATCCATGGTCCTGAAGCAGTCCTACCACCCTTTGGAGATCCGTCAGCACGGCCTGGGAGGACTGCGACTGGATTAAGATGTCGTCCAGATAACATTGGACCCTTATGGGTATTAGTCGCAAGTGGGCTGCCAGGACTGACAGGACCTTGGTGAATACTCTGGGGGCTGATGAGAGGCCAAATGGGAGCGCCCTGTACTGGAAGTGGCGTCCCCTGTAAGCAAACCTTAGGAACCGGCGGTGGGCTAGAGAGATGGGGATGTGAAGGTACACCTCCGTGAGGTCGATAGATGTCAGGAAGTCCCCTTTTTTTTACGCTTCCCAAGATGGAGCGGAGCATTTGCATCTTGAATTTTCGATACGTTAGGTGGAAATTTAGACCTTTGAGATCTAGGATTGTTCTCCATCCTCCTAATGTTTTTGGTACGATGAAGAGAATAGAATAAAAACCCCTGCCTCTCTGGTCCGCCGGGACTGGTTCTATGGCTCGAATGCTCAGTAGATGTTGAACTGCCTTGTTCATTAGGTTCCTCTTGGATCGATTTCGTGGGGATGGGCAAGCTAGGAACCGATTTGGAGGGTGGGATCTGAATTCCAGGGACAGACTGTGGCGTATGGTATCCAGGACCCACACATCTGTGGTGGTGGCCTCCCACTGGTGGGCAAAGAGGGAGAGTCTGCCCCCTATGGGAGGTATCGCCGAAGCATCACTTGGCTCGGCGGAAAGGACGGCCGTTCCCTCGAAAGGGCCGCTTGCCCTGAAACTGCTGTCTAGGTCTGGCTGCCTGCCTGTCTGGTTGCCTATCCTGCCTGTCCTGTCTGGCTGAGAAGGAGGTCGAAGTCTGGGAATAATTGTGCCTGGCCCCTGCCCGAGAGGGTTGTCTCCTCTGGAAGTAATTGGGGTGCTTGTTTGCCCTCTTAAGGAGGTGATTGAGGACCTTACGCTTATCCTGGTTCTCAGTTAGGTAGGGATTTAACGCGTCCCCGAACAGCTTCCCTCCTTGATATGGTGCAGCCGAGAGCCGCCACTTAGACCTGGGGTCTGCTTGCCAGTGCTTCAACCATAGCATGCGGCGGCCGGCTATGGTAGATGCCATGGCCCTGGAGGAGAACCTTGTGGCTTGGAGGGTGGCGTCTGATGCGTACTCAGTGGCCGCCACCATCTTGCTGAGGTCCTGGTGGGTACGTATGTCCTCCGCTGGGATGCGGGGCTGGAGTTGCCTGAGCCAGCGGAGGGCGGACCTATTGAAGAACGACGCTGAGGTGGCCGCTCTGATGGCCCATGCTGTCGCTTGATGAGACCTGCGGTAAGTCAGCTCGCACTTACGGTCTTCTGCCTTAAGGGCCTCAGCGACGTCCCCGGGGATAGCCGTGGGAGATACTAGGGGCCCAAATGGGTCGTCCACCGCTGGTACTTCCAGCGCCTCCTCTAATTCCTTGGCCACGTTGTACAGCTTCCTATTGGAGCTGCCTGGTAGGGGAAGGGAGGCGGGAGAGGCCCACTGCTTGCGTATCACGTTTAAGAACACGGGAGGACAAGGGATGCGATGCTGGGTGGTCACCGGTTCGGTGAAGTTTGGGTGCGCTTCCGATTCCGTGGGACCCGGAGTGGTAAGAGCGGAGGTGTCTGTCCCCAGGTGAGAAGTGGTGGTCGCCTTGCGGAGCAAGGTGATGAAGAAGGAAGGATTAAAGAGGCCGCTGAATGGGGGAGCCTCTGGGGGGAGTTCCTCCTCCTCCTCTGACATAGGTATCCCCTGCTCTAAGTTGTGTGCCTGGAGCGATGACCCCTCAGAGCAGGTGGAACCGGCTGGGGAAGTCGGGGCATAGTAAGCCTCGGTCACCGGCTGTTGTATTGGTGGAGGTGCGGTCACTGCTGAGGTAGAAGCGTGCGCCCTGGCCTCAAGCATGCGGTCCACCGCCTGTGCTATCAGCAAGGCGAGACGCTCCTCCATGGGGAGGGAGACGGGCTCCGCTGGTCGGAGGCCAGCCGCGGTGGGAGTCCAGGTTGCCTCAGGGGCCCCATGTTGGGCCCTCGTGGTTGAAGATTGGGAAGCCGGGGAGATGGCTCCCAATCCCCTGTGCGTGGGGGACTGAGTGGTGTCTCCCGTAGACCATATCCCTAGGGGGGAGGCTGGGGGCCTAGGGGAAGTTCCAGAGCCAGCCCCTCTTGTGGGTTTTCTATCCTGGCTCTTTTCTGTGCTCTGGAGAATTCCTTCTCCAGGGTTTGGTGTCTTCTGCTGGCCTGCTTCTCCGCCCTCTTAGAGGCTTTGGTACACTTGTCCCTGCCCTTGGCCGCAGTAATGTCTGCGCTCACCCGGCTGGGTGGACTAGGGTTCCTTGGAGCCGCTGGAGTGCGTTAGATGCCCTTTGTTGTGGGCATAGGCTCCTCCATTCTCTGATGCTGCAGGGGCACAATGGGGGGCCCCTGAGATGCAGAGAGAATTAACCGCTGGGTGTGGACAGACACACTAGTGAGGCGCCTGGGACCCAGGTGAGGTTGCACACGGATAAGAACAAACGCACTAGTGGGGGCGCCTGGAATCCGGCTAGGGCTGTGCTGGGTAGGCACAGGCGCACGATAGGGTACGCCCGGATCCAAATACCCGGTAGAACGACAGGCCCGGCTAAGGTTATGCACGGATAAGAATAGACGCACTAGTGGGGGCACCTGGAATCCGGCTAGGGCTGTGTGGGTAGGCACAGGCGCACGATAGGGCACGCCCAGATCCAAATACCCAGTTGGGATCAGGTTAGGCCAGAGACACCAATTCTGCAAAGACAATGTCTGATGTCCCCCCCCAAGGGATGCCTTGGTGATAGGCGGAGGGGGCCCCTTCCCCCCTTGAGTGGTTGTGCGACGTTGAGGCCCCAAGGCCTAGTGTGGCCTAGTGATGCAAGGCGGAGGCCACCTGCTAGTATGTGACTCCGCGATCCCGGGGGGTGTAGGCGATCGCTGGATCCGTGGCCTGCTAGGCCTGGGGATCCCCGCGCTCACCACTATGGCCTCCTGGGCTCTGAGGTCGGCCACCGCCGAACAGCTGGTCGGCGCGACCAACCTGTTGCGGGCCGCGTGGCCCAAGATGGCGGATGCCTGATTGGCACGGCTTCCAGTTCCGGAGAGGGTAGGTGGGGCGCTTGGATCCGCAGCCGCTAGCCCGGGGGATCCCCGTGCTCACCGCTCTACCCGCCTGGGTGCCTGGATTGGTCTCCGCCGGCCAGCTGATCGGCACGGTGGCCTAGCTCGGACCATGTGGTCCAAGATGGCGGCCGCCTACTCGGGTGGCCCCGTGGCTCCCGGGAGAGCAGGCAGGTGCCGGGTCCACGAGCTCGCTATTCCCGGGGACACCCGCGCTCGCCGCTCTCACCGTCTGCCGGTAACTGTGCCGCCACCGCCCAGCTGCTCGGCGCGACCGATCTGCCTTCATCTGAGGGAGCGATCTGCAGCTCCCCCCCCGGCAATGGGTGGCAACGCTGGGCCGAAGCTGCAGCCGCAGCGGCGGGATCGGCCTGGTTGCTGCTTTAAGGAAGAACGGTTGGTCCGGCCGATCAGTAGATTCCTCCCCCTCCCCCGGCTTCGCTTAACAGCTCGCTGGGCTGGTGTTAGGTTGGCTACTCAGGTAGCCGATTGGGGTCTTGGGGAGGGCTGGGGGTCGAGGGAGTGAAGGGAGAATGCAGGGGAAGAAGAGAGAGGCCCCTTGCCTCGCTCCTTATCTATTTCCTCCCCCCCAATGGGGATCCTTCCTAAGGTTGTAGTGATATTGTTAGCCGGCTAAAGTCTGCTAAAAATATCACTACTCAGCAATTATATGGAAAATCCACGGATGGAGACTGTACCTGCCTAAGAGCCATTCTTGCGCGTCTATCCTGGGCGAGATCAAGTCAAAAACTGGGATCTCTATGGTCCAGGACGGGCGTGGCAACTTTGGCTGACTTGATCTGATTGGGCAGGAATACAGTCTACACCCATCCGTGGATTCTCCATCTCCAAGTGCTGGAGAAATGGTGCACTTATCTACAAAATACCTAAAGTCCCTATAACCCTGTAAAAAACTTGGACCAAAATATATAGGGCCTTTTCCAATTAAAAGAATCATAAACCCAGTAACAGTAGAATTAGAATTACCCAAAAATCTCAGCCAAATATACCCAATTTTTCATTGCAGCTTGCTGAAAAGAGAGCATCAGTCATCGTTATGGCCAAAAGTCCCCCCCCACCACCTCCAATCATGGTGGAGGGCGAACAACACTTCGAGATAAAGGAAATCCTAGATATCATGGAGCAATTCAGTACCTAGTAGCATGGAAACACCTCCCTGCTTCACAAAACGAGTGGGTCCATAAACGTCATGTCAGAGCCCCGAAACTATTAAAGAAGTTTCACACAGAGTATCCTAACAAGCCAGACTAACTTTTATACCTGTTTTGTTTTCTTTTCAGGTGGATCTCTCTTATTTTTAAGGGGGCAGGATGTCAGTATCCAATTATATTTCATCTCTAGTTATCAACTATGGAAAACCCCATTTCTGTCTTCTCTGGATTCTGTCATACTACGAAGGGGAAGGGGGATGAGCAAAGGGGTTTTATGGTTCTCACTTCCTTCATTAAAACTTCAAAGGGACTGAATGTGGATCTCACCAAGAGGACTGACCATAATAATATGGCCATCACCTTTCATGTACTCCTCTCTGAAGTCTCCCTTCTGCTGGCCATGAGGAAAAGGGGGTGGAAATGTAACACCTGGGATTGTTACTGGAAGGACAGTGGGGTGGGGGGGCTGCTTGGGAACACTTAAAACCTTGAATGGTAGGGGTGGGCCCTCAAGTCCTGTCTAGAACACCTGCAACCATCTTCTCTTAATAAAGATGCCTGTTGGAAGAGTTCTGTCTTCTTAAGATGCAAAGTGGGGTGGGTCCTTACAGGTGGGGTGAATGGCATGCAAGTATCCATCGGCTCTTGTGAGACATTGCCTCCATCTCAGGGACACACTGAGCAGATGTCCCAACATGGCTGCACAGCATAGGCCAAAAACATTTCCATAGTCATGTGGCCAACCTGACATCATAGAGCGCTGTTATCTACTTGCATTTACATGGAAATTTACAGGATCCAAATGGATCTTGACAGACTTGAACAATGGGCCCTATTCAGCAAAATAAAATTTAATGTGGAGAAAACCAAGGTTTTCCACTTACAGTGAAACCTGGCTCAAAAACAATAACTGTGAAAAGTACCTTGGAGTCGTAGTGGATGATCACTTAAACATGAGCTAGCAGTGTGTGGTAGCAGCCCAAAAAGCTAATATAATCCTTGGTTGTATAAACAGAGGCATAGAATCAAAATCACATGAAGTATTAGTACTGTTTATAAAGCCTTAGTAAGGCCACATTTGGAATACTACATCAAGTTTTGGTCACTATATTATAAAAAAGATGTTCAAATTTTGGAAAAAGTGCAGAGAAGTACAGCTAAGATAATTAAGGGCTTGGAGTATAAAACATACTTAGGAACTGAGTATGGCTAGTCTATAGAAAAGAAGGATTAGGTGTGACATGATAGCAGTATTCCAATATTTCAGGGACTGCCACAAAGAAGAGGGGGTCAACTTATTTTGCAAAGCACCAGAAGGCAAGACAAGAAACAATGGATGGAAACTAATAAAGAAGAGAAGCAACCTTCCTCACAGTAAGGGTAGTTAACCAGCAAACAGCTTGCCCTCAGACATTGTGGGTGCTTCATCATTGGAGGTTTTTAAGGACTGGACATCCACTTGTCTGAAATGGTATGGGGTCGCCTGCTTGAACAGGAGGTTGGACTATAAGACCTCCAAGGTCCCTTCCAACTCTATTCTGATTGATGGATTGATTGACATCTGGTTTTGAACTGTTAAGTTGGCAGGAGCTGGGGAAAAACAAGTGCTCACCCATCACGTGGAGCTCAGGTCTCAAACCTGCACTGTCGGCTTTCCAGCCAAAACCCCAGTGTCTTAACCACCTCACCCCAATAGAATATTAAGATAAAATAAATAAAATGTCAAAAATAAATCTGACATTAAAGAGAATTTGGAAAACATTTTTGGATTGTATTGTATATTTTTGCTTGTACCATATCAAAATGATGTGTTAATAAACATAATTTCTTAATATTCTAACTCAAAAATATAGATTAAATCAGAATAGGTCTTCTTTGATAGCTTGGATAGAATTTACAGTAATTTTTATTGTCTTTTTTATAATCACTACTTTTAATATTTATATATTGATAGGATTTTACCTCTGACGCTTATGTGTGGATTATAGGGCCCTGAATACAATCAGTGAAAGCAACCTATACCCTCTGCCCCTCATGAAAGACATGTTGTCACACCTCTCAAAAGGGAATTTTTTTTTCTAAACTAGACCTAAGGGAAGCTTACTATCGCGTGAGAATTAAGGAAGGGGATGAATGGAAGACCACATTTAACTGCCCTATGGGGTGCTACCAATTCAAAGTCTTGCCATTTGGATTACAAGGGCCCCCCGCAGTATTTATGCAATTAATCAATGATGTTCTAAGGGAGCACCTATTTAAGGGGGTCCTGGTTTACTTAGAGAACATTCTTATCTTCACCGAATCAAAAGAGGAACATGTCAACCTAGTCAGAGCAGTTTTAAAGAAACTGCGAGCCACCCACCTATATGCCAAACTCTCGAAATGCGAATTCCACCAGGAAAAGATAGACTACCTAGGTTATTGCATATCCTCACAGGGCATTGAAATGGACCCAGAGAAGGTCAGAGCAGTATTAGAATGGGTGTCAACGCTTCAAATACTGTATATTCTTGCTTTGACAATATGCAGAACTGTCTGGTATTTTTAGAGTTAATTTAGATGACAGAGAAAAGGGAGGGGAAATCACAAAAGCCCGGGAAAGAAAGAGGAAGAAAACCTTTGACCTTCACACTGATTGGAAGATGTGACTTGTAACTGCAAGATAAGGGAGGGGTTTAGCAAGAAAAGTTAGATGCCAGCATGAAGGCATAAACCTCCATGATGTGCTGTCAATTTGTAACGCTGATAATAAAGGTTTTAGGATAAACATGCCTGGAAGTTCTTTGAAGTGTTTCATTAGTCAGAACCATGACATTGGGCACCACCCAGCATAAGAAAGCAACTGCAAAGTTTCCTGGGCTTCGCAAACTTTTACCACCAATTCATCCCCTCATTTGCCCAGATAGCCCTGCCCCTCATGAACTTACTAAAAAACGAAGGAAGCATCCTCAGTAAAACCTAGCCAGCCACTAACATAGACAATGGAGTGCCAAGCAGCGTTTGAGAGATTAAAGAGACTTTTTTCTGCTGAACCAGTACTGAGGCACCCAGACATGGATAAGCCCTTCGTAATACAGGCGGATGCAAGTGATGTGGCAGTGGGGGCTGTACTATTACAAGAAAACGATGAAGGGGTACTGCAACCCTGTGCGTATACATCCAAGAAACTAACGGAAACAGAATAGCGCTGACCTGTGTGGGAGAAAGAGGCATACAGGATACGTTGGTCATTACTCACGTGGCGCCAGTTCCTTGAAGGCAACAAAATCCCTTTCCAGGTGTGGAAGCCCTGAAAACACCCAGGAACCGCAACCCCAAGCAAGCCCGCTGGTCCCAGCATTTTCACCAATTCCAATTTACGCTCAAGCATTTGCCAGGGGGAAAGAACTTCCTTAATCCTTTATTAAGAGAAATTGGTTGCAGGTGTGCTAGACAGGACCTGGGGCCCAAGCCCTATGGTTCAAGGTTTTAAGGGGTCCCTAGCAGCCCCACCCCACCCCAACATCTTTCCAGCAACAATCCCAGGTATTACATTTCCACTCCCTTTTTCCTCACTGCCGGTGGAAGGGAGACTTCAGAGAGGAGTAGATAAAAGCTGATGGCCCCATTGTTATGTTTAGTCCTTTTGGTGGTATCCACATTCAGTCCCTTTGAAGTTATACTGAAGGAAGTGAGGGCCATAAAACCCCTTTGTTCACCCCCCTTCCCTTCATCGTATGACAGAATCCAGAGAGGGCAGAAATGGTGTTTTCCATTGTTGATAAGTAGAGATGAAATATAACTGGATTCTGACAATAATTATCATATATTCATTTACTTAAAATCAACTAGTTTACTCTCCTTTATTATTTTTATAAATAACTCAAGATGCTGAACATATCTGTACTCCTTCCTCCTTCTATTTGCTCTAGAATAACAACCCTATGAGGAGGGCTGCAACCCAAAGTTCCCCAGCTGGCTTTCATGCCTGGGAGTCAGGACTAGAACTCACCGTCTCCTGATTTCTAGCCAGGTGCCTACAGCAATAGACTGAATTCTAATGTTATTCTATGAAACTTATAAGTCTCTTGTTTATTCACTTCATGTTTTTCTCTATTTTCCTTCATTGTTGTTTGCCTTTCTTTTCTTTTTCATAATGTTTAATTTAAAAAAAATCTCCAGAGGCTTTTCTTAATTAATAAGGATGGTGGGTCAACAGCTGATGTGAAATGCAATACAATTTTCAGCAGCCACATTGCTGCATCTTAGCATGAAGTGCCTTGCTACAAATGCAGCTACGCAGCTGTTCTCCAGAGGAAGCTTTAGCAGGAGTGGCACAGCTTCTACACTTTACAGATCCAATTTCTATTTCCAGAAGCTTATTCTCCAAAGGTGGATGCCACATTTGTCCAACTTTGCTCTGAAAAAGCTTATGAGAAATAATCCCGGCAGCTGCTAATAGCCACCAACTGCTGCTACTGCCCAGATCAAATTAGCACCCTCTCCTTGCCTTAAAGTGAAGGAAATGAACACAAGATATGTAAAGCACAATTCATCAACCGAAGCCCAGAATAATAATAAAAAAGCCTTCACAGCAGTTGCATTGATGCTAGAATTGAAAGTTCTTCCAGAGAAACAAAAGCAAAGCAAGAAATCCCAGAAGGTGGATTTGCTACCTCAATTGCTTCTTAATCAGCAACAAATTCATCCACAGAGCATACCTTTCATCCCTCCCATACGTATCTCATATTAGCAGAAGAACACAAGCCAGCCTTGCTGGATTGGACCCCTGGTCCATCTAACCTACCAGTCTGTTTCCACAGTGGCCAATAACTGCACAAGCCCACAAACCTCCCAGCAGAGGGCCTTCAGAGACAATCCCACCACCATCGAGGCTGATCGCCCTTAATCCCCATCGCTTTCATTAATTGATCCAGCCCTCCTTTGACACCAACCAAGCTTTGCTTCCTTTCTAGGCCAAAAGGCCCCAAATGTCTGAACCTTCTTTAATTCCACCATCTCCTTGTGAGGTGAGGCCACACCTGGCTGCACCATTTGTGCTCATCGGGGCATTATGAGGTTGGCATCTTTATTTTCAGTATTTTTTCTTGTTATTCCTAACACTCTGCTGGCCTTTTTTACAGTGGATGCAGACTCTTGTTGACCCCATTCGGGAATTGTCTCCCATTACTCCAAGATCTCTCTCCTGATCAGCTTGATCCCATTAGTCTGAACAGTTAGGATTTTTGGTACCAGTGTACATCACCACACACTTGTGCATGTTGTATGCCCTCTGCTCTCTGCTATTTTGAAGCCCACCCTCCTGATGTGCAGAAATCCTTTTGAAGGATCTCTCTGGAGTCCCTTTTTGTTTGTACTATTCTGAATAATTCAATGTCATCAGCAAACTTGGCTAGTCTACTAGTGCAGCTTCAGATTATGTATAAACCTGTTAGGAAGCACTGGTCCTAGTCAGAAAAGTGGAGGACCCCAATCATTGCTTGTCTGCCTCCATTTTGAGAAATGGTTCATTTAGTCCCCCTCTTCTGACCCAGCCTTTGTGAGTAATGATAACTACTTATCCATGAGTAAAAACCCCTCAGGTTGGAAGGTGTCCAATATGCTACTGGGGAAGAGCAGAGGCCTAGTATTAGTAGCAGTAGAAAGAGTGAAGCGACTGGGCCAAAGCCAAAAGGACGCTCAGCTGTGGGTGCATCTGGTGGTGAAAGGAAAGTCTGATGCTGTAAAGATCTTTTCTCCATAGGAACCTGGAATGTAAGATCCATGAATCAAGGCAAACTGCATGTGGTCAAACAAGAGATGACAAGATTGAACATCGACATCTTAGGAATCAGCGAACTAAAATGGACAGGAATGGGTGAATTTAATTCAGGGGACCATCAGGTATACTACTGGGGGCAAGAATCCCTCAGAAGAAATGGAGTAGCCTTTATAGCCAATAAAAGAGTAGGAAAAGCAATACTGGGATACAATCCCCAAAATGACAGAATGATCTCAGTGTGAATCCAAGGCAAACCATTCATTATCACAGTAGTCCAAGTCTATGCCCCAACCACTGGTGCTGAAGAGGATGAAATACAGTAGAGATGACAAATAGATTTAAGGAATTTGATCTGATAGACAGTGCCTGAAGAACTATGGATGGAGGTTCGCAACATTGTACAAGAGGTAGCAACCAAAACCATCCCAAAGAAAAAGAAATGCAAGAAAGCAAAATGGCTGTCTGAGGAAGCTTTGCTAATAGCTGAGGAAAGAAGGGAAGTGAAAGGCAAGGGAGAAAGAGAAAGATACACCCAACTGAATGCAGAATTCCAGAGAATAGCTAGAAGAGATAAGAATGCCCTCTTAAATGAACAGTGCAAAGAAATAGAAGAAAACAATAGAATAGGGAGGACCAGAGATCTCTTCAGGAAAATTGGAGATATGAAGAGAACGTTTCATGCAAAGATGGGCATGATAGACCAAAATTGCAGAGACCTAACAGAGGCAGAAGAGATTAAGAAGAGGTGGCAAAATTACACAGAAGAACTATACAAGAACGAGCTTAGCGTCCCTGATAACACGATGGGGTGGTCACTGACCTCGAGCCAGACATCCTAGAATGTGAAGTGAAATGGGCCTTAGAAAATCTGAGCA
This sequence comes from Bothrops alternatus, assembly GCA_034064705.1. NCBI lineage: Eukaryota > Metazoa > Chordata > Lepidosauria > Squamata > Viperidae > Bothrops > Bothrops alternatus. The sequence continues at coordinate 59,628 of JARGCV010000340.1, forward strand.
ACAAAAAAGCTAGTGGAGGTGATAGTATTCCAGCTGAGCTATTCAAACTCTTAAAAGACGATGCAGTAAAAGTGCTACACTCAATTTGCCAGCAAATTTGGAAAACTCAACAGTGGCCACATGATTGGAAAAGGTCAGTTTACATTCCAATTCCAAAGAAAGGCAATGCCAAAGAATGTTCCAACTATCGCACCATTGCACTCATTTCACAGGCAAGTAAAGTTATGCTTAAAATCCTACAAGCTAGACTCCAGCAGTATGTGGATCGAGAACTTCCAGAAATACAGGCAGGATTTCGAAGAGGCAAAGGAACTAGAGATCAAATTGCCAACATACGCTGGAAAGCTAGGGAGTTCCAGAAAAACATCTACTTCTGCTTCATTAACTATCCTAAAACCTTTGATTTGCCATAATTTGATCACAACAAATTATGGCAAGTTCTTAAAAAGACGGGAGTACCAGACCATCTTATTTGTCTCTTGAGAAACCTATATGCAGGTCAAGAAGCAACAGTGAGAATTGGAAACGGAACCACTGATTGGTTCAAAATTGGGAAAGGAGTCCGGCAAGGCTGTATTCTGTCACCCTGCCTATTTAACTTATATGCAGAGCACATCATGAGAAAGGCAGGGCTAGATGAATCAAAAGTTGGAATTAAGGGACTTCCGGTTCCAGGTTGCAGTGTGTGCAGTCGCACGGAGAGACTCTTCTCTTCGTTAGCTGCTTTCCCTCTGCCGGTAGACCCTTAATCGGGTTGAAAAGTCGCCCTGGAGGGGCCGCCACCGAGGAGGAGGACTCTCATCAATTGCGGGGGGGAGGCGGCAGCTCCTTCCGCAGTCCGAGGCTGCTCCTCAGGGCCGTCGGAGAAAAGATCGGCCAGTAACATGGCCGATCATTTAGCTGCACCAGCTGAAAGTCAAAAGAACACCTAAGTGTTAAGAAACCACCGTGGATGATCTGGGTGAGACCTTTCCCTCTCTCTCTTTGCCCTAATTACTCTCCTGTTAAAAGCCTTCTGGAATCATTTCCCTGCTTTGAAAGAGCTGCCTTTGTCTATCCGGGAAAGAGAACTGTAACAAAAGAACAAAAGAAAAAAAAGTTAACTTCTTATTGACTATTTTTATTTTTGGTCACTTTGGGGCCCTGGAAAAAGCTCTATCAAATTATTATTATATCTATTGCTGGAAAATATTGTTTTCCTATTTCTTGGATTTATTTTTTTAAAAGGGATAAATCTTTATTGTTTGAAAAAAAAACTTTATTGGAAGCCGAAAAAGAGATTTCACAGCTTACTGAGGACATCTTGTGGTGAAAACTATTACTGCAACGACATTTCCTCTTTGTTTTTTGAGGTTGGTTTGACCTCCAAATGATGATAAAAATTAAAAGATAAAGGATTTGAAACAGCTGGTGTGGTGAAGTTGCTTACTAGTAATTGTGGAGGTGGATAAGTGCTGATTGTTTGTATGTGTTGACTGTTAGTAAATATAGCCTCCTCTAAAAAAGTAAAAGACTGTCTCACCACTGAAATGGAGGAATTTCATCCACAGCTTGATTATAAATTTATATTAGAAGCAATTTTGGAAGCAACAGTACATATGAAATCTTGGAGAATCATTAAAGCTGACATCTCTGAACCACAAATTGAATCTCAAATCCTAATGGATCAATCTACAGGTCAAGGAACTAGCTCTAGAGAGGCCCATATGCAACAATATACACAACTGAAAGAGACAGAGGAACAAGTCACTGAGCAAACAGATGTTAATCTACAATTTATGGAGAATTTTGAAGATCAAAGAATGATTCTAATTGAGACACTTGCAGTGTTAAAAGTAACAGGAACTGACTCTCAGATACAAATTACTGAGAATAGTGACATTGTGGATAATCAACTTGTGACTATAATAAGTAAACAAACAGATGATATTGGAAGAAGGGAAAGAGAACTTGGCCCAGATTGAAGTATTGATAAGTACCCTCACTCAAATATTGAGACTCGATGATATAGAAGTTTATTATGGAAACCGGACTGGCACAAAAAGAAAGCCAGAGTTAGATTTAAAAATGTGATTTAAAACTTTACTTGATGGGTAAATAAGGCTTTAGAGATCTTGGTTGAATAAAGATTAATCAAATATGTGAACTAGGGTTGAGGGAAAGATTTGAGGACCCATCTATTGGTCTTAAAGCAAGAGAACAGATCCACAAAATAAAACAAGCCGGCAGACCTGCCCTGGAGTATGTGCGGGAATTTTGCAAGATAGCAGGTCGAATAGAGGGGTGGCCTGAACAATCCCTAATCCATCACTTCATTGAGGGATTAGACGATCACCTCTCTCAGACTTGGATCTATCGAGCCGTACCTGATCAGCTGCAAGAATGGTACCAGGCAGCACTGAAGCTAGACATTCAGCTCACCTGCTATAAGAAGCCTCCCCCACCTGAATCCGAGCAGCCGCCAGAGCAACCTGGACAGCAATCACCCCCATGAAAACCTCCAACTACTGCGATGGCTGAGAGACCCAGACCACCTGCAGGCCTGTCAAATAAGTGTTTTCAGTGTGGACAAGAGGGACATCGAGCGGCAACATGTCCAATCCCCTATCCCCGACTGCAGAGCAGACCGGAACCAGTGATGAGAAGGAAAGCTACCCAGCGGCTAACGAGAGAAAAATCCAACCGAGTCACGCAAGAACCTGTTGCCCAGATTACACCCCACACACAGGAGGATGCCAGGACTCCGGATGGACCCGCCCTTGCTCTACCCTCCTTTGACAGCGACGATGAAGGAGAGAACAACCCGATGATGAGTCGACAAATCCCGACTTTTTCACTGGCCGCCAAACTTATAATCCCTAAGTCTGGGGGACAAATGGACTTAAACATGCTAATTGTTTCTGGATGCACCCACTGCATTATTAGTCTGCTGTTTGCCATGAAAATGGGCATACGGGCAAAACAGCTTTCCAAAACTGTGAAGTTTGAGCAAGCCGATGGATCCCTGATGGGAGGGACTCTTGTCACACAAGTAACTGAGCCCTTACGCCTAGAAATAGGTGTGCACTGGGAGTTTATTCGCTTCCTAGTGGCTCCAAAAATGACTGAGACTGTGATCCTAGGGCTAGCCTAGTTGGACAAATGGAAGCCATTTATCTGGTGGGAGAAAGGAATGAGAACTGTGAGACTACCTATAAGGCCTAAACCTCCTGCTGATTCAACCGATGTTGCAGGACATCTTAGGACACCCAATGAGTGAGCGCACATGGCTGCCTCACCACCGCCGAATGAACCACTCATCCCCAATGAATACCGGGAGCTGGCAGAGGCATTTAGTGAAAAAGAATGTGATGCCCTGCCCCCTCACAGACCCAATGACTGCTCCATCAAACTGGTGCCAGGAACCAAACTCCCATGCCCGAGAATGTATGCTATGTCCCCCCTCGAAATGGAGGAGATGCAACGATACGTGAACAAAAACCTAGTGAGGGGGTTCATTGAATGGGCCAAATCTACCATGGGAGCCCGTGTTGTTCAAAGAGAAAAAAGATGGATCTCTTCGTCTCTGCATAGACTATAAGGGTCTCAAGGCTGTGAGTGTGGAAAATAAATATCCCCTCTCCCTCCTAAAGGACTTATTAACCCATCTGGCTAAGGGGAGTGTCTTCACTAAATTAGATCTGAGAGAGGCATATAAAATAATAAAAGAGACGAGTGGAAAACTGCCTTCAATTGTTCTATGGGGAGCTATCAGTTCAAAGTCATGCCATTTGGACTATAGGGGGCCCCAGCCGTATTTATGCGTTGATTAATGAGGTCCTACATGATCACTTGTACAAAGCGGTTTTGGTGTATCTTGATGATATCCTGATATACAGCACGAATATGACTGACCACATAAAGCTGATGAGAGAAGTGTTAAAGAAACTATTGAATGCCAAGCTTTATGCCAAATTGTCAAAATGTGAATTTCACCAGACCCAATTAGATTATCTTGGCATAGAATTTCCAATGAGGGCATTGAAATGGAGCCAGCCAAGGTGAAAGCTATAATCGAATGGCAGCCCCCAAAGACTCACAAACAGCTCCAGAGTTTTCTGGGTTTTGCCAACTTTTATCGTCAATTCATCCCCTCTTTTGCTGAGATTGCCCTACCCCTTACAGAACTACTCAAAACACGCAAAGGAGGAGGGAAGCCATGACCGGGCCAACCACTAGCATGGACGATGAGCTGTCAAACAGCTTTTGAGAAGTTAAAGAGACTATTTGCTGCTGAATCAGTCCTAAAACATCTCTGCCCAGGGGACCCCTTTGTGATTCAAGCCAATGCCAGCGATGTGGCAGTTGGAGCTGTGTTACTACAAAAGAACAAAAGTGGGGTCCTGCAACACCTCTAAGAAATTTACTGAAAGCAAGCAGAGATGGGCAATCTGGGAGAAAGACGCCTTCGCGATTAGGTGGGCGCTATTAAACTGGCGACACTATCTAGAAGGGAGCAAGGTGCCATTTGAAGTATGGACAGATCACAAAAATCTAGAAGCACTGAAAACTCCCTGCAAATTGTCCCCAAAGCAAGTGCGGTAGGCATAGTACTTTAACCACTTAAACTTCACTCTAAAGTATATACCAGGAGGAAAAAACTTCCTAGCAGATGCGCTATCCTGGTTACCCCAATACAAAAGCGAACGGGAAGAGGTTAACGAGGCAATTATCTCCAATCCACAAATTACTGCTCAACTTATGCCTCGCAAGGTCCCCAATCCTGATGACCCTGGGGTAAAGAAAATAAAATGAGAGCTCCTCGCTGATCAATGGTTCAAAGATAATCAAACCTCCCTAACGTGCAGGGATGGCTTGGCTTACAAAGGGAGTAAACTATATTTGCCAGAAGCCCTCTGTCTTAATGCTCTCAAACACAGCCATGATGTAAAGCAGGCTGGACATTTTGGATATTTGAAAACCCTACACCTCGCCCGCCAGCAATTTTGGTGGCCGAGGCTGAAAAGGGATGTGGAAAACTATGTAAAAAGTTGTACTGTATGTGCCGCAATGAAAAGAATCCCAGGGAAAACCCCTGGGTTACTGAAACCCATGGCAGACCCTTCTCAACCATGGGAAGAAATAGCTATGGACTTTATAGTAGACCTACCTGAAAGTAGAGGAAATACTGTCGTCTGGACTGTGATAGACCTGTTCTTGAAGCAGGCTCATTTCATCACCTGCAAAGGACTCCCATCTGCCCAACAACTGACCAAATTGTTCCTGAAACATATCTACCGGCTGCATGGCGCTGCTAAGCGAATAATTTCGGACAGGGGGTGCAATTCACAGTGAAGTTTTGGAGGAGTTTTCTTAAATTAATTGGATCATCTCAAGGTTTATCATCTGCTTTTCATCCTGCCACCAATGGGGCTGCAGAATCCGCTAACAAAATGGTGGAGCAATATCTTAGATGCTGCGTTTCTTACCAACAGAGAATGCCCTCAGGTGCCAATCACTTCCCAGACACTCAGCCAATGGGTGAGGGGATGGGAAGAAGTTTGGAGAAATACGAAAACTGCTTTAAAAAAGACTTTTGAAACCTATAAAAAGCAGGCTGATAAAAAGAGGGCTCCCCAAAGAACATTCCAAGTTGGGGAAAAGGTTTATTTGTCGACTAAATATTTATGCCTCAAATTACCCAGTAAGAAGTTAGGACCAAAATTCTTGGGGCCTTTTCTTATCGTAAAGATCATCAATCCGGTCACCGTAAAACTGAAACTCCCTAAACTCCCTTCTACTTAGGTAGAATTCACCTTGTCTTCCATTGCAGCTTGTTGAAACCTTATCTTTTACTGCTTTCTTTCACAGGGGGGATATCCCGAGCAGAGGCAAGAGAGTGAGGAGAAAGTTGCTGGGGTTGCTAAATTCAGATTTTAACAATAAAGGGGGAGGGGTTTTGACACCAACGAGACCCGAGACTGCGAGCGACGAAAGAAGAGAAGGAGAGGCTGGTCATTACTGCTTTGGAGACTAGCGGCCTTCCAAACTTTGATTACTGTTACTTGTGCAAGTTATAAACATTGTGGGGAGTTGCCCTTGCAACGAGAGTCTGACACCTTCTCACTTCGTGTGAGCTTCTGCTAGAAAAGACCCTTCACTAACATCTTGAGAGCGCAGCTGCAGAGCGTGACGGAGGGGAGCAGGACTGGGAGGGCCTGGGCTTTGATGACCTCTGAGCGGGTAACACTACACCAGTATTTGAGGGGCTGCCAAAAAGAAGAGGGGGTCATGATATTCACCAAAGCACCAGAGGGCGGGAGAAGAAACAATGGTTGGAAACTGACCAAAGAGAGAAGCAACCTGGACTTAAAGAGAAACTTCCTAACTATGAGGACCATTAACCAGTGGAACAGCTTGCCTCCAGAAATTGTGGGCGCTCCATCACTGGAGGTTTTAAGAAGAGACTGGACAGTCACTTGTCTGAGATGGTATAGGTTCTCCTGCTTGAGCAGGGAGCTGGACTAGAAGACCTCCAAGGTCCCTTCCAGCTTCTATTCTATTCTATTCTATTCTATTCTATTCTATTCTATTCTATTCTATTCTATTCTATTCTATTCTATTCTATTCTATTCTATTCTATTCTATTCTATTCTATTCTATTCTATTCTATTTCTATTATATAAGAGACTGGACAGTCACTTGTCTAAAATGGTATAAGGTCAACTGCTGTGTCATCTTGCAACTGCTGTGTCATCTTGCACCTACTGTCTGTGGGCTGCCTTTGAGAAAGCGCTGGAAACCTTTGTTTTCCCCAAGTGCCACAGGGGTTGCTGAGCAAGCAACCTTAGAGTATCAGTATCACATCGTGCCTTTCTGTGAACCTTGTATTGGTCCCTGGGTCTTTTTTCAAATGTATTCCAGGGAACCAGTCACCCAGTGTGGCTCGGGGCCTGAGTCTCTTAAGAGCTTAGGAGGATTCAGCTCAACGGATCCAGATGACCAGGAAGTCCTTGCTGCAGGTGCTTGCCCCTGCCAAACTTTCCTCCTGCCATTGCCATGGCCTTCCAAAGGATAATTGAAAAGCTTTTCAGAAAACCTTTGGGAGTTGATGCCCTGCTCTGATGATGTTTCCCAGTCAGGTAACGAAACATCTGCATGCAGCAGCCAAGGTCAGAGAGCACCACGGAGGCTACTGTTCAGCCTGAACTGCAGAGATCCTCCTCCCTCAGTGCCAACATACTACCCAAAATAGGTAATTGTACTTCTTATGATTCCACTGCAAACAAGCCAGCATTGAGAGATAAATCTCACCTCCTTGGGCCCATGCAGGGCTGGTTTGACAGAGCTCTGGCCCTTGCAGGTGGCACAGCTTGGGAAACTGTCCCTGGAGGTCCCATCCGGAAGGGCAATTGTACAGGAAGGGGCATCCAAACCAACCCTCATCCTCAGGCCCAGCATCTCCTCCTCCCTTCCATCTCAGCGGCCGCTGGCTCCGCAACTGGGAATCTCGGGGGGGGAAGTGGGCGGAGCCATGAACATCTCCCCTCCTCCATGTAGGCCCTCTTGGCCTGGGGCCCGGCGCTGCGGGAAGCTCGCGGGCTCCGAAACTGCTGGCGAAGGAGGGGCGGCAGCGCTTGATCCCCAGACGGGGCTGGGTAGCACCGGGTTCGTCCTCGGATGGTCCACTGCAGGTGCCGGCGGAGCGGCAGCGATTTTCCTCTCTGCCCCGCCTTACTCGGGCCTCGCTCGGACATTTCCTCCATTGATCTGGCCGGGGACGCGGCTGGCGGGGCGGGGGAGGCAGCGCCGGAGGAAACGGGGGCGGCCGCCCCTCCCGTCTAGGAGCCTGGCGGCGGCCGACTCCCTCCTCCTCATGGGACGCAGCTGTCTTTGAAGTTGGAGGAGAGGCGCGGGGGGAGCGAGGGGGAGAGGCGTCTGCGTCTCCTCCTCCTTCCCCCCCCCGCCGCTCCCGGCCTCCGCAGACAGACGGGGAGCCGCGTTAAGCATCGCTGCGGCAGCTGGCATGACGTCCCCCCCCAGGTAGGTTTGCTCGGCCGCCGTTTGACCGCGGCCAACTTCCAAAGGGAAACGGGGGGGCGGTCGGAATGAAAGGGGGCTCCGAGTGGGCGTCGAAAGGGCCCCTTCCCGCTCGCTGGCAGGGCGCCACCTGGCCGGCGCAGGGGACTCTGAGGCGGAGGGGGCGGCAGTTACGTAACCCGCGGGCTGGAGGCTCCGGCCGAGCGGCGGGTCAGCGCCTCCCTAGCCCGCGGGTCGCTCCGGCGGCGGGGGGGCTACCTGCCCCCCTCCCCCACTCCCCGGCGGTCTGCTGCTTAGGCTGAGGAAGGGGCGCTCTGCCTCGGGGGCACCAAAGCGCCCGGCAGTTGAGGGGTACACAGCTCACCTTTGCTTCTCACGATCAAGGCAACAGTCACAGCAAACCTCCCCCCAACAGCGCCTCTGTGGGGCAGGTTGTCTAAGAGCTCAGCTATGAGGTGGGAGCAGGACTCGAACCCACAACTCCCAGTTCTTCGCAGTCTCACACTGCTGGATGGTTGAGTGCACAAACGGGTTGCACTGCACTTGGGCATCCCTTTTTCACCAAGTAAAAGCATTCAAGTCTCAAATGGCCATTCTTAAAGATATCAAATCAGGATTTAACTATAAGGTATAATTAAATAATGTTCTGCAGTGCACAACTTAGAATTTTATATTCTCCCCTAAAAACCAGCATTTGTGTTAGGTCTACACAAAATGGAATGAAAATTGACAGTTGCACGTGCTGCTGCTAATTTCCAAAACCTTTAGTTTGCCAGTTCCCTCCTTTAAAGCATGTGTGGGAGCGGGGAATGGCTTTTCTGAGGATGCCCTTGAATTGGCACCGAGTTTACCGCTTTTATTTTGTACGGGTGAACTACAGAGTTTCTTAGGCTAGACCAGCATTTGAGCCCCTTCAGTAGAGGAGCTGCAGCAGCCCTCAGTGGCTGCTCCTTTAAACGAGCAAAGCTCCACTGGGATCACCCACCGGGTAGGCCTTCTGCTGAGGGGTGTTGCTTTCCTCTGGCTCAAAAGCTCTCCAGGACAGACGCAGGCAAATCTCTTCCCAGGGCTGGCCGTGGCAGAGACTGGTCTGGGTTGGATTGCCCCAGGTTCTTCGCCGGCAGCCAGTTCAGACCACAGACCAAATCTGTGCACTGTGTGCAACTGGGAATGTGCAGAGTCTTTGCTGCTGATGGCGACAGCCATAGATGAGCAGAGTTTTAGGAAGTTCAGTCTCTTGGCAGCCAGAAGCAGTGGGGTGGGGTGTAGGGCGAGGAGGAGGCACCCAACCTTCTTTAAGAGGATGTGAGTAAATCCTTGATTTTGGGCCACAGAATAGAGAAGATGTGTGTGCTCCTTTTAAAAAGTATATTTATACAAAAGTAAGTAGATAATGTTCAGCACTGCTGATTCAATTTTAGTGTCTCTGGAAAACATTTGGGAACTAGGCTTGTTAAAGTATTTAACAAATGGGGAATAAACTGTTGCCAAGCCAGTGCTACTTCCACTGGTCAGCCAATACAGTTTTCATTGTCCAGAAGAGCATCCCATTAAATGCTCCAGGGTGGAGTGGAAGGGCATGGTGAGTGGGCAGAATCAGAGGTCCATCAGCATCACAAAAAACTTACGTTTTAATCTTGGTTGAGAATATTATTTTACTCTATTTACATTGACTGCTAGGGCTGCATGGAGCATTGAAAAGAAATGCTCCAGAAGCATCTTGACTTTCCCTGGTTGTCTCAACCGCTGTGAGCACAGCTGCTTGTGCACCAAAGCCTTCAGAGGAACTGCCGTGAACTGTTCAGAAAATGCTTTAAGGAAGGGCGCTTTGCAGAGTGCCTCTTTGAAATCCTTCACATAGCTTTGCTCATTACATGTAATACCTTTATAAAATATTGATTTACAACATTTACATGACCACCTATTTTAAAACCAGAACTCCAGACAGCTTATAACAAATCATACCACACAAAAAGTAAAAACAAAAACAGTAAAACCAGAAACAGAAAAAAGTGACATCACCACCAGCCCTCCCATTGCGACTTAGCTCTTCTCCAAACCCCAGATTCACCCTCTTCCCATATCTGGGGGAAAAGCCACTTTCTGGAAGGGTGGGGAGGACCTGCAGATCCCAAGGGGAGAGGGTATTCCCCAGGGCAGGGGCCATGTTAAGATATAGCTCACCACATTTTTATGTATTATATTTCTGTCCCATTTCCTGTTACAAATTGTCTTTGGGGTGACTAATAACACTAACATAAAATTATAATCAGACATGAAAAATGAGTTAGAATAACCAATAAAAAATTAGTAGCACTGCAGTGAAACCTTATTCAGTCTTGCCTAGCAGTAAAAGGAAGAGGAAGAAGAGTTGCCCTGAACCGCTGACCACTCCAAATGCTGTTTAGTCAACTGAAATTGGACAGTGTGTGTGTGGGGGGGTCAGCATTCCAGATTCCTCATAGCAGGAAAACGGGGGTTCCTGCACTTCAGCTTACTTAGAAATCATTTCCCCTTTATTCATCAACTGTGTGCTAGATTATTGCTTGACTGTCGGATATTTATCCCTAAATACTTGAAGGCTCTTTATTGCAGGGGTATTTTGAATATTTGGCTAAATTAACTAACCCTGTCAGTGGCTCGTGTTGGGCTGGAAACAATCACTCTGCTTCTAAGCTCAACATTTCCAATAAACATGTTGGGAAGGATCCCTTTCAGGCTTCAAAGTCTCCAGATTGAAGCGATATTTGCAATCATACTTTAGTGATCAGGTTTTGCTTCTTGCTTTATTAGGATGAGGAGAGTCAAACCCAACTGGGACCACCAAATTCCTCATGGCTGTTCCATCCTCAAGAGAACTCTTGTGCTTGCATTGTTCGTGGTAAATGCTGCTCTGGCATTCTCACAGGTGAATGTTTTCTTCTCAGTGATTTCATTTCCTATTTTCATGCACAAATCCTTTTCTTCCTCATTCCTTTTTGTTCTATATTTCTTGGGAAAAAATTATTTGTTAATTTTCAGTGACTGAACTTTGTTGCATTCTCAGTTGTCCCAAAGTCTGAACAGTAGGAAAGTATTCCACACTCAGCCCTTGTCTGTAAATTGCTCTCCCATTTTCAGCTTTCCAGTAATGGGCCTGGAACCTGCGACAGATCAGAGGAAAAGCCCCACTACTGTGGGGAGGACTGCTTCACATTTTCAATCACATCTGGGAAGGGAAAGGAACAAAATTCCTGGCCATTGCAGCAGGAAGGACAACCTTTTTTATACCTTCATTTACTCAGCTTTGACACGAATTAAAGTGTAGGGGAAAAGACTAAGGAGACCAACCTTAGGGAGAACAAAAGGGTGGACTCTCTTCAAATCCCTGAAGGTCCCGTATGGGAAGCCTTTGAAGGCGGATCACATCAGAATGAAAATCAGTGGCAGAAAGGCAGATTCCATGGGATAGAAAAAAAATCTTAGCAGTTGAACTAATTAGCTTGTGTGTGTGTGTGTGTGTATTTTTCCTGTGGAGGCTGAACAGCCCTCTATCCGGGTGCTTGAATTCAGATTCCTAAGCTGAGCAGAGGAGCAAGAGGATTCAGTTCTTGGCCAGGGACAGGGCCCAAAACGGCCTGCAGTGGGAACAGGGTGAGAAAAAGTAGTTTAATGTTTTTCAATAATATTATACTTTTCTCTCAGAAGTTTAAACCTGAGAATCTTTGGCATAGCCCCCGTTCAGATTTCTATCTTGATAGTTTAGTGCATCGTTTATGATCAAACCTTAAATTAGAAGGAATTGGTGAAATCCCAGGTAGAAGATGTTATGTCTCTTCCCAACAGTGCCACTAAATGTAGGAGTGAAATGCCATTCAGATAGGATTAAACAGCTGCGCATTTAAAAAGTTAAAAAGTAGCTCATTTCCCATTGCACCCCAATCTAATATCAGGCTATTCCTGATCCCAGTCAAATCATCTTCCTGAGCAGTCGATGCTGTTCCAAAAGTAGCAAGTTCTGTTTTTTTCTCCTTCCTCTTGGCATCTTATTTGTGCTATGTATGTATTCATGCCCACAGAAGACTCAAATTAGCTCGGAATATTAAACTTCTGGTCCCAGTGACAGATCCAGATTGGATCCTGCAACATTATCCTGGGACACATACATTTGCCTTCATTCGTGACCCAAATTATATCTGCACTAAGTGTAAACTGAATGAATTATTTGAGGAAAAAGTTAAGAGCCTGGAGGCAAGTCTAACTACTCCAAAAACAAATGGGAAACTCCAGTTAAAGGAAGAAGACAAACCAAACTGAACACAGTAAGGAACAAACAATTACAAGATAAAATGAACCTTTAGAAGTAGACCAATGGCAACAAGTCACTCACCCCCCCCAAATACCCAAGAACAATGACCTTGCATTTCAGCCCAGTCTAGTCCAGCCCCATTGGAGCTGAGCAATAGATTTCATATCCTCCCCCTGGAAGAAAGCGTGGAGACATCTGGAGAAGCATGCAGCATGCAGACATCCTCAAGTGTACCAGTGACAGGAAGAAAAGTAGACCAGACTTCCCCAAGAAAAAATAGCCGTTGGGGATAGAATTATAGAATCATAGAGCTGGAAGAGACCTTGGAAGTCTTCTAGTCCAATCCACTGCCCATGGCAGAAGACCTTATACATTATGGAAGAATTGGGTATCCAATCTTTTCTTGAAGACCACCAGGGATGGAGCACCCACAGCTGTTCCATTGATTAATTGTTCTTCAGGTTGGATCTCTCTTTCAAGAGGAGCTTCCACCCATCACTTCTTGTCCTACTGTCAGGAGCTTTGGAAAATAAGTCAAACCCCTCTTGTCTATGGCAGCCGCTTGTGCACAGCTATCATACCACCCCTAATTTTTCTCTTCATCAGGCTAAATTTATCTGACTTCCTTAACTATTCTTTGTATGATTCATCCTGCAGATCTCTTAACATCTTAGTTGCTCTTCTTTGCACTACTTTCTAGGGTACAAGCATCTTTATATCGTGGCGACCAGAATTGGACACATTATTCCAAGTGTGGTCTTCCCAAAGCACTATAAAGCAGTACTATCACTTTTTGTAATCTCAATGTTATCCTTCTACTATGCAGCCCAGGACTGTATTATTATTATTATTATTATTATTATTATTATTATTATTATTATTATTATTATTATTATTATTGTTATTGTTGTTGTTGTTGTTGTTATTATTATTATTTAATTAATTAAACTTATATGCCGCCCTTCTCCCAAGACTCAGGGCGGCTCACAACAAGAATACAAGTATACAAAATAACATAAGATAAAAACAATTAAAATTACTAATTAACTGTATAAAAATAAATAGTTTATTTCACTCATACCACACACAGTCACAGTCAAAGGCCCAGGGGCAGTGTGCAGCTCACACGCCCCAAACCTGTCTGCATAAATGTATTTTCAACAATTTTCGGCAAACTAGGAGGGAGGAAGCAGTACGGACCTCTGAGGGAAGCTGGTTCCAGAGGGCTGGGGCAGCAACAGAGAAGGCCCTAACCCTAGGCCCCGCCAGACGACATTGTCTAACAGACGGGACCCGTAGGAGGCCAACCCTATGTGCCCTAACCGGTCGCTGGGATTCATGAGGCAGAAGACGGTCCCGCAAGTATCCTGGCCCATTGCCATAAAGGGCTTTATAGGTCATAACCAACACTTTGAATTGTGTTCGGAGACCAATTGGTAGCCAGTGCAGCTCACGGAGGGCTGGAGTGATATGAGCATGTCTTGGGAGACCCAAGACGGCTCGCGCGGCCGCATTCTGGACTACCTGCAGTCTTCGGACATTCTTCAAAGGTTGCCCCATGTAGAGAGCATTACAGTAGTCGAGTCTCGAGGTGACTGTTAGGAGTGACTCCCGGTCCAGATAGGGCCGCAACTGACGCACCAGGTGAACCTGGGCGAATGCCCCCCTCGCCACAGCCGAAAGATGGTATTCTAAACTTAGCTGTGGATCGAGGAAGACACCCAAGTTGCAAACCCTCTCCGAGGGGGACAGAACTTCTTCCCCCAAGGTGATGGACGGACAGTTGGAATTGTCCTTGGGAGGCAGAACCCATAGCCACTCCGTCTTGTCGGGATTGAGTCTGAGCCTGTTGGCACCCATCCAGACCTCAACAGCCTCCAGGCACCGGTTCATCACTTCCACTGCTCCGCTGTAATGGCAGCTGCAGCAGAATGCTGGCTCATATCTAGGTGGTGGTCCACTAAAACAGGGCTTTTCAACCTTTTCACAGATTGTACCACCTATAGGACATGACAATATTTGAGTGGCTTAGCAGCGGCTTAGCAAGGTGTCAAAAACTTGATGATAAAAAAAAGGAAAAAAGTGATAAAAGTACACCCACTTACCACACTTTTAATGGCAAACTTGTGCCTGTTTCTCTGACAATCTTTGCACTTGTGGCTGGAGAGTGCTTACTGATAGAATTAAGTCAGATTCCAGCTGAAGATAATTCCTTTCCTTAGTTTTTATACACATTAATGAATAAAATGCCTTCTTGCACAAGTATGTGGAACCAAATGACAGTAATGCTAAAAATGCTACGATAGCTTTTCCCCCCACTTCCAGGTATAGTTTTGCAATTTGGCTCCAGAACTCGGTCAGTATTTTTTCATTAAAAAGTTCCTTCAAACTGCAGTTTGATGTCAATTCGAGAAGTGCTTCTTGCTCTTGAAAGGAAAGGTCAGAGTTTACAACATTGTCCATAATGAAGGGCGATGCAACCCAACAAATTCGGTACCACATCCTCTTGACACGAATGGAAAATACAATACAAACTCGGTGGGCAATTTTTCCAAGTGATTTTTGATGGCAGTTTCCATGTCTTCAGGGTCAACAACAAAATTTAGTTCAATAAAGTCTGACACAGTGAGAAATGATGCAGTATTTCCTTTCTTTATTTGGCCTATCCATAGGGAGATTTTCTTGTAGGATGCACAAACTTTGTCTTCCATGATAAACACATTATGACCGTTGCCCTTCAGTGACTGATTAAGTGACTGATTTAGCTTTTTAAATAGGTTAGCCAAATAGCCAAGGCAGGACACCCAGAAGACATTTTCAAACTTTTCTGCTAGGGGTGTTGAAACATTCATCAGGTACAGGTATGTTTCATCTTGTAGCTCGAATAATCTCAATGTTTCACCTCTTGACAACCAATGTACTTCTGTATGAAAGAGGAGTTACTGTGTTCAGAATCCAAATCCTTGCATAATTGTCGGAATAAATGTCCATTCAATGGCCAGCTTTTGATGAAATTTATTATTTTTGCAGCATCCTCCAAAATCTCATGTAACAATGGGCTCATCTGTTTAGAAGCAAGTGCATGTCTATGCAAGATGCAATGATTTGAAACAATGGAACTGTTTCATGTCTTAGCTCGTGCTATCATGCCCAAAGCTCTTCCTGTAATAGCTGCTGCATCATCGGAACAAATTGCTACAGTACATACCCAGTCCATAATAGAATAGAATATCTTTATTGTCATTGTGTAACTCACAACAAAATTAATGCTGTCCACAATGCACACTACACACAAGTAAAAACCCAAATAACATATATACACACGTCCTTCACATTCTATTCAGTATTACACTGCCCCTAATATTGCACTTCAATGTTGCACTATACGATAGTGCTTAATATGGTTACAGCTGTGGGATAAAAACTATTTTTCAGTCTATTTGTCTTTGTTTTTATTATCCTTGCCATCTGCCAGATGGTAATAGTTCAAAAAAAGAATGTCTGGGATGAGATGAGTCATTAGGAATGTTTTGAGCTTTCCTAAGACAGCGAACTATACAGTTCGTCTGGGGGGGGGGAGGAAAGGGTAGCCAATAATCTCTGGGTGATGGTAATAGATAAGATAACCTTTATTGTCATTTTTTTTACTGTGGGCACAACGGCACACATCAAAAATGAAATTTAAGTTGCCCACTTTCAAAGTGAAACATACATGATGCATACCTAAACATACTATGAACAACATATGTATAGACTCACATCCCTACATATATGTAGCAAATAAATATTAAATACTGTCCATCTTGAATATATAATGGAAGGAGGAAGCTTGAGAGTTCACAAGGTTAATGCTGTATGGAATGAAACTATGGCTGAATCTGGATGTTCTGCTACGGATACCACAAAGCCCCCTCCCAGAAAGTAACAAGGGAAACAGGTCGTGAAGAGGATGTGTAGTGTCCCGGATAATCTTACGGACCCTGCTCAAGCTATGTCCTGGATGGGAGGGAGGGAACTGCCAATGATCTTTTCGGCCATCCTCACCACTCTCTGCACCGCCTTTCTGTTTGAAGCAGGGATGCTTCCAAACCAGACTGTGATGCTGTATGACAGGATGCTCTCGATCGTCCCTCTGTAGAAAGTGGTCAGGACAGGGGAAGGAAGATGTGCTCTTCTCATGCGACGCAGAAAATGCAGGCGCTTCTGTCCCCGCTTCACCAGTTTCTCACTGTTGAGTGATCAAGTCAGTCTACTCATTAGCTATAATTTGATGCTGGTAACCATCTCCACAGGTGAATCATTAATGCACAGAGAAGTGTGACTGTGCCTTCCTTTTCTGAAATCGACAATGATCTCTTTAGTTTTTCCGGTATTTAAAACTAGGCTGTTTTCCTTACAGTTCACCAACCCCTCAACCTCCTTGTGGTAAGCTTCCACCTTGTCATCCTGACTAAGGCCCACTACTGTTGTATCATCTGTGAACTTCACAATATGGTTGGTGGCAAACCTGGCACAACAGTCATGAGTCAACAGGATGAACAGCAGCCCTGAGGAGAACCTGTGCTCAGAAAATGGTATTAGAGGTATTTGTTCCAACTCGCACATATTGGGGCCTGTTGGTAAGAAAATCAAGAATCCAGTTGCACAAAGGAGTGTTTAAGCCTAAAAGGCCCAGTTTGTCTACTAGATGCTGGGGAATAATTGTGTTAAACGCTGAACTGAAGTCGACAAACAGCAAACGCACATGAGTATTTCTTTCCTCTAAGTGCTTCAGGCTCAGATGGAGAACGGAAGAAATAGCATCCTCCGTAGAGCGATTTGGTCAGTAGGCAAACTGAAGTGGGTCAAATGCTGGTGGGAGGCTAGATACAACAGTGTCCTTTATCAGCTTCTCAAAGCATTTCATGATGGTGGATGTCAGTGCAACCGGATGGTAATCATTGACCCTCTGGAGTGCTTTCTTATCTGCTGCTGTGCACTTGGCAAACCGCACACAAATGCAATAGGTTATGTTGTATCTGGCCCTTCTCAGCTGAGTGAAATCCACATAAATATTTCTTTAAGAGTTTTATTTAACACATTTCAAAAGATTCACTTCAAAGCAAGCTGCTGGCAGTTTGTTGGCCGGAACGGCCAATTCTGATTTATTTACATTTAGATTAAACATTCTCCCACCTTCCAATTAACTCACTCTTTATCTCTTACATTGTCCAAGACTTCATTAATCTTCCGTAGATTTCAAAAACACCAGAAAACTGATTTCTAACGAACTCGGTGATGCATCAGACTGCCCCTTGATATTAACGTTGCTCGTGACAAAGACTTAGTTCCTTCTTCCTCTTCTAATATAGTTTTCAATACGTCACTTCCTTTTTCCACTTAACTGACTCCTCCGCCTATCAAACCTTCGGAATCTCGGATCAAGCCATCTAGCTTCCTGATCCGAATCTGACTCATCACTTTGAGAGTCTGACTCATCCTGCATACAAATCTCCTCATTGTCTAGCTCGGCTGATGGGAGGGGAAAATACCCAGAGGGGCCTGGTTGTGCTTCGTCATCCTCTGATATGTACCCAGCCTGTCTAGAGACACTCACAACACTATCCCCCCCCGCAGGCCCCTCCCCCTGGGTCCGTCGTATGGGATGTGGTTTGGAGGGAAACGCAGTATGAAAATCCCACATTAACTCGGGAGCCTCAATATCATGAGCATCTACCCAACAGCCAGCGGCTGGCCCACCCCCGGTCCAATCAACCAAATATTGGAAGCGGTCGTTGAGCCATCGGGAATCTCGGATGCCGGACACCTCCAACCGGGAAATAGGAACGTGAGCACGGCGAGCTGTCGGGCCCGGATCAGGAGGTCGAAGCGGAGAATCAGGGTTGACAGGAACAAGCAAGGAGCGATGAAACACGGGATGTACACGAAGAGACCTAGGCAAAGTCAAACGATAGGTCACCGGATTGATGACCGTCTCCACAGGAAAAGGACCTAGGAAACGTTGATCAAGCTTGCGGTAAATTCTCCCTGGAAACAAGTACTTGGTGGAGAGCCAAACCCGATCTCCAACAGCTAACGGCGGCGTGTCGCGGCGAGAGCGGTCTGCAACCCTCTTGTAGTCTTCCTTGGCCTTAGTCAAATGGTGCTTAACCATCTCTTGGACTGACTGGAGTTCGGTTAAATAGTCCTCTGCAACTGGAACTGGAGAATCGAGGAGCGTGAGCGGGAAAAATCTGGGATGATAGCCGTAGTTGGCAAAAAACGGAGTGGTCTGAGTGGAAGTGTGCTGAGAGTTGTTGAAAGCGAATTCGGCCACGGAGAGATATTTGGACCAATCGTTCTGTTGGTCGTTGATGAAACAACGCAAATACTGCTCCAGGATGCCAATCACTTTCTCTGTACCCCCATCAGTCTCTGGGTGATGCGTGGAGGCTAGATTAACTTGGACTTGAAGCGCAGACATGAGTTCTCTCCAGAACTCCGAGGTGAACTGGGTTCCTCGGTCGGACACTATTTTGTCAGGCAAACCGTGTAGCCGGAAGATATGTTGAATGAACAGCTGAGCGGTGACCTTGGCTGTCGGTATTCTTCGGCAAGGAATGAAATGTGCCATCTTGGTCAACATGTCCACCACTACAAAGACAACGGTGTAGCCAGCAGAAACAGGTAGACAAGTCAAGAAGTCCATGGAAATAGCCCCCCAGGGTCTCTCGGGCGTGGGCAACGGCTGTAACAATCCCGGAGGGGCTCCTGTGGCATGTTTTGCCTGACGGCACCGTACACAGGAATTCACATAAGACTGAACATCATGGCGAAGTCTGGGCCACCAAAAAGTCTGAGACACTAAGTGGAGAGTCTTAAAGAAACCAAAATGACCTGCCACAGGGTTATCATGGCATTGATTCAGGATAAGACCACGGAGTGGGCCTGCTGGAACATATAACAGGTTGCGGAAGCATAATAGACCCTCGGACAAGGTCCAAGGTGAGTCGGGACCCACCTCTTGCCTCTTCTGTGCCACAAAGTCATCTAGTTGTTGCGCTTCCCGAATCTGTCGTCGTAGATCTACCGGATCGTGCACGGCTGCGATCGATTCGATAGGCAGAACGGTTCGAAGCGGCAAGGGGTCCTTGATCTGTAGATACTCAGGTTTACGGGACAAGGCATCTGCTCTTTTGTTGTACCCTTTCGGAATGTAGGTGACTTTGAAGTTGAATCGAGCGAAGAACAAAGACCAACGGATCTGACGTTGATTCAATTTCCTGGCAGATTGCAAAAATTCCAAGTTTTTATGGTCAGTCCGAACTTCAACTTGATAGCAGGCTCCTTCCAGGTGGTGTCTCCAGGTCTCAAAAGCAGTCTTGATGGCCAATAGTTCCTTTTCCCAAGTGGTATAATGGCGTTCGGAGGGACTCAGTTTCCTGGAGTAATAAGCACACGGGAACAGGGGGCCGCCATCTTGGCGTGTTTGAAGAAGCACGGCCCCTACCGCAACATCTGAGGCATCGGCCTCCACTACAAAGGGACGACAAGGATCTGGATACTTGAGAATGGGTTCCTGAACAAAAGCCTTTTTGAGGGTCTGAAACGCCTGTTGCTCAGCATCGCCCCACTGGAACTTAATGCCTTTCCGTAACAGTCGAGTAAGGGGCGCAGTCAAGGCAGAAAATCTCGGAATGAATATCCTGTAATAGTTCGCAAATCCCAAAAGTCTTTGGACATCTTTTGCTTTACATGGTGGTTGCCAGGTTTGCAAGGCCTCAACCTTGCCAGGATCCATGGCGATGCCTTGTGGAGAAATCACATGTCCCAGAAACTCAATGGTGGTTTGATAGAATTGACATTTCTCTAACTTGGCGTAAAGGTGATGCTCTCTCAAGCGTTGCAGAACTTGACGGAGATGCTGGAGATGAGTTGCTCGTGACGGGGAGTAAATTAGGATGTCATCGAGGTAAACCACCACAAATTGATCTAATAAATCCCGGAAGATGTCATTCATGAAATGTTGAAAGACGGCCGGAGCATTGGTGAGTCCAAAGGGCATGACGGTATATTCAATATGACCATACCTGGTCCCAAACGCGGTTTTCCATTCGTCCCCCTCTCGGATGCGAACCAGGTTGTAAGCACCCCGTAGATCTATCTTGGTGAAGATGGTCGCTGATCGGAGACGGTCCATGAGATCAGGAATCAAAGGCAGAGGGTACCGGTTGCGCACCGTGATGGCATTGAGCTTGCGATAGTCACAGCATAGGCGTAAATCTCCGGTTTTCTTCTTCACGAATAACATAGGAGCTGACAGAGGCGAGGAAGAGGGACGAATGAAACCCCTGGCCACGTTTTTGTCCACAAAGTCTTTTAATGCGGCCAACTCGGGTTCTGACATGGAGTAAAGGCGTCCCCTTGGAAGCTTGGCATTTGGCAGCAAATCAATGGCACAGTCATATGGTCTATGCGGAGGCAATTGGTCTGCCTCTTTCTCACTGAATATATCTGCAAAGTCCGCTAGGTCGGCCGGCAAGGTGATGTCAGGGTGGGATGGTAGCTGGGGTGCGCAAACTTGGCGTACGTGGTCTACGCATTGCAAACTGGGAAATGAAACAAAGTTCTGGGACCACACCACACAAGGATCATGGGTTCTCAACCAGGCTAGGCCGAGAACTACGGGGAAATGAAGTCCCTTGGTAACATATAATTGGATGGCTTCTTCATGTTGTCCTATGACCAGGCGTATGGGCTGGGTCATGAACTTGATCGGTCCAGACAACAACTCACGACCATCGATTGTCTCAACCAACATAGGCGGCTTCACGGAGCACAAAGGTATGGCATGCTGACGAGCGAAAGCTTCATCCATGAAATTAGTGGTGGCTCCAGAATCCAACAAGGCGTGTGCCGGAATGCCCTGGGCATGATTTCCCAGAAGTATATTGGTTGCTAGGATCAGATGTCTCGGAGGACCGGGGTCTTCGTCTGCGAAACTGGGACTGGGTTTGGCGCCTGCCCGACCCAATGTTTCCATTAGGCCGGGCTCTGGCCGTTTCCCGGCAAGGTGGCTTGAAACTGCTGAATGGGAGGCCGAGCTGGAACAGGAGTAGGACCTGCCGTACCACGTCGTTTCTGGGGGCAGGCCATGACGAAGTGACCCATCTCTCCACAGTACAGGCACAATCCCTCAGCTCTCCGTCTTGCCTTCTCAGCCTCGGTCAAACGAGATCTGGCTGCACCAAGATCCATGGGCTCATCTCTGGCCATGGGTACAGGACGTCTCTCAGTGTAAGCCGGCAATGGTTGGAAAATACGTCTGGGTGCCGGGATGGGTGGAGTGATAGGTAGGGTCTGGAATCCTCTGCGTGGTGCAGGAACTGGCTTGGCACTTCCGGTGACTAGAACCATCTGTTTGACCAGGCGGGCATCCGTGGCTTGCGTTTGCGCCTCAATAGCCAAACAATGTTGGTATAATGCATCCAGGGTCGCGGGTATTACAGTATGTCTCAATCCATTCAAGATCTGGGAAAACAGGCCATCTTGAAAGATTTCCATGAAAGCCTCTTCATTCCAATTAATTTCTTGAGCTAGGCGGCGAAAATCTGATATATATTCCGCTACGCAGCGTGATCCTTGACGTAGCTCTCGTATCCGCCTGGTGGCATTTTGTCTACGAAGGGGGTCAGCAAATTCTCTTTCCATCAGCTGGCAGAATCCTGCATAATTGCGCAGAACAGGATCTGGTCCGTCTATCAGAGGAGACGACCAATCAGCAGCTGGACCAGAGAGTAAACTTAAAATGAAAGCCACTTTAGTTTCATCAAGCTGGAAATCTGCTGGAGTTGAAGCAATGAATGTTTTGCATTGGTTTAAAAAAGCTGGAAATTTACTACGCTCTCCAGTAAACTTATCAGGCAATGCTAAATAACATCTGCTTTGTCTGGGTGGGGGGGCTGGAGCTGGGGCTGGGGCTCCGGCAGCCTGCTGAATCTGCTGTTGCAAATGTCCAATTTGTTGCTGGAGAGTTTGAATTAGTTGATACAGAGCTGGATTATCAGCGAGAAGCTGCTCCATGACGTCACTGAACTGGCGCAGTACTGAAAGCTCGGACTAATTTTCGTCTTTTCTGGGTCACGAGCAATCTGTTGTATCTGGCCCTTCTCAGCTGAGTGAAATCCACATAAATATTTCTTTAAGAGTTTTATTTAACACATTTCAAAAGATTCACTTCAAAGCAAGCTGCTGGCATTTTGTTGGCCGGAACGGCCAATTCTGATTTATTTACATTTAGATTAAACATTCTCCCACCTTCCAATTAACTCACTCTTTATCTCTTACATTGTCCAAGACTTCATTAATCTTCCGTAGATTTCAAAAACACCAGAAAACTGATTTCTAACGAACTCGGTGATGCATCAGACTGCCCCTTGATATTAACGTTGCTCGTGACAAAGACTTAGTTCCTTCTTCCTCTTCTAATATAGTTTTCAATACGTCACTTCCTTTTTCCACTTAACTGACTCCTCCGCCTATCAAACCTTCGGAATCTCGGATCAAGCCATCTAGCTTCCTGATCCGAATCTGACTCATCACTTTGAGAGTCTGACTCATCCTGCATACAAATCTCCTCATTGTCTAGCTCAGCTGATGGGAGGGGAAAATACCCAGAGGGGCCTGGTTGTGCTTCGTCATCCTCTGATATGTACCCAGCCTGTCTAGAGACACTCACAACAGGTTAAAATGCTCTCTATGGAGCAACGGTAGAAGGTCACCAGCACTTTTTCAATCAGTTGTTTCCTGAGAAGTCTCAAGAAATGTAATCTCTGCTGGGCCTTCTTAACCAATGCTATAATATGAGCACTCCAGGTCAGGTCCTCCTTTATGGTAACACCCATAAACCTAAAGCTGGCCACCTGCTCCACACAGTCTCTGCTGATGATCAGGGCTGAATGTCTGATCCATTCCTCCTGTAATCTACTATAAGCTCTTTGATCTTAGCAGTGTTGAGAACCAAATTATTGTCTCTGCACCACCACAAGAGCAACCGCTCCACCCAGAGTTCTGAAAGAGCTGGCAGATGTTATCTCAGAACCGCTGCACTACATCTTTCAAAAATCCTGGAGCACCAGGGAAGTATCTGAGGATTGGAAAAGGGCTGATGTGGTCCCCATCTTCAAGAACGGGAAAAAAACAGACCCAGGAAATTACAGACCAATCAGTTTAACCTCAATACCTGGGAAGATCCTAGAAAAGATAATCAAAAAACAGATCTGCAAACAACTAGAAGCAAACAAAGACATAACTAGTAGCCAGCACAGGTTAAAAACAGATCATGCCAAACTAATCTTATTTCAATTGTGGGCTAATTGTCCAGAAAAACCAGGGAGGGGAAGGTAGGCTTCAAATGAGCAGGGATTGGACTAGATGACTGTTGAGGTCTCTTCCGGCTCTGTTATTCTGTACCCCTTCTGTAGGGGTCTCCTGCTTCAGCAGGGGGTTGGACTAGAAGACCTCCAAGGTCCCCTCCAACTCTTATTCTGTAATCTCAATAGCACAGTCTGGGATGATGGGGCAGGGGCACTTCTGATTCCCTCTCACTGAACACCTCTGCTAGGTCTCGGTATTCACTTGGAATGAGTGGCTCTAATCCCTTTAGTGTGTTCACTGACTCCACTTTCATTTCACTTGCAGGCTTGTGGCTGGCACGCAGTGCCTTAATTGGCCTCTGCTGGCTAGCGGCTTCCTTTATCATTCGCTACTTGTTGCTGCCCCAGTCTACTGACGGATTCCATTTTTTCAACCAGGCTAGTCCCAGGATCACGGTCTTGGTCATTCCAGGAGCCACAATTAAAACGGATAGTCTCTATGTGGGTCCCAGCCCTAAGGTTCACTGACTCTATTAGGCAAGCTGCTGCTGCCCCTCCTGTAAGGGAACTGTCTAGCTGAGCGAATCCCATGGGCCGCCTTAACTTCCTTAACCTCACTGTAGTTTCTGCACAGTCCGGAGGCTGATTAGGCACCGGGTGCACCTTGAATCCAACAAGGCCATAAAGACCCCCCTTTACTCCTGAGGAGGACACCTGAATCTCCACTCGAGCCGTCATGGGGATGATGGTGCCGCTTACCATTGGGTCATCTTCCCCTTCGCAGTTGCTCTCATAGAAGACCAAGTTGGGCTTGTGGGTCGGAGTTGTCTCCCTTTTGCTGGATTGGGGAGACATCTCTACAATATGTTGGCCCAGCCAGGTCTTCTCTCTTGGCCTCATTGGGGGCTTTTCCAGCTTTGGTTTGGTCGGGGCTTGTGGTATCGATACCAGACATAGCATGGGACAGTTGGCTGCTTAAACGCCTTTCCTCACACGTCGGAAACATGGTCCTGAGCTCCGGCAGGGCTTTTTCCCCATGGAAGGGTTGCCTCTTCTCTCCCTCCACAGGGTGCTGGGCATCTCTTGGCCATCCAGTGGATTTGTCTCCCACATGTTGCGTTCTCCTGGTACTGCATCAGGTTGACTTCCATGTTTGTGGCCAACCAGTAGCATGCTCAAAGGTTGCCTGGTCTCCCTGAGGCAGGCAGTTATGAAACAGCTCCTTGCTCAGGCCCTCATGGAATTGGTAGACCAGCATATGCTCAGGCCAATTCTTCAGCTGAGCCGCAAGACCACAAAAGTCTCAGATGTACTCTGCCACTGGCCACTTGCCTTGCCATAGGGAGCGGATGAAGATCTCCCTGTGCTGGTTCACTATAGGGTCCTCAAATCTGTCTTGCAATGCCTGCACAACGGCATCCAAGTCTTGCAACTTTGGAACCCCTTCATCATGGAGAGACACCAGCCATTCCTCCACATCCCCCTCTAGGTTAGATGTGATGGTGTTGGGTACCTTGCTCCATGGCATTCCATGTAGTTCCAGACCTGGGTCAGGAAGTAAGCCACATGATTGGGCTGTCTATCAAACCAAAGGGAGGTAGCGCTTGGTCCTTTTGCACTGAGATGTACTGGGTGGCAGCCCCACTGCTGCCTGGATGCCTGAGTCGGGAGGCCGGCTGCCACTAGGATTGTGTGTGCAGGCCCCTGCATCCTAGCTGCCCACATAGTTTTCTGGAGAGGAAGCTCTCTCAAGTCTCACCCCTCCATCCACTCTTCTGTCAACTGCTGACATCTTCAAGCTGCCAACCTCCTGGTGGGGTCCAGGTAGGCTGCTACAATGGAGAGCTTGTTTAATGTCAACTGTCCAGTAGGCATTTCCAGAAAAACAGGAGCTCCTGGTTGCTTAGATACCATTCCTTTCCGTTGGATACCATTCTCAAGAAATGAGCAAAGAGAAAAATCGAGGAGAAAGGTGAATCAGTTTGGACAAAGAGCAAAGAGCAAAGAGCCACTTTAGTTTTTTGAAGGCTGCTTGGCATTCAGTGGACCAATTTAGTGGCTGACTCGGTTTGGGTTTCATCCCTCGCCCCATCCACCCCCGTCTTGAGCAGGTTGATGATGGGCAGGGCTATCTGGGCAAATGTGGAGATGAACTGCCGGTAAAAGTTCACAAATCCCAGGAAATTCTGCAACTGTCTGGGTCCAAGGGGCCTCCCATTCCAGGATCACTCTCCTCAGGGTCCATTTCCACCCCATCCTTGGAGATGTGGTACCCCAGGTAGTCTAGGCTGTTCTTGTGGAAATCACAGTTTCACATATAACTGGGCTTTATGCAACTGCCCTCACTAGCCTTATGTGCACTTCCATGGTTTTGGTATAAATTAGAATGTCATCTAGGCATAACAGTACCCTTTTGTACAGGTGTTCATGCATGACCTCATTTATTTATTGCATGAATACTGCTGGCACCCCTTGCAGCCCAAATGGCATCAGCCAGAACTGGTAGTAACCCAAAGGGCAGTGAAATGCAGTTTTCCACTCAACCCCCTCCTCATTCCTCACTGGAGAATAGAATAGAATAGAATAGAATAGAATACAGCTGGAAAGGACCTTGGAGGTCTTCTAATCCAGCCCCCTGCTCAATTAGGAGAACCTATACCATCTCAGACAAGTGACTGTCTAGCCTGTTTTTAAAAATCTCCAATGATGGAGCGCCCATGATTTCTGGGGGCAAGCTATTCCACTGGTTAATTGTCCTCACTGTCAGAAAGTTGCTCCTTAATTCCAGGTTGCTTCTCTCTTTGATCAGTTTCCAACCATTGTTTCTTGTCCTGCCGTCTGGTGCTTTGGTGAATAATGTGACCTCCTATTCTTTGTGGATGCCCCTCAAATACTGGAATACTGCTATCATGTCTCCCCTATTTCTTCTTTTCTTTAGACTAGCCAAATCCAAGTCCTGCAGCCGTTCTTCGTATGTTTTAGTCTCCAGGCCTTTGATCATCTTAGTTGCTTTTCTCTGAATTTTTTTCAAACTCTCAACATCTTTTTTGTGATATGGTAACCAAAATTGGCTCTAGTATTCCAGGTGTGGTCTTACTTGCAGTACTAATACCTCGTGTGATCTTGATTCTACGTCTCTGTTTATAGAACCCAGGATTATATTAGCTTTTTTGACTATTGCTGCATACTGCTGGCTAATGGTTAAATGATCTTCCACTAGGACTCCAAGGTCCCTCTCACAGTTACTGTTTTTAAGCTAGGTCTTGCCCAATCTGTACTTGTATCTTTGATTTTTCCTTCCTAAATGTAAAACTTTGCTTTTTTCCACGTTGAAGCTCATTTTGTTGGATAGGGCCCATTGTTCAAGTTTGTCAAGATCTTTTTAGATCATGAGTTTGTCTTCTGGGGTGTTGGATACTCCTGCCAGTTTGGTGTCATATGCAAATTTGATGAGTTTCCCTTCGATTCCCTCATCTAAGTCATTGATGAAGATATTGAATAGGCTTCCCTCAAGTCCAGTGTCATGGTTCCGATAGACAGAGATGAATAAAGCAGAACTCTAAGGCTTGCAGATTCCTCAAAGAACATGTTTATTAGTTACAAAGTATCAGCACGGTCAAAAGTGAAACCAAGTCTGAATACACAAATAACAGTTGCCCAATTACAGTTAAATGTCCTACCCACAAAACTATGCAAGCAACTACATCCCCCAATATACTTATTTGGCGGGCTTTTTATGCAACGCCCAGTCCCTACCCACAGGAGCAGCAGATGACCTTGGTTCCCACAGGACAGAAGATTATTTTAACTAACGAAGCACCTGGGCAATCCTCCTCCTTCCGTTCTATGTGGAAACCTAGAAAGAAGAAAAAAATGGCTGCAACCATGCTCATTTGTAGAGTTAATAGTCAGCCCCTCTCAAAAGGAAAGAGTCTCCTGTATTCCCATACAAAAAAAACATAACAAAAAGCATGTTAAGTATTTCCTCAAGGCTTGTGAGGATATTTATCGTAAAACTTTTTCATTAACCTGTCTGCTTTCACATGTATACATTTCACCCACGTAGCTTCTGACAATGGATAGCCTTTCCACTGAACGAGGTATTGTAACTTCCCCTTGTATAACCTCTAATCAAGAATTCATTTTATTTCATAATGTGTCTCCCCCTCCACCACTACTGGACCTGGCAGCTTCTTTGGAATAGGTCTTAAAGAGGATTTAGACACAATGAAACACAGGATGGACTTTTCCCAACAGTCATGCAAGATTCAGTTCCACTGTAACAGGGTTTATGATTTTTGTGATGGGAAAAGGACCAAGAAACTTTGGCCCCAATTTTCTGCTGGGTAACTTTAACCTTAAATATTTTGTTGAAAGATAAACCAATTGTCCAACATAAAGGAGCTTTTGAGGGGATTTATCTCCTGCTCTTTTTAGACCTTAGTAGCCTTGGTCAAAGCTTTCTTCACATTCACCCAAACCCCCTAGAACAGTGATGGCGAACCTTTTAGAGACCGAGTACCCAAAAACTGGCCCCACCCCTGCTCCACCCCCCGCCTGCCCCCACTCTGCCCGCAGATCGCCCAGGCATCCCAGCAGCCCTATGGCAGCCATGCCCTCTGCCCGCACCCTGCAACATCAACTGCATGATGGGGCATGAGGGCAGAGTCTTGTCTAGAAGCACAAAGCCGAAAACACCAGCCTGAAGATGACGAATGGGACTTCGTCGAAACATCACCAAGACACTTCCAATTGTACGCAGGAGAAAACCCGAATAACCAAAGACCTACATACAAACACCCGCGAAAACCTCAGAAAACATATATAGATATATAGATATATAGATATACATACATACACATACATACTTGGATCAATACCATCTTCCATCCAAATAACCAGAGAAACATCTTGGACAAGCTCCCCCCTGGCTCACATAAGGATAAACTGAGGGAGGGAAACATATTCAGAGATGCAAGATCCTGTCCCTATTGCTTTTGCAATAAAAGTCATCCTGATCTTTCTGGCAATGACCTACCTGGTAGGGCTGACATATTCTCAGTTTAATTTTTTTCTTTGGGGGGGAATGATCTGAAATGGAATATTAACTTCCTTCTGGAAAAGGATCATATTATCTGCTCCAATCATTTATGGCTACATAGTATAGGTAGTCCTCGAGTTAATGACCACAATTGACCCTCAAATTTCTGTTGCTGAGACATTTGTTAAGTGAGTTTTGCCCCATTTTATGTTTCTTACCATAGTTGTGCTTAGCTCGTGGAATCGCAGGCAGTGCAAGTTAGTCATGATGCAGGAGTCAACCACAAACAGGATTCACTTTGTGTAGCTTGTTCCCTGAAGATTTCTCTTTTTTGTTATATATTTCAACTATCTGTATCATCATCAGTACCTTTTTTCTTTGCTTCCTGGTGCCAATCAGGATAATGTGGCAGCTTCCAACAGCCTTGAAGAAAGATCTGATGTCACAGCCCACTGGTGGGGTGAATGGACCAAGTGGGCAGCCTGCACTCGGACGTGCGGTGGAGGAATCCGCTTCCAAGAAAGGCACTGCCTGCAACAGAGGTAACCTTTGGTGGCTTTGTCCATCCATCATGATTCACTCTAGCTATGTGCAGCCTCTTCCTAAATGTGTATTTGGGGTTCAGAGTATGTTTGCATTCAGAAGCAGTTGGAATCCTGCTGTGTGGGTCGTGCAGTCTTTGCTGTTACGCAGCCTTTGGGTCCACCCCAAGCACAAAAGAGACAAAATGGGAAACCTTGTGTTAGGCCAGCCAACCCATCACCTGCTCCTGCGACATCTGGGGGTCATGCCCTCTAAAACTCCTGGCTGCACAAAAGGGTTCTGGTCACAGGTAGTCTGCCCCATAGCCAGAATGGGTAAGTAAGGAGACAGAAATAGGAAAAGGAGGGGGCCAAATCAAAAACTCTGGCCATGCTAATGAGAACAAGCAAACAAATGAAATTTTCTAAAGCTGAATGGTTAATGATAGTGAGCCGCTTGGTTTAGGTTTAGGCTTCCAGAAACCATTGCCAGAAAGTCGGGTTTCAGCTTGGCCAGGAAGTGCACACCAGGTCTCGTGATGATAAGGTTGGCAAAACTTCGTCTCTGCCTTTGCTGCCCTCACTGACAGCCATCCAGTGGTCCTGATTCGGTGAGCCTGCTGGGTTGGGAGCCGCTGTGGAGACTATTCAGCTACATGGCAGATGGAAGTCTCAGACTCTGAAGGGTCAGAGGGGCCGCCTGTGGGACGGGTCTGAGATGGGCTGCTGAGCAAGCAGACAAGGCTCGCTGCATTGCAAGTCAGTCACAGGTTATGGACTTGGCCCTCCTGGGCTGTGGGACAGCCAGGGAGAGGAGCCAGTTGGGCCCCCAGACAGTGGGTTAGCCTCTCTGACAGAGGGAGAGGCACCACCTGCCTTGGAGGAAGTGGGGGGGGGACCCCTTCTTTAATTAGGAGTCTGCTGTCCTGGACCCAGCAGCTTTCAATCACTGCCAGCCAGTCCTCAATCTCGCCTTTGCTGAAGGAGGGAATGGATGACCTCAACCCATTTGGGTCCAGTTTCAGGTGGGATTGAGGATCTCATCCCCCATGGCATTCTTCTGAGTCCATCAGGTGCTGGCCTTCTCCTCTGTAGATAGATATAGGTGTAGCCTATACCTACCTGGCCTGGGGCCTGGTTCCTTGAGGCATGGGCTGTTTCTGTAGGGTCCACCGGCTGATTCAGGCTGGCTGCATTGCAGAGTTGGTGTGCCCTGGCCTCCTTCTGTTAGGAGCCTGGTCTGTGGAGCAGAGCCTCCCTGTCAACTGTCCAGTTGGCATTTCCAGAAAAAGAAACTCCTGGAACATTACCAAGAGTATAAAACTTTACTGAAAGAACTACATTGGTATAGAAGAAGCAAAACCAGCTCTGGGTCTCCTGCACAAAAACAAGCATAATTAATTCCCCCTTTCCCTATGGACCCCCCCCCCCCACAGTCCATTACGTCCACTAATCACTTCTGTTCATATTGTTATGAGAAAACAGCCAGCCATGCTCAGGTTGTCCTAGAAAATGCCAGCAATGTCTCAGTTGTATTCCATCCCACCTCCTCCCTTTTCTTTGTCAAGCTACAAGTGAATAGGCATAGAGGTGAAAGTGCAAATCAGTCTTGACACTCCCTCTGGAACAGGGCCCAGGTGCTCTGCTAGCTTTGGGAAGCCTTGAAGGCCTGGGTCTCCCCTGGTTCAGGCTTAGGAATGAGCAGAACCCCCCTTTGGATCATGTGGGCTTGGTTTTTCATTCCTGCCTGGTTTTCATCATTCTTGTCGTTCTTTTTTCTCATCTTTTTTCTTTGTTTTTTTTAAATTAATTATATAGTTATAAATGTAAACAGAATAAACAAAGAAAAAGTCAGGTTGAGTGCAACTCAACTTAATACAAACATTATCAACTTGTAAACATTTTTCACTCAGTATATAAAAGTTTAACTATAGGCTAGATACAGTTTCTTAGATTGATATTTCCCTTGTATGTAATCTATCCATTTTTTCCAGACCAACATATATTTTTCATTTGAATGATCCTTCAAATATGCAGATATTTTGGCCATTTCTGCCAAATTTATGACCTTCAAAGTCCATTCTTCAATAGATGGTAATTCTGGCTTCTTCCAGTATTGTCCCACCAACAGTCTTGCTGCTGTGATCAGATTCAAAATTAAGTTCGTTTCTAGGGTGGTACAGTCTTTTGTAATACCTAGCAAGAACAACTGAGGTAGAAATTCAATACGTTTTTTCAAAACAGTCTGAAGTGCCCACCATATTTTTCTCCAAAAGGCCTTAATTTTTCTACAGGTCCACCATATATGAAAGTAAGTAGCATCCATACTTTCACATCTCCAACATTTAGATTGAAGGTCAGGATAGATATATGATAATTTTTTCAGATCTAGGTGCCATCTATAAAACATTTTGTAAAAATTCTCTCTTAAATGTTGCGCTTGCGTAAATCTTACATTTTTCACCCAAATTCTCTCCCATGTTTCCATCATAATAGGTTGTCCAAAGTTTTGTCCCCACTTTATCATACAATCCTTGACTAGTTCAGTTTTAGAGTCAATCTCTATCAATACATTATACAATCTTTTAATATGCATAGACCTTTGGTCTCTAACATGTTTAATTAAGTTCTCATCTGTTTGAGATATACCCATCTTCAGGTCTTTTTGCCATCTAGACTGCAATTGTAAGTATGCAAACCATGTATAAACTATTCCTTCATCCCTTAGCATATTCGAGGACTTTAATGACAACAGGTTCCCTTCTTTAGTTAGGAGTTTACCATAGGACACCACGTCTTGAGCTTGTGCTATGTTTATATTCTCTATTGCGTGTCTGGGGACCGTCCAGACGGGAATCTTTTCATTTAGTAAGTACTGATACTTTTTCCAGATCCGCAACAGAGAGCTTCTCAGTAGGTGGTCCTTGAATCTCCTATCCACCTTTTTGTCATAAACTAGATATGCATGCCAACCATATAATAAATCATACTCTTCAATATTCAGTATTCTATCATTAGATAGATTAACCCAGTCACTTAGCGCAACTAAAACTGCAGCATGGTAGTAAAGCTTAAGATCGGGCATTTTTAGGCCACCTCTTTCCCTTGTATCTTGGATAATTTTTAATTTAACCCTCGGTTTTTTGCCATCCCAAATAAATCTGTTAATACTCTTCTGCCACTCCTCCATGTTCGCATCTTTTTTAAGTATAGGTAACATTTGAAACAGAAATAAAATTTTTGGCAATACATTCATTTTTACTGCCGCTATCCTGCCCAACAAAGATAATTGTAATTTTTTCCATTTCTCCAGTTCTGTTTGTATCTTGTTCCATAACACTTCATAATTATTTTTATATAGCTTCCCATTAGAAGCTTCAATATCAACTCCTAGATATTTAATTTTCTTAACTATTTCACAACCCATTATTCTTTCCAGGTCATGTTTTGAATTATTATCTAGATTTTTGACTAGCATCTTTGTTTTGGATATATTTAATTTAAAGCCTGATACCCTACCATAATCCCTGATTATCTCCATCAGATTCTTGGCTGATTGTGCTGGTTGATTCAATGTCACGAGCAAGTCATCCGCAAAAGCACATAATCTGTAGTCGTGTTGTCTAATCCGTATCCCTTTTACATCTTCTGCCGGTCTTATCCTATTCAATAAAACCTCCAGAGTTAAGACAAACAGCAAAGGGGATAAGGGACATCCCTGTCTAGTACCTTTCTCGATACTAAATGAGTCCGTTAGGTCCCCATTCACTATAATCTGGCCTGTTTGTTTCTGATAAATTGCCAATATAGAGTTAATAAACTGTTCTCCCATTCTCATCCCACCAATTAATTTTTTCAAAAACAACCAGTTCAGTCTGTCAAAGGCTTTTTCTGCATCCAAAAACATAAGAACAGCGTGCACCTGGATATGCTTTTCCAAGTATTCTACTATGTTAATAAGTTGTCTAACATTAGTTTTCATCTGTCTTTCTTGTATAAAGCCAGTTTGGTCTGGGTGGATTATTTTTTGTAACACTGTCATTAGTCTGTTAGCCAAAATTTTGGTGAAAATTTTATAATCCGTGTTCAGTAGTGAAATAGGTCTAAAATTTTCTGGTTGAGCGTTGTCTCTTCCCTCTTTAGGAATTAGGGAGATATAGGCTGTTTTCCATGACGGTGGTACCCGGCCACCCTCTTGTATGTTGATAAATAATTCTCTAAGAGGTTCCACCATCTCCTCTTGAAGATAATAGGTCGCCGTTAGCCCATCAGTCCTGGGGGATTTTCCCATTTTCAATTGTTTAATCACTGAAGTTATTTCTTCTGACGTGATCAATGCATTTAATCTATCTCTTTGTTCATCGGTAATTATCAGTACCTTTTCATTTTGCAGAAACATATCTATCTCATTATCTTGTGTCTTCTCTTCAGCATATAACTTGGAATAAAATTCTAAAAAGGCTTTCTTAATTGTTTCTTGTTGAAACGCTTCCTTCCCTTTATAATCTATTTTTTCAATTATACGGGATTTTTGTTTTTTCCTTAGTATATAGGCCAACCATCTACCAGGTTTATTAGAGTTATAGAATGTATTATGTTTTGCGTATTGTATATTCCTAGCAACTTGATCTGCCATCAACAAGTCAAATTGTTTCCGTAGGATCTTGATTCCCTCTTTAATGTTTTTGTCTTCCGGTCTCTTTATTAGTAATTGCTCTTTCTTACTTATTTCCTCTTCTAATTCCTTCCTTTTTTGCTCTTGTTTACAACGGTGCCTTTTGTTCATATCAATTAAAATCCCACGCATGTATGCCTTACTTGCATTCCATATAATTTCTATAGGTGTGTCCTTATTCATATTTAGCGTGAAAAATTCCTTCATAACTTTTTTGCATTCGTTCACATTTATATCATATTTAAACAAGTTTTCATTAAGTCTCCAGGATCTCTTAGGTCTCTGTCCGATCCTTAATTCCATCCAAACCGGATTATGGTCTGTAAAAGTTTTGGGGAGGATTTTCACCTTCTTTAAGCTAAAAAATTCACTTGATGTTAATATAAAGTCGATTCTAGAAAAAGATTGGTGTCTATCTGAGAAGAAGGTAAATTCTTGCTCTTTACCATGTCTTTCTCTCCAAATGTCTATCAAGTCAAAATCATCCTTTATATCGAAAAAATATTTGGGCAGCTTGGAACGTGTTTGAGGAGTAGGTGATGTCTTCTTTTTATCTAAACCGATATCTATAACACCATTCCAGTCTCCCATTAAAATGATCTATAATCAAATTGTGTTAGCTTTTTATGTAACAATTTGTAAAATTTTCCTTGTTGTTGATTTGGTGCATATATGCCTATCAAAAGAACCTCTTGTCATCTTTTAAGATTTCAATTGCTAAATATCTACCTTGTGAGTCTGCTTCTATTAGTTTAGCTCTTATATGATTTTTCACATAGATGGCAATTCCATTCTTCTTTTCAACGGCCGCTGCAACAAAATGTGTGCCTAGCTTATTGCATATTAAGTATTTCTGGTCCGTAGTTCTAATATGTGTTTCTTGTAGACAAGTTACATCACTTTTGCATTGAGATAAGTAATGAAATATCTTCTTCCTTTTCTGTGGAGAATTTAAACCATTAATGTTCCATGTCAGATATTTATTTGACATGGTCAACTTTAGAAAGCTTCTGCAAGACCAAATCAATTTTTCCATCTACTTTCTTCTTTGGTCGTGCTCCCATGGCTTCCCGACTTGTATATGTATGACCTTGTTGTCGCATTTCGTGTTGCTCCTTACGTTTAGTAGTCGCTCTAGTTTGCCTCTGGTCTTTAGGCTTGTCTACTTCCAAAGGCTGAGAGATATCAGTACTTCGGGCAGGTAACTCCACCCTCGCTCCTTTATCAACTCCCGGCTCTGCAGGTGGCCTTGACTCCGAAAACTGTGGTTGTTGGTTTAAATCCAATTCTCTTTCTTGTAGTGAGTCTGCATTTTTTGGTGTTGGGGATGAGGGTCTACCAGCCTTCATCACATTTTCAAAAAAGTCCTTCGCTTTCCTGATAGAATTCAAGCAATATCTATTACCATTGTAAAATAGAGACAGTCCGGCTGGAACCTCCCACCTATATTGTAAAGCACGTATTTTAAGTTCATCAACCAAAAATGCATAGTCTTTTCTTGCTCTTAATATCTTCGGAGGGATCTCCTTCAAAACCACCACCTCCTGGCCAGCAACATTTAATTTCTTATTATAGGATATTGTGAGAACCTTGTTTCTGAATCTCCTTGTGACAAAGTAGATAACAACATCTCTAGGTAGATTTCTTTGTCTTGCGATCCATGAATTAATCCTTTAGATTCTGTCCATCTGCCAAGAGAAATTTTCTGCATCCCCTTCTAGAATTTTTTCAAAAGCTTCTTCAAAGCTTCTTCTCAGGTCCTCCTGATTCTCATTTGGTACCTCCTTCAGTCCTCTGATTCTTATAGCTGACATCATGGAATGATATTGCACCATAAGTGCATGATCCTGTATATCACTTTTTGTCTCAGCAAGTTGTCCCTCCATTTGTTCCATTTGTTGCTCAATCCCTTCCACCTTCTCTTCAACACTCTCCCAAACCCCCTTAACAGCTTCCACCATATCTTCTCTTATTTCCCTAATGTGGGTCTGCATTTTTTCTGTCATTTTTCCCAGTTCAACAGTTACCCCTTTGCTTTGGTTTTCAATCTTTTTCTCAATCCTATTCTCCAGTTCCTCAATCTTTTTCTCCATTTTCCCCTCCATTTGCTCAAGCCTTTTATCCATTTTCTCAGTCAACTTATCAGTCAAACTATCAGTCATTGTTGACAGTGCAGCCTATAAGTCTTTCATTGTAAGCATTACTGGAGAGGCTTGAGCAGACAATGTGGCTTGAGGCTCTGTAGGAGTTGAGGGGGATGGGGGAGCGGAGAGGCTAAATATTGGTAATTTAGATGGCTGAGCTGGAAAAGTTCCTGCTACCTTTGAGGAAACTATTTTTGTCTGTCTGGTGGCCATTCTATAAATATCCTCTTCTTCTCTTCTTTAGTTGCATTTTAGGGTTTTAAAATAAACACCTAGCCTGTCTCCTAGTGATCGCTCCAATGTCGTTCTGAGAAAGAGGAAGCAACAAAGAAGCAAAAGGATTCGCTTTCACTTCCGTCACTTTCTTCTTAGAGTAAAAGCGATCGCCATCTTGGATACATTTTGTTGATTGTAGGGATCTGTGATTAGAAGTAAAATATAAAGAAGTACTTGCACTTTAAAGCTCCTGTTGTCTCCTGCTTTCCTTCCTCCTGCCTGTAGGTCTCTTTTAAAAAGTTTTTCTTGAGCAGAGGCTGGCTGCGGCGTCTGGTCCCGTCTGCTGACGGTAGCGTCTCTGGGTGGGAGCTACTTCGAGCATCAGGGGAGCTCTCACTCTTACCCCCCGCAAATTTTTTGGGGGGGTTTTCAGAGGAGCTCAGCCCCCGCTCGATGCTCTGCACCCCTTCTTCTTCTGAAGAGGGGATTTTTCGCCGTCAAAAACAGCCGATGTTTGCTGCTTTTGCGGCTTTACCAACTCCAGAGATCGGAGCCTCTGAAGGCGGCTTTAGCAACCTCTTTGTTTTGAGCTGTTGCTGTAAACGACAGCAGAGGAGAAAAAAGTGTAATGGTGAGCCTTTGGGAGTCAGGTGGAAAATAAATTTAAACACATGAAAGAGCAAGGTGTTTTTCCATTTATGGGCTGCAGAGGAAGAGAATTCTGAAAGCAAAATATTAATTTGGCCTTTATTGTTATTAATACGTTTGTGTGTTTCTTCTTGAATACAGCAATTTAGATAA
This sequence comes from Bothrops alternatus, assembly GCA_034064705.1. Taxonomy (NCBI): domain Eukaryota; kingdom Metazoa; phylum Chordata; class Lepidosauria; order Squamata; family Viperidae; genus Bothrops; species Bothrops alternatus. Next base: position 96,687 of record JARGCV010000340.1, read on the forward strand.
CAGTGCTGCATCTTGGTTATTTAAGGATAAGAGGGCTGGGAGTTTTCTTGCAGGACCTCTGAGTCTTTTAAAACCTGGGATTCTCATACAGCAAAAGCACCAACTCAATCTTACATCTTAAGAAGACAGAACTCTTGGAATGTCTTTCCAACAGGAATCTGATTGCAGGCATGCTAGACAGGATCTGGGGAATCCTCTCCCACCATTCAATGTTTTAAAGTGTTCCCAAGCAGCCCCCACCCCACAGTTCTTCCCGCGATTCAATCCGTTAGTCCACTCCGTCGGCACAATCACTCATTCTCTCCTTTTCCAGATCCCAGGTGTTGCATTTCCCACCCCCCTTTTCCCTCACTGCCGGCAAAGGGGAGAACTTCAGAGAGAATAGGATGAAAGGTGATGGCCGCATTGTTATGGTTAGTCCTTTGGAAGAGAATCAACACCCAGTCACTTTGTAGTTAATGAAGGAAGTGGGAGTCATAAAACCTCTATGCTTACCCTCCTCCCCTTCCGTAGTATGACAGAATCCAGAAGAGAGTAAGAATTGGTTTTATATCAGAGTAGGTAGATAGAAATTAAATATAATTGGATTCTGACACTGGGGCTGTGTTTGCAGGATAAAATAAGACATCTTCTCCAATAAGTAATTAGATTGAAAAACACTTTAACAGGAATGTATTTTTAGTCTTGAAATAGTTTTATGCAACTGCTGGAAGTATAAAAGTGGGAGGTGAGCCTCCATGCAATATTTCATGAGACTACACCTGTTACAGGCAGCGTGAGTATTGCTATTGCTGTCCTTTTTTATTTAAATTGATTTAATGAAAATTGAAAATCATACCATCTGTCCTTTTATATTTAGAAGGAAGTTGGCGACCAGATTTCTTAATAAAACCTGCAATGGGATGTCTAAAAGATATCAGCTGTGTGAAGTGCAGGTAAGAGGGTTCTTTTTTGTGTTCCTTGCAAGATAGATGGGGGGGAGGCCTCAAGTGGGATCTCCTGGAAACAAGGAAGAAATTTGGCCAGCAAAAGTTCCATCAGTAAGAGTAAAGTCAATCCTCGATTTACAACCAGCATTGGAGTCAGAATTTCATTAAGCGATGCAGTCCTTAAGTGGGTCATGCCTGATTTTATGATCTATTTTATGATCTTTTTTGCTCAGTTGTTAAGTGAGTCATGCGGTTATTAAACAAATCTGGCTTCCCCCATGACTTTGCGTTAGAAGGGCCCTGGGTGTTCTGACCCGACTTCACAAACACAACAGATGTACCAATAATTCTCCAATGTTCTTTTTATTCAGGAAAGCCAGCAGTTTCACACAGCCGCCTGTTAATGTTTTTAGTTGCCTTCAAACAATGGAGCTCACTCCCTTTTCCCCTGCAGGGGTCTCCCAAAACCCGGAGTTAATTTCAGTCTCTCACCACACTTGCAGTAAGAGTCTTTCAGGCAAGCTGGCTCTTTTCCAACATGCACATGCTCAGAAGGCGCTACAACTCCCAGTGCCACAGGGTCCAAGGAAAACTCCAGCAAGTTTACAAACTAGGATCAGGAGTTTCAAATAGAAGTTGCTGATCGGCAGGGACACAAATAGTTGTCTGCCACACCTATTTGCCTCTGCCCCTGCCTTTTATCCACAGCTGAGGGTGGGGCTCTGTTAGCAGCGGTGATTCTTCCGCCCCGAAGACCAGCCCATAGCCTCTCGCTGTTCTCAGCCTACGTCACGCCCGTGCATGAATCACTGGCCCCATGGCATCCTCCTTTCCTGGAGGATGGAGGTCTCAGCCTTTCCATTTGAGGGCTGGCGGACAGCCCAGGTTCCACCTCTGTCCCTGGCTGCCACAGCTCCATTCCTTCATAAGAGCTTTCAGTTGGCCCTGACTCGGAGCCTGGTGCCCATTCCTGTGCTTCCTCCTCTGAGTCAGCTGTGGAATTTTCCGGCAGCCGATAGGCCGCAACACTGGGAAGGTCACAAATGGCGATCATGTGACCCCAGGATGCTGCAATTGTAAATACATGCTGTATGCCAAGTACCTGAATTTTGGTCAGGTGACCATAGGGATGCTGCACCAGTCTTATGTGCAAGGCCAATCTGTAAGTCACTGTCAGACCTGTCCTGGTTTGATCTCCTAAGGAAATAAAACTCTCAACTCCATTTGATTGAAGTGAAAAGGTACTGACTGCAGAAATGTCAAGGGGAATCTGAAATTCCCATGCACCGATACAGAACTAAAACCCCTGGTTTTCCCTAGCCCTCCTCCTGTGGTCCACCTGTGTGTAGGCACCACGGCGCCACTGAGATGTTTTGGGAAACGCTGAGATTTTTGTGCTGGTGATATTCCACCCTCAGGGTAGATGGCCTTGAAGATGCCAGCCCTAGCATGAACTGGATTCCAAACCTCTCTGTTCTTTCTCACATGTCAATTTCCCCTCCCAATTTCCCATCATAAAAGTATACAACTTTATTGCCCATTTGTTCCCCCCACTTCCCCAATTGATGGCAGAATGCCAGCAAGGTTCCAAGCCAAAGTTGGTGAATCTGACATGCTGTGCCCCCTTGACAAGGAGGTCAGTCCTGCAAAACAAACAAAAAGATACAACAAAAGAGAGACAGAAACAAAGCAGGTGTATGGTTAGAATAGGGAACTATTTTGGGTTATTAGGATATTAATTGTGGAAGCATTTGAGGAGCTTGATCACCTTAACATGCTTGATGTCCACCCATTCAGTTTCTGAGGGAGGAAAGTCTTTCTCCGCAACTAAGTACTGGAGCTTTCTTCCTCAATCATGAGTGGCTCTGGTGGCAGTGGTGGTATCACAAATTTCTGACTTCAGTAGACTACAATGGAAAATCAGGTGAATGCACCTAGGAGATTTTGGTAGTTCGAGTTCGACTGTGACCGGGTTGATGATCCTTTTGATGGGGAAAGGGCCAATGTCCCAGGGTTTTTGGAAGGTTGTTTGGGCTGCAGGTATTTTGTGAAGAGATAGACCAGGTCCCCTGTTTTTAAATCTTTGGGCTTTGTCCATTTTTTGTCTGCTTGTTTTTTATAAGTCTCTCTTGTCTCCTCTAATGATTTTTTAACCACTGGTCAGGAATTCTGCACTGGCAAAGCCAAAGGAGAAGACATCAGGTAATTCAACAGTCCAGCAAAGGGGAGAGAACTCTGACCTCCGATAAGCCTAGATTGGTTTTTTATGAGAGCTACAATGAAGGGGAAGATGACCCAATGGTGAATGGCACCATCACTCCAATAATTGCCAGGATAGGAATCCTGATGCCCTGGCTTGGGAGCAAAAGACAACTTTATGGCCCTGTGAGATTCAGGCTGCACCTGGTGCCTGATCAGCTTGCCGAGAGTGGAAAGATTGGTGTTGAGACTCAGGAAATTAAGGCGGCCTGTGGGATTTGAAAAGCTAGATGGTTCCCTTGTGTATATTTGTGTGTGCCAGCAACCTGCCTGACAACCAGTGAGCTTAAGGATTAGGAAGCACGTAGAGACTATCTGCATTGTAGCCCCTGGAATGACTGAGGCTATGATCCTAGTCTGGCCAAAGAAGTGGAAGCCTGCAGTACATTGGGGTGATAGCAAGTCACGAATGAGAAGTAGGGCCGCAAAGCAGCAGGAACTGAGGAAAGCATGGGTGCCAGCCACAGGCCTGCAGTTAGGGAGGTGAAAGTGGAACTGGCTAATGCATTAACAGAGGTTGAGAGAACATCTCAATCCGGAGGAATACTGCGAGCTCGCTGAAATGTTTAGCGAGAGGGAGTTGGATGTGCTGCCACCTCACTGTCCAGCAGATTGTGCCATTGAAATTAAGTCAGGGGCTAAACTGCTGAAACCAAAGATGCATTCCATGACATCCAGGGAGATGGAGGAACTTAGGGGATTCATAGACAAGAACTTAGCTAGAGGCTTCATCCAGCCAACCAAATCAAGGGTGGCCGTTCCTGTGCTCTTCAGTGAAAAGAAAGACCGGTCCCTGAGGATGGGGTGGACTATAGGGGTGTAAATGCCATTTGCATGGAGAACATGTAATCCCTCCCCTGATGAAGGATATGTTGGGTTACTTGTCCAAGGGGAAGATTTTCACTAAGCTGGACTTGAGGGAAGCATACTACTGAGTGCAGATTAGGGAAGGCGATGAGTGAAAGACAACATTCAACTGTTCCTTGGGATGCTACCAATTTCAGTTGATACCGTTTGGGCTGCAAGGTGCACCCGCCATGTTCATGCAATTGATAAATGAAGTCCTACACAAACAACTGTATAAAGGGGAGCTGGTGTATTGGATAATATTTTAATCTATACGGAGGCCATGGAAAGCTAGTGAGAGCTGTGCTAGAGAAGCTGCTAAAAGCCCAGCTGTACATGAAGCTATCCAAATGTGACTTCCACAAGACCAGGCTAGACTACCCCTTTATACAGGTGTTTGTGTAGGACTTCTCCAGGGAAGGGGTAGAAATGGACCCAGGAAAGGTGGGGGCAATCCTAGAATGGGAGGTCCCATGGACCAGAAGGCAACTGCAGAGTTTCCTGGGGTTTGCAGACTCCAATAGGCAGTTCATTCCCATGTTTGCACAGATAGCCTTACCCATCACGAATCTGCTGAAGACGGGGAAGGGGACGAAGCCCAGACTGAATCAATCCTTGAACTGGACCATTGAGTGCCAAGTGGCTTTCAAAAAGCTAGAGACTTTTTGCCGCTGAGCCAATATTGAGACCCCCAAACTCTGACAAGCCATTTGTGATCCACGCAGACGCCAGCATTGTGGCAAGAGGGGCAGTTTTAATGCAGAAAAATGGAAGAGGAATCTTGTGCCTATTCATCTTGGTCTGACACCAAGAGACGGTGGGCCATCTGGGAGGAGGAGGCTTATGCTGTCTGCTGGGTCCTCCTCATCTGGAGGCAATTCTTAGAGGGCAGTAAAATCCCCCAACCACAAGAACCTGGAAGCACTGAAGACCCCAAGAAAACTGTCCCCTAAGCAGGTCCAATAGGCTCAATATTCAACCAGCAACTTCACCTTATATTATTTACCGGGAGGAAAAAACTTCCTTGCCAATGCCCTCTCAGTCCTGCCTCAATATAACAGCACTAGGGAAGAGATACCGGTAGTTAATCCTATTGTCCCATCTAAGCAACTTGTGGCATCAACATGCATAAGACAGCCACAGAAGGAACCCCTCAATCAGGAGGAGACTCACTGATCCAGCGACTAAGAGAACCCCTGGGAGGGGATGAGAGACATAAGAGAGACTTGATGCTGAAGCAAAGCTTAGCACAGAAGGGGAGTAAAGTTTATTTCCCAGCCAGCCAGAGAACCATGGTCCTACAAAGGAGTCACGACATGAAGCCAGCCAGGCATTTTGGAGTTGTAAAGACTCTGTACCTTATAAAAAGGCAATTTTGGTGGCCAGGATAAAGAAGGACATAGAATACTATGTGGTGAATTGCACTGTATGTAAGGACCCACCCCACTTTACATCTTAAGAAGACAGAACTCTTGGAATATCTCTTCCAACAGGCATCTTTATTAAGAGAAGATGGTTGCAGGCGTTCTAGACAGGATCTGAGGGGCCAACCCCTACCATTCAAGGTTTAAGTGTTCCCAAGCAGCCCCCACCCCACCGTCCTTCCAGCGACGATCACAGGCATTACATTTCCACCCCTTTTTCCTCACTGCTGGCAGAAGGGAGACTTCAGAGAGATAGTAAATGAAAGGCTATGGCCAAATTGTTATGGTCAGTCCTCTTGATAAGAATCACATCCAGTCCTTTGTAGTTTAAATGAAGGAAGTGAGAGTCATAAACCCCCTTGCTCCCTCCTCCCCTTTCGTAGTATGACAGAATCCACAAAGAGTAAGAAATGGATCTTTTTTCAGAGTAGGTAGCTAGAATTGAAATGTAATTGGATTCTGATACTGTATGCACATCTATGAAGTGCTTGCCAGGGAAAATCCTTGGATTGCTGCAGCCAATAGCCAACCCAACTCTGCCATGGGAGAAAGCCATGGACTTCATAACTAAGCTTTCAGAGAGTAGCAAGAACACTATAATATAGACCCCAAAGGGAATTCAGGGTGGATGATAAATCCTAAGTGTATAGGTCCTTTCTCATTGTGCATTTTATAAACCCAGTAAGCAAGCAAGCATGCAAGCAAGCAAGCTAGCTAGCTAGCTTTCAAACAGGAAACCAGAGCTGGTTTCACTTCTTCTGTGCCAATGTAAATTTTCAATAAAGTATTATACTCTTGGTAAAATCATGTCCCAGGAGTTTCTTTTTCTGGAAATGCCAACTGGACAGTTAACATTAAATCAGCTCTCTACATGGACCCCACCAGGAAGTTGGCAGCTTTGAGATGTCAGCAGCTGACAGAGGAACAGATGGAAGAGTGAGACCAGAGGAAGGCTCCTCTCATGAAGCCCTGGCAGGGGCCCAAGCTGGAACTTTGATACAGGAGTTGGCACATGCAACCTTAACAGCAGCCGGCACCCCTGCTCAAGAACCCCAGGCCGCAATGGGGTTGCAGGTACATGCTAGTGCGAGAGAACCAAGTGCTGCCTCCTTTAGCAGTTTGGTTTGATGGACAGCCCAATATGTTGGCCTACTTCCTGACCCAGGTCTGAAACTATATGGAATGCCATGGAGAGATGTACCCAGACAAAGGTGCCCAATTCAATGCCATTACATCCAACTTGGAGGGGGAAGTGGCAGAATGACTGGTGTCTCTCCACAATGAAAAGGCTCCAGAGTTGCAAGACTTGGATGCTTTCATGCAGGCATTGTGAAACAGGTTCAAGGACCAGACAGCTGCCCAGAGTGCAGAAATCTGCATCCGCTCCCTATGGTAGGGCAAGTGGTCAGTGGCAGAGTATGTCTGAGACTTCCATGGCCTCAGGCTCACCTGAGATATTGGCCCAAGCATATGCTGATCTACCAATTCTGGGAGGGGCTGAGCAAGGAGCTGTATCACTACTGCCTGCCCCAGGGAGTACCAGGTGACCTTGAAGCATAGTATTGGTTGGCCACAAACATGGAGCTCGACCTGATAGAGTACAGGAGCACACAGTGCAAGAGAAATGGCCCCACTGGACACCTAAGAGATGCCCAATGCCCCACGGAAGGAGAGAAGATGCAACCCCTTTCACAGGGAAAAGACCTGCCAGAACCCAGGAGCATGTTTCTGATGTAGAAGGAAATGCCACCGAGTGGCCGATTGTCCTGCACCTTGCTTGGTATCAGCACCGTGAGCTCCGGCCCAACCGAAACTGGAAAAGCCCCCAGTGAGGCCAAGAGAGAAGATGCTGGCATAGAGGTCATAGAGATCCCTCCCCAATCCAGCAAAAGGGAGAGAACTGTGACACATGACAAACCCAGATTGGTCTTCTACAAGAGTGACAGTGAAGGAGAAGATGACCTGATGATGTGGCACTATCATCTCCAAATGGAGATTCAGATGCCCTCCTTGGGAGTAACAGAGGTCCTCATGGCCTTGTTGGACTCAGGGTGCACAGCCTCTGGACTGTGGAGAAACTAAGGCTGAGGCTGAGGAAGTTAAGGCAGCCCATGGGGTTCTCTCAGCTAGATGGTTCCCTTATAGGAGGGGCACCAGCAACTTGCTTAACAGAGCCAGTGAGCCTCAGGGCTGAGACCCATATAGAGAGTATCCATTTTACTGTGGCTCCTAGAATGACCAAGATCGTGGTCCTGGGACTAGCCTGGTTGAAGAAATGGAATCTGTTAGTAGATTGTGACAGCAACAAGTGGCGAATGAGAAAGAAAGCAGCTAGACTGCAGAGGCCAGCAAAAGCACTGCATGCCAGCCACAAGCCTGTGGTTAGTAAAATGAAAGTGGAGTCAATGAACACACTAAAGGGAAGTGAGTGGTTAGAGCCTCTCATTCTGAGTGATTATCGGGACCTAGCAGAGGTGTTCAGTGAAAGGGAATCAGACATCCTCCTGCCCCATCACCCCACAAATTGTGCTATAGAGATCCTTCCAGGGGCAAAATTGCCAAAGCCAAAGATATATTCAATGATTCTGAGGGAGATGGAGGAACTTCTGGGGTTTATCCAGCCAGTGAAATCAATGATGGCTGCCCCTGTGCTTTTCAAAGATAGGAAAGATGGGTCTCTTAGGCTGTGCATGGACTGAATTGTATCTGTGTAGAGAATATGTATTCCCTTCTCATGAGGGACATGCTGGGTTACCTATGCAAGGGGAAGATTTTCACCAAACTGGACTTAAGGGAAGCCTATTACAGAGTGAGGATTAAAGAAGGAGATGAATGGAAAACTTTATTTAACTACCCTCTGGGTCGCTACCAATTTTGAGTGATGCTATTTGGGTTGCAAGGAGCGCCAGTAGTGTTTATGCAGTTAATAAATAAGGTCATGCATGAGAACCTGTACAAAGAGGTGTTGATGTACTTGGCTGACATTCTAATTTATACCGAGACCATGGAAGAGCATGTAAAGCTGGTGAGAGCTGTACTTGAGAAGTTGGGTAAAGTCGAGCTGTACATGAAGCTATCTAAATGTGACTTCCACAAGAACAGCCTGGACTACCTGGGGTATCACATCTCCAAAGATGGGGTAGAAAGGAATCAAGTAAGGTGAGGGCAATTCTGGAATGGGAGGCCCCTTGAACAAGGAGACAGTTACAGAGTTTCTTGGGGTTCATGAACTCTTACTGGCAGTTCATCCCCACATTTGCCCAGATAGCCCTGCCCAACACAAATTTGCTCAGGAGGGGGGGAGTGAAGCTTAAGCCAAGTCAATCAGTAAACTAATCTATCAAATGCCAAATGGCTTTCGAGAAACCAGCTAAAGTGGCTCTTTTTCAGTGCTTTCTTGGCATTGTCCCACACTCACTTCCAAGCTGACAACCATTGGTCTAGCATCTGAGAGGCAGGGGAATCTTGGGGGTATTCAGGCATAGGGATAAAATCCTTTCCAGTGGTGATCCTAAAAGGCGTGAAACCAGTGCTACTGTGGACAGTGTTGTTGTAGGCCACTTCAGGGAATGGGAGGTCAGTCCAGTTCATCTCTTGGTAATCCACATAGTACCTAAGATCCTGTTCCACCATTGCGTTCATTTTTTCAGCCACTCCATTCGTAGATGGGTGAAAAACCGATGACAGTCCTTACATTAAACCAATTATTTTCAGAACGTTTCTCTAGAACTTAGCCGTAAATAGCACTCCCCTGTCAGAAATTACACGCTTTGGCATGCCATGTAGTCGGTAAATGTGTTTAAGGAGCATCCTAGCCAATTTCTAGGCTGACGGGAGGCCAGAGCAGGCAATGAAACAAGCCTGCTTTGAAGCATCCAAACCCAGATAAGCCCTTTGTAATCCAGGCAGATGCCAGCGACGTGGCAGTAGGGGCAGTGTTACTCCAGAAGAACAAAAAGGGGGTACTACAACCCTGTGCCTACACGACTCGCAAGTTATCCGATGCTGCAAAGCATTGGGCCATTTGGGAGAAAGAAGTTTATGCTGTCGGATGGGCCTTTCTGACCTGGTGGCAGTTTTTGGAGGGCAGTAAGATTCCTTCGAGGTGTGGATGGACCATAAGAATCTGGAGGTGTTAAGGACCCCAAGGAAGCTATCACCTAAGTATGAGCTCAGTATTTTAACCGCTTCAATTTTACCCTTCGCTACTAGCCAGGGGGAAGAACTTCCTAGCAGATGCCCTTTCTCGCATGCCACAGTACAGAAGTACCTGAGAAGAAGTAAACTCCATCATCCCATGCAGGCAACTCATAGTGCTAATGCTTATGAGGCAACAGAGAACAGTCTCTGCAACCGGCAGGAGAGTCATTGATGCAGCTGTTAAAAGATGCCTTGTGGGTGGATGAATGGTTCCAGAAACATAAAGATGGTGAAACCTTTTTAACATTGCATTTTTAATCTACCCTATTTTAACCTATTTTAACCTACTTTTAACTCTTTTTAACTACTGGAGAGGCCACCATTTTTTTAACCTACATTTTAACAATTCTACAAGCCAGGATTACTAAGAATGGGGAAAAGGAGAAAGAGACAGCACTCTGCAGCAGAGAGTTCATCCAAGCCACTGAAGCAGCAGAAAATGGAAGATTACACTGCAAACAGACAGTCTGTTCTAGTAAGTAATTTATCTGCAGTTGCCTTATTAGATAAATTTAATTTATGTGACTCATTGGAATGGGACAAACCAAACTGGAAAGCAAACAGCATGTAGAATTGTCCTCCTTCTTGGAGAATTGCTCCCCTTCTTGGAACTTAGCAGCAGCCCTCTTTGCACAGGAGGGAGATGTAATAAATTTAAAGGGGAGAAATGTGACAGATTTCCTCTCTAGACAATGTTTGCTTACGGCTCAAACTATTAATACATAAACTCTTATCAACTGTCATCAATAAGGTTGACTGCTTGAAAGAATTTTTTGTAAAGTTTGTTAGGAGCCAGCCAAATACTGCAGAAGGACATGGGAGGATAACCACGGATAGACACGGGATTGCTAATTCAGAAAATGAAACTAGAGAAGGGCATTGTCTTCCTTCCAAAAATCTGAACACTCAGAGAGAAAATATCCAATCAGGTAAAGGCCTAAGAGATGACCAATATAACTACAGTCTGCAGATTAACCAGGTTACCTTACAAATTTATAACAAGAGAGTGAATAGAGGATGTTGGGGTAATAGAGAAGCTGTTAAGCTGTCCCTGCTTTGCTGTGAACTCACTCTGATAGATCCTCTACATGCAGAGTGGCTGCCAGCAAGAAGGCAATATATGAGAATTCTCTTATCCTTTAAGCAGCCCACAATTCCCTCCATGCTCTTTAAAATGAAGCCCTTTCTGAGTACCTTTTCAATATTCCCAATAAGGGTTTTTCGCTCAGACAAAGTGTGCTCACTCCTGAAACAGCGTCATCAAGAAGGAACTGTTGTTTTAAATCCAGGCTGCAACAGCCCTTATACTGCTAAGCCAGAGGCTGTTGCAACTGAATTGACCCTGAGAAGGCAAAAGAGCGATATACAAATGGCATTACCCACAGCTGCAGGAACTGTTGAAGATGTGCCAGAAGAAATGGTGATTGATCTATTCAGTGCACTGCCAGAACCTGAGCAAGTTAATATCATTCAAAGATTGGATGACCTAACAGAGGCACTGACAACAACTCAATTTACAGCAAAGCCTCTATTTAATTTAACCCCACGAATCGTGCAACCTTGTGACAATATATTTAATCAACAAACTGCCTTTACCTCAATAGTAAAGAAAGGTAGCGTCACACAGGCAGACAGTGGGGTAACTGCACTGACTGACCCTGTCTCTGAGAAACAACTGAAAGACAAAGGGCTTCATCACACAGTGCCTCCTAAGCCGACAAACACTAAGGATATAATCCAGCTTCCATCCTCATTTGACTTAGAAGTTCCCACATCATCTCCCTACAAGATGAATTCTCAGCTACGCCCCTCCAAAAATGGACATAAATCTACATTTATAGATTTAAGCCGGAGTACCTGCCCATTTGAAAAAAAATTATTCCTGGAGCAAGGGCAGAGGCACACTGGCAACAACAAGTTCTGCAACAACGTTCTGCAACCCACAAGAAGAAATACCAAACCTCACAACATCTGTGTTTATATGGGAAGCATAGATGATATCGACTCAGCTCCAAAGTCAAGTTGACATCTGGCATTTTTACCATCTAGCCCAGGGGAAGGCAACCCAAAACACTCAAAGAGCCACTTGGACCCATTTCCCACCGAAAAGAAAACACTGGGAGCCGCAAAACCCCTTTGATATCTAAAATGAAGATAACACTGCATATATCCTTTTTTACCATCATATATATATATATATATCATATATATATATATATAATATATATATATATATATCATATATATATCATATATATATCATATATATATATCATATATATCATATATATATATATATCATATATATATATCATATATATATCATATATATATATATCATATATATATATCATATATATATCATATATATATCATATATATATATATCATATATATCATATATATATCATATATATATATCATATATATATATATATGATGTCAATAATATCAGTAAAAACGTGATTCCTGGGTATATCCATACTACAAAAAACAAACAAACACAAACACCAGGAAAAATTCAAACTAGAAAAGTTTAATAAATTGCCAAGCTTTCGTCGGAAAACTACCGACATCGTCAGGGCTTGACGCTAGTCAATGAGAGAGACTTATATAAGATTAATCAGCATTTGCATCTGGCTCCTGGATCTCGTGACCGGCCCTAGCTGATTGGGCTGTGTTCTGGACATAACTTTAGCACCAACATCCATCCTCTTCCTTTTCCCCAACTTGGAATGATCTTTGAGGAGCCCTTTTCTTATCTGCTTGCTTTTTATATGTCTCTGAAGCCTTTTTCAAAGCAATTTTCGTGGTTTTCCAGAACTCTTCCCACCCCTTCACCACTAGTCAAGTGTTTGGGAAGTGGAGGGTCCCTGAGGATATTCGGGTATTGCGCTGAACTCTTTTCCAGTGGCCACTTTAAAAGGTGTGAAACCGGTGCTGCTGTGAACAGAGTTATTGTAGGCCACCTCTGCAAATGGGAGGAGGTCAGTCCAGTTTGTCTGCTGATAATCCACATAGCATCTGAGATACTGCTTCACCATTGAATTCGCAGATTCAGTCACCCCAGTGATAGATGGGTGAAAGTCCAACAATATTCCTTGAGATGAGCCAATTAGCTTAAGAACCCCCCCCCCCAAAACCTGGCTGTAAACTGCACCCCCCAGTCTGAGATTATAGGTTTCGGTGTGCCATGCAGTCTGTGGATGTGTTTCAGAAACATCTTGGTTAGTCACTGGGCAGACAGGAGCCCTTTGTAGGCAATAAAGTAAGCCTGCTTTGAAAACAGATCTATCACAGTCCAGATAACGGTATTTCCCTTGCTTTCAGGTAGGTCTACATAGCAATTTCTCCATAGCAATTTCTTCCCATGGTTGGGAATGGTCCGCCACCAGTTGTAATCGTCCATGTGGTTTCCCTGGGATTCTTTTCATGGTGGCACATGCAGCACAACTCCTGACATAGTTCTCTACATCCTGTTTCAAACCCGGCCACCAGAATTGACGGCAGATTAGGTGTAGTGTTTTTAAATATCCAAAGTGCCCAGCCTGTTTTACATCATGACCGAGCCAGAGCGCATTAAGGCAAAGGGTTTCAGGCAAGTACAACTTCCCCCCTTTGTAAGCCAAGCCATCCCTGCACGTTAGGGAGGTTTGATTGCCTTTGAACCATTGGTCAGTGAGGAGCTCCTATTTTATTTTCTTTGCCCCAGGTCGTCGAGGTTTGGGGCTGTCAAAGGTGGGACTCTGTGCAGCGCTAGTTGAGAAGCAGTTTGTGGAGTAGACATAATTGTTTCATTAACCTTTTCACACTGGCTCTTGTATTGGGGCAGTCTGGGTAAAGCATTACCTAAAATGTCCCCCTTCCCGGTATGTACTATAGCCGGGCTTTTCAATCAGTGGTACGGGTACCATCTGTACTACATTGGCACCTGGTAGGTGGTACGTGACCATCCTAGAAAAGTGGGTAGCGGGGGAGGGGAATGAGCTGAACCGGTGGCAGCACTGCACAAGCCTGAGTGAGAGATGGCTGGAACTGCAGGGCTGTCAGGGCTCAACAGAAGCACCAGGATCAGAGCTTCTTCGGGACTGTCAGGGCTCACTGGAAGCGCCAGGATCAGCACCAGGCTCCAGCTGGAGCTCAGCGCTGATCCTGGTGCTTCTGCTAAGCCCTGAAGAAGCACCAATCAGCTGGAAAGTAGCACTGATCCTGGCGCTTCTGCCGAGCCCAGAAGAAGCGCCAATCAGCTGGAATGTTGCAGCATCTCCAGGGTCTTATGATTTACATTCAGATGCTTGGCAACTGATTCATATGTATGATGGACACAGTGTCCCAGGGTCATGTGAAGTGACTAAAACATGCTGCAACCACCCAGCAGACGGGGGGAATAAAAACCAAACAACCCCCCCACCTCCACTGCCAATCCTCAATAGAAATGCTCACAACAATGAAAACCTCGGACAGGAGGAAGAGCGCCGCCGGGCGGGCAGGCAGGTGTCTTGCTCGGCTGTGTTTTGGGGAGCACTTTTTTCAGTGCCATTGTAACTTCGAAGAGTCACTAAGCAAACTGTTGTAAGTTGTGGACTACCTGTATTTTATCACTTTTTTCCCATTTTTTTATCATCAAGTTTTTGACACCTCGCTAGGTGGTCCTTGGATGTTGCCATATCCTAAAAGTGGTACAATGGGTGAAAAGGTTGAAAAGCCCTGTACTATATGGTGAAGTTAAATCGGTTAAAGTATTGTGCCCATCGTACTTGTTTCAGGGACAATTTGCGGGGAGTTTTCAGTGCTTCTAGGTTTTTGTGATCAGTCCATACCTCAAAAGACACCTTGCTCCCTTCTAGATAGTGTCGCCAGTTTAATAGAGCCCAATGAATTGAGAAGGCTTCCTTCTCCCACACAGCCCACCTCCTCTCACACAGTGAATTTTTTTGAGGTGTAGGCGCAGGGCTGCAGGACCCATCCTGGTTCTTTTGCAATGGTACAGCTCTGGCGGCTACATTGCTGGCATTGGCTTGAATCACAAACAGTTTCCCTGGGCAAGGATGTTTTAAGACCAGCTCGATTGCAAAGAGCCTTTTCAAATTCTCAAAAGCAGTTTGACAATTTATAATCCATGCTAGTGGCTGGCCCAGTCGTGGTTTCCCTCTCTTCTTGCCTGTTTTCAGTAAGTCCGTAAGGGGTAAAGCAATTTCAGCAAACGAGGGGATGAACTGGCGGTAAAAGTTGGTGAATCCTAGAAAGCTCTGAAGCTGTTTGCGGGTCTTTGGGGGTTGCCATTCGATTATGGCTTTAGCCAGGTCCATTTCAATGCCCTCACTAGAAATTGTGTAGCCAAGATAATCTAGTCCGGTCTGGTGAAACTCACACTTCAATAGTTTAACATAAAGTCTGGCATTCAGCAGTTTCTTTAGTACTTCTCTCACTAGTTTTACGTGGTGTATATCAGGATGTCATCAGGTTACACCAAAACCCCTTTGTATAAATGGTCATGTAGTACCTGGTTGATCAGCTACATGAAAACAGCTGAAGCCCCCTGTAGTCCAAATGGCATAACTTTAAATTGGTAGCTCCCCATGGGACAGTTAAAAGCAGTCTTCCACTCATCTTCCTCTTTTATCCTCACTCAGTAATATGCCTCTCTCAGGTTCAGTTTAGTGAAGACACTCCCCTTTGCCAGGTGGGTTAGTAAGTCCTTCAGGAGGGGGAGGGGGTATTTGTTTTCCACACTCACAGCGTTTAACCCTTTATAGTCTATGCAGAGACAAAGCAACCCGTCTTTTTTTCTTTAAATAACACTGGAGCTCCCATCTGAGATTTGGCCCATTCAATAAATCCCCTTGCTAGGTTCTTGTTCACAGACTGCTGCATTTACTCCATCTCAAAGGGGGTCATGGCATACATCCTCGGTCGTGGGAGTTTAGCTCCTGGTAACAGTTCAATAGAGCAATCATTAGGCTGGTGGGGAGGCAGGGTGTCACATTCTTTCTCACTAAATACCTCTGCTAGGTCCTGGTACAGTTATTTCCGCTAGTTTGTTAGATGAGCTAGACTCTTCGGTAATGTCAGTCGAGTTAAGGGGGGACTTGGGTCCTATAGGTAATGTCACAGTTCTCATTCCCTTCTCCCACCAGATAAATGGCTTCCACTTGTCTAACCAGGCTAGCCCTAGAATCACGGCCTCAGTTATTCTTGGAGCCACCATGAAGCAGATGAACTCCCATGCTCACTTGTTTCTAAGCGTATGGGTTCAGTTAATTGCGTGACTAAAATTCCTTCCGTTAGGGAGCCATCTTAGGGATTATGAGCTTGGCAGGCAGAGAAAAAGGTGGAACAGGTCGACTCACCATCAGGTCGTTCTCTCTGTCGTTGCTGTCATAGGAGGGCAGAGCGGCGGCAGGTCCGGTTTGGGCCTCAGCACTCTCCTGCATGGACGACGTGACTTGGGCAATGGGTTCCTGCGCAATCCAGTTGGATTTCTCTTTTGCCGGCTGCTGGGGCTGGTTTCTTCTTCGCTGGTGGTCCCAGTCTATTCTGCTGTTGAGGGTAGGGGACTGGGCAACTCGCTGCTCGATGTCCCTGTTGTCCACATCTGAAGCATTTAATCGATGGGCCTACAGGTGGCTTGGGGTTTTCAGCGGTCGCGGTGGTTGGATGCTTTCGGGGGGGGGCTGTTTGGGTTGATTTGGCCTTGGCCCGGCTTCTTGCAGTGGTGGTTTCCTATAGCTGGCAAGCTTGATGTCCAGCCTTACTGCTGCCTGGTACCATTCTTGCAATTGATTAGGAACTGCTCGATAGACACAAGCCTGGGAGACTCATCCAGTCCCTCCTTGAAATGATGGACTAGGGATTGCTTGGGCCATCTCTCTATTTGGCCAGCTATCTTGTGAAACTCTCGCACATATTCCAGTGCAGGCCTGTCAGCTTGTCTTATCTTATGAATTTGCTCCTCCACTTTGAGGGCTATGAATGGGTCCTCGAACCTTACTCTCAGTCCAAGGAGGAAGAGGTGGAGGTCCCCCAACTCAGGTGCTTGCTTGTTGTATAAATTGTTCAGCCATTCAGATGCTTCCCCTTCCAAGTTAGTTGCAACCACGTCGACCATAGCGGCTGGGTTCGGGTAGAAATAGGCACAGTGGTTCATATGGGAATGCACTTGGTTGAGAAAGATGATCAGCCTCTCCGGGTCCCCATCAAAACTTGCTCTAAGGGGTGGCACCATCAGCAGTTGCTGCGCTCCCCAGTGAGCCTGCATTCCCGGTGGTTCCTGGCCTCCCAACTGTGGATGTTGCATCCCCACCGGTTGCTGACCTCCCCATGGTGGCTGCTGCATCTCCAGTTGCTGCAGGCTCCCCAGTGGTTCAAATATGTTCGGGGGCTGCGGCTACCCCAAAGCTGTTGCTGCACTGTTAGCAGTTGCTGTCCCCCCCAGCAGCTGTGGCATCCCCAATTGTTGTAGGACCCCCAGTGGCCTCAGCAGCTGCTAAACTAGCACCCCCAATTGCTGCAGGCCTCCCAATGGTTGCTGCACATTTGGGGGCTGTTGCCACCCCCACTGCTGCTGACCTACAGGTGGTTGTGGCATCCCCGGTTGTTGTAGTCCCCCCTGCGGCCCCAGTGGTGGTTGTTGCAGAATCCCCAGTAGTTGTGGGCCCCTCAGCGGTTGCTGCACATTTAGAGGTGGTGGCCAGCTCCACTGCTGCTGCTGCACTCCCAATGGTTGCAGACCCCCTGGTGGCTGTATTATCCCCCGTTGCGGCAAGGCCCCCATGCTGTTGCTGCACCACCAGCAACTGTTAGCCTCCCAACTGTGGGGCCTGTGGCATCCCCCATTGCTGTAGAGGCTTCAGGCTGGGTGGCCGGTAGGCATGTCGATCTGGCCTTCTGCTGTCTCAGTGACGGCTCGGGCTCTCATCTCACCGGTGGCGATCTGGGCTTCTGGAGGGGCAACGGCGATCCAGGCTGCCATGTCTGGAGCAGCGACTGGAGCTGTTCCTCTCTGCAGGGCTGGAGGCTATTGTAGGTGGCTTCATGCATGGGGGAGCCGCTTGCCATGTGCAGGTGGGACTGGGGCTTTTCCTCGGCATGAGTTGGTGACTGCCTCGCCGATCATCATGATCTGTCACGTATGGAGAACAGGAGGGTTGTTCTCCACTTCTCATCTCTAGTTCCTCAAATCTCTCTACCAACTTCTCCACTGATTGACTATGGACTGCAGACAGTTAACTTCCACTCACCAGAGTCCTCAGTGGTAGTCGATTTCATGGCTCTCCATTGGTCCATGGAACGCAGCTTGTGAGAAGCCCCTCTTTGCAGCTTGACCTCATCCGCCTTTAAAGCACTTGATTCTGGCAAGTCCATCTCGAGGTGTCTGGAGTCTCCACTGGGTAGGGTCTAGTCTGACAACCAGATCAATTGTCCTCGTGGCTTGGGTCTTGCCCCCATCTGGGAGACCTGAAAAATTTTCTTCTCCGCCAGCGCGCTGGCCTGTGCTACCTCCTCTAAGGCAGCAGCCATGGAGGTGCTGGTTTCAGGCACCCCTTCCTTTTCCATGTTGAGATCTTCCCCCAATCTTTGTTGGTCTATCCCTTGACAGTGACTGGAACTCGGGTCCCCAGGATGGCTAGGTAAAAATTGTAGTTTTTGGTTTAATGTCATGGTTCCGACAAATGAAACCCTTCAAAAGAACTTTGAGACATTGTTTTCCTTAAAGAATCTTTTATTCGGGAAAAGTATTGGCACTACATAGTTGAAACCAAAAACTAAATTCCCCTCCCCTGGATACAAAGTAACAATGTACAATTCCCACCCCCAATAAACAGTCATAAAGCATATTCCCCAATAAGCTTAAAACACAGGCTTTCTCCCCAGTTCTCCATCCCGCCTAAACACTATCAGCTCTGGGCCCAGTTTGTCCTTGGGTTCCCAGGACAAAGTTATTGTTATGGCTAACTGAGCTCGCATCCCAACCCCCCTCCCTGCTATACAATATCTAGTACTGTGGAAAGGCTACCCATTAGCAGACGCTGAGTGGGTGGCTGTCCCTATTAGGGCGGCAAAGTTAGTTTTCATATTAGGTATCCTCAATGGCCCCGTGGTGCAATCTTTTGGTTCTTTTTTCTTGCTGGCGCCAGCCCTTGGCCCCGCATAGGCTACCCCTCCAGGTACTGGGGCTATCGGTGCTGCTATTACTGCAAATCCAGCTCCCCTGCCACCTGCTGCAGTGGATGCAGTTGCCCCATAAGTCCGTGAGGCTGGATGCGGTTCACCATCAACCCCCCGCAAAAACTTGATTGCTTGCTCCATCATCCAGTTGGCCTGGCCATGCTTTCTGCCTATCTCCTCCTCCTCCTCCTCCTCCATTCTCTGTTCCTGTTGGCAGCTGCCATGGTTCCCATCAGTAAAAGTCACCCCTATAGGTTCTTCTTCTCAGTCCTCTTTCCTCCCAATGCCTAGGAACCACTTGGGTCTCAGCAGGTCATTGTAGCTCTCCGTTTCTCTTGTCCACTTGGAGAGCTCCAGCTGGGAGGAGGCCTGGATAAAGTCTCCAGCATTTGATCTCCTGGTTGATCCCTTGAGCCGACATTGTGGGTATGGTCCCCATGATAGAGGTGATACCCTTTCTGGATTGACTACAATTGCAGATTCTGCTTAATGTCAGACCTGCCCCAGTTTGATCTCTTAGTGAAATAAAACTCTCAACTCCATTTGGTTAAAGTGAAAAGGCACTTTTATTGAGACACATTGCAGTAAAGTCAAGCAGAATCTAAAATCCCCGTGCACCATTACAGAACTAAAACTCCTGGTTTCCCCTAGCCTCCCCCCGCCCCCGTGGTCCATCTATGAGTAGCCAATCCGGCACCACAAAAATGTTTTGGGAAATGCTGAGGTGTTTGTGCTGGTGAAATTCCACTCTCAGGGTAGACAGCCTTGAAGATGCCAGCCTAGCATGAACTGGGTTCCAAACCACTCTGTTCTTTCTCACATGACAATTCCCCCTCCCAATTTCCCATCATAAAGGTATACAGCTTTATTGCCCATTTGTTCCCCTCCCCTTCCCCAATTGATGGCAGAACGCCAGCAAGGTGTCAAACTGAAAGTGGTGGATCTGAAGTCACTATTTTCAGCTCTGTTGTAACTTTGGTCATTATGTGAATGGCCATATGTCAAAGATTACCTGTATTAACACTTCTCTATTTAGAGATTTTGTTTGGCTTTGAACTGGAAGGTATGTATTCTTTGAAGCTCCCCCTTTAATTGCGATGCCCAAGCTTGGTTTTTTGAAGGCAGATGGGCAGCTGGAGGAGCAAGCGGGGGAGGGGCTGCCTGGGCTTCACCTGGATTTCTCTTCCTTCCAGCAATGTCCTCCAAGTGGAAGGAGCTTCCGGGAGGAGCAGTGTTCCTCCTTCAACTCCCGGGTCTACAATGGGCGCACTTTCCACTGGAAACCTTTATATCCAGGTAAGCAAGTGGCGCTCTTTGGTCTTTGCAGCACAAAGCAATGTTGAAGGTTTAAAATGAGGCTCTTTCCTGCTCTAGGAAAAAGGAAAATCTGTGCAAAGTGCCTTGTGTTTTGTTATTGTATTTTTATTTTAAAGATTTATACAGCCACCCATTTTGGCTTTCAGGAAGCTTAAGTGGGTGGATCCCGCCTGTTCTCCAGGGGAAGAGTGTCCACAAGGTAGTGGTGGCTAAGGAGAATAGGGCTTTTTTGAAAGCCTTAGATGGGAAGGGAGTGGAGCAGATCCACCCTGTCCAATCTGGAGGAATTGCCAGTACCCTCAGGGAGAAGGGGTCTGCAAATAACATGGCTCTGTGCCATTCATTGATAACCAGAACCTTGAATTGCAAATTGAAAGAATCTCACACAGTAGTGATGCCACATGGGCAAACCAAGGGGTGCTCAGCACTGCACCAGCTGCCACATTCTGGACTAGTTGTCATTTCTGTGGGGTCTTCAAGGGTGGCCCTAGGTGGAACACATTGTAACAGTCTAGCCAAGAAGTGACACGTGAGAGTCCCAGTCCAGGAACAGGTTGACTTGACACATGGGATGCATCTGTGCAAGGGTCTCAACTATAGTTGCTACCTTAAAAAGGAGCAGCAAGAAACCCAGCCCTGCAGCACCCCACATTCTAGGAGCCCAGGGCTAGACCTCTGGCATATACCAGCCCTGGCTGGAACTGCCCCCCCCAAAAGGAGGAGAACCCTTGCAAAGCAGTGCCTGACTCCCAGTTCTCACAGCTGGTCAAGACGATTACAATGGTCAATGGTACTGAAAGCTGCTGAGAGGGCCAGGCCACTTGGATCACCCAAGCTCTCCAGAATTCATTCCCAAGGACAATGAACATGGTTTTAAACTGTTACCTAACTGCAGGGCCCCCAGATAATCTGCTTCATCTAGGGCCTCCGGGAGTTGAAAGGTAACCCACTCTTCCTCACCCTAATCCTAGATAAGAAATAGTGGGGATTTGATGGAAGTTATCCAATATAGTCCGGTCCAAAGATGGCTCTTTTGGAGGGGGTGAACCACTGTCCCCTTCAAGGCAGGCACAACCACCCCTTGCTGCAAAAAGACATTAACCACCACTTGGACCCAACTACTGGATCCTCCTTGGGGGCCTTGACCAACTACGGAGGGGCATGGGTCTGGCACACAGATGGCTGAGATCACAGCCATGAGGACCTTGTCATGAAACTGATCAAAGAGAGAAACAACCTGGAATTAAGGAGAAACTTCCTGACAGTGAAGACAATCAACCAGTGGAACAGCTTATCCCCAGAAATCGTAGGAGCTCCATCAGTGGAGATTTTTAAGAGGAGACTGAATATTTACCTGTCTGAGGTGGTATAGGTTCTCCTGCTTGAGCAGGGGACTGGACTGGAAGACCTCCAATGTCCCTTCCAGTTCTATTCTATTCTATTCTATTCTATTCTATTCTATTCTATTCTATTCTATTCTATTCTATTCTATTCTATTCTCAAGATGTGCAAGAGTATGTGGGAAAGACCTTGGGAAATGGGGTGAAGAGAGGCTACCTACCGTAGAAAACAGACTGCATAGCCTGCAGCTGGAGAGCGGGTGAGGCAAGAGGGTCAGAAGAGACCCTCTCTTTAGTTCCTCGGACTGTAAAGGAGATAGCAAGAGAATTTCAGGCATTCGTGATTCTATTTATGTAGAATGAACTCATCTGGATATTTCTTGTCAGGTCTACCTGGCAAGGCTAGCAGGATTGATTGATGCAAACTCCTCTTACATACATTTTCCATGTATCAGACGCAAAGGAGGTTTTATAGCCTAAAAAAAGGAAAGAAACTGTATTGGTAATTGCATTGATTATTTAGCAACTCTTGGTCTCCCTCTTCTCCCTTCAGATGACTATGTCCACATCTCTAGCAAGCCCTGTGATCTCCACTGCACCACCACCGATGGGCAGAGGCAGCTGATGGTCCTGGCCCGAGATGGCACCTCCTGCAAATCCTCCTCTTTCCGAGGGGTGTGCGTGTCTGGAAAATGTGAGGTTGTTAAGCATTCTAGCTACCCTCTTGCCTGTAGAATTCTTCCAGCTGCTCTGGCTGCCTCTCAAGGCACTCTTTCTTTCTGCTGCTTCTAGCCCATTGGATGTGATGGGGTTCTGTTCTCCCCCCACGTTCTGGATAAATGCGGGGTCTGCCAAGGGAATGGCAGCAGCTGCACTCATGTAACAGGGAGCTACCGGAAGGGAAATGCTCCGCTTGGTAAGGCGGGGGGGGGGGACCTTGCTGACGGCTTTAGCCCTGAGCAAGTTCAGCCTTGGGTAGGGAGGCCAAGCAGAGGGAGGATCCAATCCCCTCCTTCTGGTGATTGTAACCACTGTGGTGATTTGCTTCTTACTCATAAGTGCACTGTTCTGCAGGATACTCTTTGGTGACTCACATTCCTGCTGGAGCAAGAGATATCCAGATAGTTGAAAGGAAGAAATCTGCTGATGTTTTGGGTTTGTATTATACCTAGAACAATAACCAATAAAACCTTTATTTCTTGTATTCTTCTTAGGAAGCAAAGTATTTTTATTGTAACCTAATCCTACCCTGATCTTTTTGGTTTTATGATCATAAAATCTCCAAGTTCACCTTGCTTGCTTGCTTGACATTTTTCTTGTTCCTGTGCCCTTTTCTCTTAGCAAAATGTCTGACCTCTCCTCAAAACAATAATCTGCTCCCCAATTTCCTCTTGCTAACACCGATCATGAAGCCCTAGTCATGATACAGATTCCCATGGTGGGCTGGGTAATTGGGGCGTTATTTCATTCAATGGCCATTATACAGAATAGCATCGCAGAGCAGCGCTATCATCTGTGACCTGTACAGAAAAGAAAGTGGGTGTTGGTCCATCTTTCAGTAACTCCCATCGTATAAATCATGGCCTCTCTTTGTGGATTTTGTAGCTATTGCAGATGAAAGTGGTTCTTACTTCTTCAACGGGGATTTCAGAGTAGACATCCCCAAAAACTTCAATATTGCAGGGACCATCTTCAAATACAGGAGACCAATGGACATTTTTGAGACAGGCATAGAATATATCGTTGCCCAGGGACCTACCAATCAGGGTTTAAACATCATGGTAAGTTTTGATTATTGGAACATATGAATATCTTTCAGTCTTGTTAGCAGTATGCAAACATAGAAAATACATTGTAGAATCATAAAGTTGGAAGATATTCTAATGATCTTCTAGCCCAAACACCTTGCCCGGGGCAGGAATCCCCCAGCCATCCCAAACAAATGGTGATCCAATTTTTGCTTCCAACCTCCAGTGATGAAAGCTTTAAGAGGAAGGCTGTTCAATTGTTTAATAACTTTCATAGTCAGGAAATTCCTTCTTAATTTGAGTTTGGATCCCTTTCTCCACAGACTGATTCTTCTCCTACACTCCTGCATTCCACAGAATAAATCCACTTTCCTCAGAGGATACTTGAAGCATTGTTACTGTGTCTCCTTTTAGCTCTTTTTAGACTAAACATACTGTACCCAGTTTCTTTAACTATTCATAATAGGATTTAGCCTACAAGCCTCTCACCATTATTCCTGATCTTCTCTGCACACTTTCCAGAATCCTTCTTGAATTGTAATGACCAGAATTTGGGCAGCATCGTTGGGGCTTCAGTCTCTTCAGAGAGAGGCTGTTCCATAGGGAAGGAGTGATCAAGTCTCCCTTGTTGACTGAGGAGACCCAAAACATGCTTTTGCTACTGAATCTGGTAGAATGGGGAGAAACCATGAGGGAGAAACAGTCTGGCTCAGTTTGTGATGGCCTAGATAGTTATGATTCATGTAACGCATTTCAAAGGGTGGGGTGTCAATTTTCTGTTGGGCTGTCTTTGAAAGGCCTCCCTCCTGTGGAACAGCCTGGTTTGGTATCTGGGTCTCTTCCCCTTTATTATTCCTTCAAAGAATGGGATAAACCTGGCTCTTCAGAAGAGCACTGGAGGACAATGAAGGGTGGGGTATTAATTACTATAATTTACTGCTTGGTCTAGTTTTGGTGTGGCTGTTAGTCACTCACAGTTAGTAGGACATATAAATCTGAACAAACAAATAATCAGTCCAAAAGGCTTTAATAGATCTTGCCTTGAACATGGGCAGCATTGTGTGGCCCCTAAGTTACCTCCTGTTCTATGGTCTGTGATCCTCCTTGTGCCCAGTGCACTTAGTGGAAGGGCCAACATTGCAGAGTAGGCATTCTCCCTGACAGGCCTGTCACCTTGCATCCTCCAGTGATGGGAGAGATGATTGGCATTTAGACCTGTGGCTTCTTCTGCTTAGCAGAATTGGGGCCTTTGAACTTCTGCCTTGTTAAGAGCTATGTCCCCTCCTTCGCTTTGCATAACAAGGCTGTGGCATTTCCACTCTTTCCTCCAGGTTTGGAACCAAAATGGTAAAAATCCATCAATAACATATGAATACATCCTGCAGACAAGACCTCATTTGAAAAACCTGCCATCAATTTTCTATGGCTTCTCTGAATCAGATAGTGAAGAAAAAACAGAGTTTGAAGGAGGATTTCTTTTGGGGCTGGCTCAGCTCAACACCAGCCTGCTGGCCACCCTCTCCCAAGAAAAGGGCCACCTGGAGAAACTACTCTTTGACCAGCAAGGGCGAGGGGATGAACTGAAGCTGAGCAAGATGCAGCAGACCAATGAAGTTTACCCTAGGACCCCACTTGAGTATGGCCCTGTCCTCCCGAGCAAGATCTCCACAGGTGAGTAACCCAAAGCTAAGGGTAGGCTTCTCCTTGTGGAGGTCCTGCTTCATGGCCATTGAAGCTCTTGCTGGAAAGGCCTTCCAGTTAAGACGTTCAAGCTGTATTTTTCATTTCCATGGGTGTAAATTTCAGGGACCCCTCTAGCTGGATGGCCCTTGAGAAGGGATCCAGATTACAGCATCCCACACAGATGCCTGCCCAACCCTCACTTGGACAAACAAACTGACTTTCAGAGCTTTGGAAACTATCTAGATTGATGAGGCCAAAATTGTCTGGATTGATGTTGCCTTCTTTGCCACCATATTGCACAGCTGGCAATTCATTTTACCGTCAACTACTGTTCCAAAATTTTCATGAGTAGCAAGCCAAGTGTTTAATTTCTGTTTTCAAGTGGGAAACATTAAGCATTGTTCTATTGCTTTCGGTTCATTTCTCAAAGCTAGTGTTTCTAAGTCTTGGCCATTTTAAGATGTATGGACTTCCAGAATTTCCCAAAGAGTATGAAACACTGTTGTAAGCTATCCAAATTGTTTTCTCCAGTATTAACCCAATCTGTAAGGACCCCCCTCCATTTCCCTACCAAAAAAGTAGAATTTATTTCAAAAGGAACTTTTATTGGCAGATACAGACAGCAGGAAAGCTAGGCAGAATCTGAGGGTTTCTCGCCCGTGTAATAATAACCACCCCAACTGTCCATCTGGTCGGTTCAAACAGGCCAATCCATAGGTGACAATGAGCCATGGGAAGTGGACCGATAAGTCGTCTCTCTCAAGATTCTCAGGTCTTCTCAATTTCCTCCCTCCTCACTGAGATAAGGCAGATGGCCCCGAGGCATTCCATTCACACCCCGAAGAAGATACATCAAAGCAGATAGATGAAGCATGCACTACAAACACTACAAACTCTTTTCCCCCCTCCACCCCCCCAGGGAGAATGGCAGAACACTACAGCTAAAGCACAAAGAATATCTAAAATGGGATTAATAAATGAGGGTTCTGACACAATCACTCAATTTTTATACCCTTTATATATCTGACAAGTATTCCTGCCACCTCCATATCCAAATAATGCTTGAAAAGTAGCCACCTCGCTGGATGCCTCTGCCCAGTTTGATGAGAAACCATTGATAAGTCTATTTGGTATGGTTCTTGAGCTATCCACTCAATCATCATGCCATCCAGATCACATTTAATTTTATTTATTTATTTTATTTACTTGTTTGTTTGTTTATTTATTTATTTATTTATTTATTTGACTTATATGCCGCCCTTCTCCCAAGACTCAGGGCAGCTCACAGCAAAAATACAAGTACAAAAATATAGTATAAATCAATTAAAATATTAATTTACAATGTAAAAACTATAAAACTATTTCCACTCATACAACACACAGTCACAATCAGAGGCCCCGGGGCAGAGTACAACTCACACGCCCCAAACCTGCCTGCATAAATGTGTTTTTAAGAGTTTTTGGAAAGCTAGGAGGGAGGGAGCAGTACGAACCTCTGAGGGAAGTTGGTTCCAGAGGGCTGGGGCAGCAACAGAGAAGGCCATAACCCTAGGCCCCGCCAGATGACATTGTCTAACAGACGGGACCCGTAGGAGGCCAACCCTATGTGCCCTAACCGGTTGCTGGGATTCATGGGGCAGAAGACAGTCCCGCAAGTATCCTGGCCCATTGCCATAAAGGGCTTTATAGGTCATAACCAACACTTTGAATTGTGTTCGGAGACCAATTGGTAGCCAGTGCAGCTCATGGAGGGCTGGAGTGATATGAGCATGTCTTGGGAGACCCAAGACGGCTCGCGCGGCTGCATTCTGGACTACTTGCAGTCTCCGGACATTCTTCAAAGGTTGCCCCATGTACAGAGCATTACAGTAGTCGAATCTCGAGGTGACAAGGGCATGGGTGACTGTGAGGAGTGACTCCTGGTCCAAATAGGGCCGCAACTGACGCACCAGGTGAACCTGGGCGAACGCCCCCCTTGCCACAGCCGAAAGATGGTGTTCTAAACTTAGCTGTGGATCGAGGAGGACACCCAAGTTGCGAACCCTCTCCGACGGGGATAAAACTTCCCCTCCCAGAGTGATGGATGGACAGATGGAGTTGTCCTTGGGAAGCAGAACCCATAGCCACTCCGTCTTGTCGGGATTGAGTCTGAGCCTGTTGGCACCCATCCAGACCTCAACAGCCTCCAGGCACAGGTTCATCACTTCCACTGCTCCGCTGTAATGATGCGGAGTAGAGATATAGAGCTGAGTATCATCAGCATATTGATGACAACTCACCCCGTGTCGACGGATGATCTCACCCAACGGCTTCATGTATATGTTAAAAAGCAGAGGTGAGAGAACAGACGCCTGAGGGACTCCACATGGAAGAGACCCCGGAGCCGATCTCTGACCTCCTGCAAACACCGACTGCGACCGGCCAGAGAGGTAGGAGGTGAACCACCGCAGAACGGTGCCCCGCACTCCAAGCCCCTCCAACCGGCGCAGAAGGATACCATGGTCGATGGTATCGAAAGCCACTGAGAGGTCAAGAAGCACCAGGATAGTGGAATAACCTCTATCCCGGGCCCGCCAGAGATCATCGGTCAGCGCGACCAAAGCAGTTTCCGTGCTGTAACCGGACCTGAACCCAGACTGCTGAGGGCCCAGATACTCAGTTTCATTCAAGGACCGTTGGAGTTGGAGTGCCACCACCTTCTCAACAACCTTCCCTAAAAAGGGAAGGTTGGAGACTGGACGATAGTTATTTAAAACTGCCAGGTCCAGGGAAGGCTTCTTGAGGAGGGGGCGCACAAGTGCCTCCTTTAAGGGAGCCGGAAAGGACCCCTCCCTCAGTGAAGCATTAACAACAGCCTGGACCCAGCTCCGTGTCACCGCCCTGCTAGCTGAAACCAGCCAGGAGGGGCACGGGTCCAGTAAACAGGTGGCAGAACTCACAGCTCCAATGGCCTTGTCCACGTCATCAGGAGTTACTAGATCAAACTCCTCCCATTCAACAGGACTAAGACGGGCTTCCTTGCTAATCAACATATCATCATAACAAAGTGGCAAGGGAGTACTATAACTTCTCATGATCTTGATACTATCCCTCTGTTGATGCAGCCTAGGACCACATTGGGTTTTTTGGCAGCTGCAGCACGTTGCTAGCTCATATTTAAGTGGTTGTCCACTAGAGTCCTAGATTTCTCTAACAGTATGCCCTACTAAATGCTTTGGTAAAGCCCAAATCTATGTAAATCATTCCCATCATCTTTTAAGAAAGTTATCCAATTAAAAATGAGAAAAGACTACAGTAAATAAAGATGGAGCCACAGAATGCAATGGAAGGAATCTTGGAGATTATCTAGGACCTCCCCCCACTACAACATCTGCCAAAATGAATTTAAGCAACAGGGTCTCCACCTTTCCTGACAAGGTACTATGTTCCATTGCTGAAGGTCTCTTATCACTTAGAAATTCCTCCTATCTCCAGTTGAAATCTGCTTCCTCCTCATTTTGCATAATAATCTTCAAGAAGTTAAGGGATCTGGATCTAACCATATGATGAACGGTTGAAGGAAATAGGTATGTCGCCCAGGGGTAGGCAACCTTGGCTCTTTTATGACTTGTGGACTTCAACTCCCAGAATTCCTGAGCCAGCTGGCTCAGGAATTCTGGGAGTTGAAGTCCACAAGTCATAAAAGAGCCAAGGTTGCCTACCCCTGGTCTAGCCTAATTAAGAGAAAGATTAGAGGTGAAATGTTTCACTTTATCAAGATCCTCCTGAATTTTGAGCTATCTTTTAAAGTGTTCTGTTGCCCCTACATTTGTGACATCTGCAAATATAATCTTGTTTTCTAAACCCTCATCTTTATAAATATGTTGAACTGCACAGAGCCTAAACCATAGCCTGCAATATACCATTTGATATTTCAGTACAACACAAAGGTTTTGATGTACTCTCATTGCTATACTCATTGATAACTGCATTAATTTTCAATTTATTTGTTTGATTTGATTTATATAGCCATTCATCTCACATGTGTTACTTTAGGTGGGTTAGAGTAAAATAGATAAAATACATAACAGAAAAATAAAAACATGTGGCAGTCAAGCTTCTTAAACAGGACCATCAATAAAGTGTGGACTCTTTCATACACCCAGAGACCCACATATGGGCACAAAAACACATTTCAAGGATATATTGAAGGACCAGAAGGGTCAGATCTAGTCTGGTGTCATAATAACAGAGTTGGAAGGGAGGTTGGAGGTATTCTAGTCCAACCCCCTGCTCAAGCAGGAGACCCTAGACCAGTCCAGACAATGGAATAATGTTCTAAAGGCAGAAAAAAGCTTCCTTCTGGGCCCTGCCAGTTGACACTCTTTCACTGATGATGCCTAGGATATGCTTGTCCTACTAGACCAGACAGGATAGGTAGAAGCAATAGAACAGAGACCATCCAGGCCTAAGCCCTGAAAAGCTTTAAAGTTGACAGTCGAAACCAAATTGTGGCCAGAAGCACATTGGGAGCCAATGTAGTTCATGGAGCAGGAGCTGAAGCTTCCAAGTATTTCTCAAGAGCATCCCATGTAAAGTAATCCAAGTGGGAGGGGATTGAGGCATGAGTGATCATGAGAAGAGACCCTCTCCCCTCTCTGGGTCAGGAAGAAGTACACCTGATGCCCAACAGGAAATTGCACAAAGCCCTCCTAGCCAAAACTAGGTCCAGATGAATCCCCAGATTGTGCGCCACACCATCCTGAACCAAAGATGGAAGGCTTCTGATGCCACTCAGCCTTGCCTGGGGGTGGCAAAGCCTTTTGCACCCCATCCAGGCCTCTGCAGTTGTTGTTGTTGTTGTTGTTGTTGTTGTTATTATTATTATTATTATTATTATTATTATTATTATTATTATTATTATTATATGCAAAGAAGCTGAAGAAACAGTGGACCACCTGGTAAGCTGCTACAAGAAGATCGCACAGACTGACTACAGGCAGCGGCATGACAAAGTAGCAACAATGATGCATTGGAAGATCTGCAAGAAATATCATTTGCCTGTAAGCAAGAACTGGTGGGATCATAAAATAGAGAAAGTCATAGAAAATGATAAAGTTAAACTGCTCTGGGACTTCAGAATTCAAACAGACAAGCACCTGCAACATAACACCCCAGAATTAACTTGTCGATAAGAAAGACAAAAAAAGTCTGGATAGTGGACATGGCAGTGCCTGGAGACAGCAGAATAGATGAGAAAGAACTGGAGAAGATAACAAAATACAAAGACCTACAAATAGAAATAGAAAGACTGTGGCAAAAGCAAGTAAGGGTAGTACCAATAGTAATAGGCGCCTTGGGTGCAATCCCAAAACAACTGGAGCACCACTTGAACACCATTGGCATTGACAAATTCACCATTAGTCAATTGCAAAAGGCAGGGAACAACCTCCATCCTGCGACGATATCTGTAATAACTTCAAACATCCACATCTGTCTATCCCAGGTCCTTGGTAAGGACTTGATAGATAGACAAAATGCCAAATCCAGCCTGAACATCTGGCTGACTGTGCGATGATCAATAATAATAATAATAATAATAATAATAATAATAATAATAATAATAATAATAATAAAGTTGGGAGGGACCTTGGAGGTCATCTAGTCCAACCCCCTGCTCAGGCAGGAAATCCTATACCATTTCGGACAAATGGCTGTCCAGTCTCAAAAACTTCTAGTGTTGGAGCATTCACCACTTCTGGAGGCAAGGTGTTCCATTGGTTAATTGTTTTAACTGTCGGGAAGTTTCTCCTTAGTTCTGGCATCCCTCGGGATTCTGCTTAAGCTTGTTGAAATTGGATCTCCTGAATCTGGGGGAAGGTATGAGCAGTTCCCCTTTCTCTAGGACTCCAAGAAAAGAGAATCACTTCCTTGCAAGAATCCTACTACTTTCCCAGTGATTACAAATGGATCTTAGGAGAATGAATCTCCTTGTTTTTCATCAGCCTCCTACAAAATAAAAGTCGGCAAGGCCATGGAAAAACACTTTGGGACCTTGCCATTTTGGCTGAGCTGGTTTTCCAACAAATTTATTTATTTTTATTTATTTATTTATTCGATTTCTATGCCGCCCTATTCCGGAGAACTCAGGGCGGCTATGTCCAAGTAGTTGAACTCGCCTGTTATTACTGTGTCTTCCTTCAACAAACATTCAGAAATTAATCCAGGAGGATTTTCTCCAGGTCATCTGCCTAGTTTGGCAATCTCTAATTCTACCCCAAGAATATGTTCCCCTCTCTTCTATTCTTATCCAGGTGCTCTGGCTGGACCCCCAGATTCCTGATCTCAGTGCACATGTGCATTTCCTTCACATGTAACATCATACTTCTCTTTGTGTGACCTCTTCCTTTTGAACAAAATTCACCCTTCAGCTCCTGCCTTCCACTTTTTTACTGCTTCTCCCCCATATTCTGGGTGGTTCTCTGGAATCCTTGGGCCACATAACATTACCTATCCTTTCTTACACTCAAGTGGCCATTACCAAGTGTCTCCATGGCTTGTGCATTCCTCCAAATTCCTTATTTATTTTTTATTTATTTATTTTACGATTTTTATACCGCCCCCCTCCCGAAGGACTTGGGGCGGTGTACAGCCCAATTAAAAACGTCAACATACAAAAAGTAAAATTATTAAAAATAAATTAAATAATTTGGCCCAATCATTTAAAAACCCAATACATAATCTAAAAACTCAATCCCCTAAAAACAATTATGGCCTTGTTGGAACCGGAGCTACTATCCCAGGCCGGCTTGTCGGTATAAATATGTTTTTAATTCTCGATGGAAGGAACGCAATTCCGTCATCGTACGGAGTTCGGGGGGGAGCTCGTTCCAAAGCGTTGGAGCTCCCACAGAGAAGGCCCTCCCCCTGGGGGTCGCCAGCCGACATTGTCTGGCCGATGGCACCCTGAGGAGACCCACTCTGTGGGAGCGTACCGGCGGGTGGGAGGTATTTGCTGGCAGAAGACGGTCCTGTAAATATCCGGGTCCGATGCCATGGAGTGTTTTAAAGATGGTCACTAACACCTTGAAACGCACCCGGAAGGCCACCGGCAACCAGTGCAGCTCGCGCAGGAGCGATGTTACATGGGAGCGCCATGACGCTCCGGTCACTACCCGCGCGGCCGCATTCTGGGCCAGCTGAAGCCTCCGGGTGCACCTCAAGGGGAGCCCCATGTAGAGAGCATTACAGTAGTCCAGCCTGGAAGTGACGAAGGCATGAGTAACTGTGCATAGCGAGTCCCGGTCTAGGAAGGGATGCAACTGGCGTACCAGGCGAACCTGATAGAACATCCTCCCGGCCACGGCCGTCAAATGGTCCTCTAAAGTTAGCCGTGAATCCAGGAGGACTCCCAAATTGCGAACCCTTTCCGCGGGGGCCACTGTTTCGCCCCCAACGGACAATGAAGGAATCAATTGACTAAACCGGGACGACGGTAGCCACAGCCACTCGGTCTTGGAAGGGTTGAGCTTGAATCCGTTCTTCCCCATCCAGACCCGCACGGCCTCCAGGCACTGGGTCAGCACGGCAAGAGCATCGTTGGGGTGGTTCGGCGTGGAAATGTACAGCTGAGTATCATCAGCGTACAGATGGTACTCCACACCAAAACCACGGATGATCTCACCCAGTGGTTTTACAGTAGGGGCGAGAGGACCGATCCCTGAGGTACCCCACATACGAGGGGTCTCGGGGCCGACCTCTGGCCACCTGTCAACACAGACTGCATCCGGCCGGAGAGGAAGGAGGAGAACCACCGCAAAACAGTGCCCCCTATACCTAACCCCTCCAACCGTTGC
The DNA here is from genome assembly GCA_034064705.1 of Bothrops alternatus. Lineage (NCBI taxonomy): Eukaryota > Metazoa > Chordata > Lepidosauria > Squamata > Viperidae > Bothrops > Bothrops alternatus. The sequence goes on from JARGCV010000340.1 coordinate 129,436, forward strand.
AGCATGATACCATGATCGATGGTATCAAAAGCCACCGAGAGGTCCAATAGCACCAGAGCAGAGGAACAACCTCTGTCCCGGGCCCGCCAGAGGTCATCCACCAACGCGACCGATGCTGTTTCCGTGCTGTAACCAGGCCTGAAGCCCGACTGGTGTGGATCCAGGTATAACGATTCCTCCAGGTGTCGTGGGAACTGTCGGGCAACCACGCTCTCGACAACCTTCGCAAGAAAGCGAAGGTTGGAGACAGGACGATAATTTGATAAAACAGCTGGATCCAGGGTAGGCTTCTTAAGGAGGGGCCTCACTACCGTCACCCTATCCCAGAAAAATCTTTTGTCATCTCATTCAGGAAGAGGCACACTATTCCTTGTAAAAAAAACTCGACCCTTTACCTATTTCATCAATCTATTTAGCAAGCATGTTTTTCATCCTAATGGCTATTATTGTAGCAAACAACATTCTTTGCTGGAGCAAATTATGGGCACTTTTTTCAAAGGTGGGAACCTGCATGTATTTCCATGCTTTATTAGAATAGTCTGAAGAGTTTAAATGAAAAAGATTCTGCTGTTTGTGTTGTTCCAATATTGTGCTAGAAACAGAGCCCTTTGTTACTAAATTTTCTTCCAAATCTGGATGAATCACATTGAAGTAACTGGATCAAATTGAGCCATGTCCAGAGCTCTAGATACTCTGGGCCCAGTAACTCTAGATTATCAAGTTTTATTTTTACAACAAAACCATGGGATATACTATGCGAACCCAGCATTATCTCTCAACCTCAGAAGTCTCCATCTACATTATGGAATTATAAGAGTTGGATTTACAATCCTTACATCAAGAGTTTTCTGGATTACCACAGTAGAACATTGGGAGTCTGAGGTGTAGCCCATCTGACATTTTCCATTTCACTTTTTGAATTTGGTCAATTGTTCAGTTACCTTTGATTTTTTTTCCACTTCTCATTCCAGAATCAAACACAACTAAAACCAGTTATAAGGTAGAAGGAAATAGAAGTGAACTGGACTCCCTACTCCCTTCCCAAGAGTTCCTTTTAGAAAATACAATCATCCACAGCTTTGGGGAGAAGAGATCAGATTCGAAAGAATCCATCTGGAACAAGACCTTGAACAGTATCTTTTCTCCAGTGAACCCCATCAACACCTTTGGGCCTGAAATAGACCGTCTTTATGTTGATTATGATGACAATGATGACCTGCTGGCTTACGCTGCTAATGGCACTTTTATGGAGCTGACCCATGAGGAAGCCAGCAACATATCTTCAGAGATCCAGATTTCCAATGCAACTATTTCTGCTGCCAATGCCCAGGGGAACAGAACCCAGAAGATAAGGTAAGTAACTGACAATGCTTTTTGGGAAGTGAAATTTTGCTCTTGTGTTGTTTCTAATGCATTTCAAGATGAAGGCCTGTACAGATACTGTTATTTTAAAAAAGCTGAGTTGCTTTCCAAAAAACTATGTGGAAAAACAGAAGGTTGTTGCACATTTGCCTGAATAGAAACTCACTCCATGTGAAGACCTTTTCTATCCTCAGAGCATCCTTCCCTCCAGAGAGGAAGATCATGGTATTTGAGAACGGTCTTGAAAGAAGAGGGGAAGGAGGGAATGATCAGATAAGCAAGGGAGAAGCCCCGAGTGGTTTAATGGTCAGAGAAAGAAGCTTAGGAACTGACAGACTTGCAAGATTCTGTTAATGTAGCCTTACAAAAAGTAGAATTGTCTCATCTGGTTGTGTTCCCAGTCTAGCTTTACCTGGGATGGTTGACCTAGGAGAGATTTCTCTCCCATCTTAACATACACACACACTCATGGCGGTGGGGCATGCACTCCTTTTCTCCTGAAAGAGGAGGAAAGGACCATAAGATCTCAAAAGTTCTAAAGATGGTGACCTGGCAGGAAGAGCTATTAGGCTGATGCTTGCTGAGCCCAGCACAAAATTTTTTGAAGTTTACATAATTCCTCTTCTAACCTGCCTTCATTTCATTTCATTTCATTTCTCCTTTTCTTTTTTCTTCCCTTCTTGGAGTACTAACCCTTTCCTCTTTTTTCCAGTTCTGTTCCCACAAGGAGAAAGGAGATGTACAGTATGTTGGTTTGAGTGTGTAAATAGTGAATGCACAGTTTGTGTATGGAATATGTAGATATTATTGGGAGATTAAATTTACATATGGGATGCCTTATTTTGTAGGCAGTTAATTTGGTTTAAGACAGAATTGGCAAGCCTTGGTTAACAGGTTTAGGAAATTGAACATTGCACAGGATTCTTATATTTTGGGTTTTTTTTTTCTTTGTTCGAAGAGGAACATCTTAAATTTAGGATCGACTTCCTTTTGGTAATTATGGTAATTTTAAAGTAAATGAAAAATGCAAGAAAACAACCAAGCCCAAAGAGCACCAAGGATCCCTTAAATGAAAACTGTATTATGCAGATTACAATCAGGTTCTTTAATATCAAAATGTTCTTCAAATAAAAAAGAAGAAAGGTGCATTGCTATTACGATCTTTCTGGTTTTATGCTGGGCAGAATCTAGAGAAAACAGAGCAGATATGTTCCTTTGGGGTGGGAGGTGGTTCTGGAGTCATTGGGTTATCTTTCAGTCCTACATAGCCTGAGCCTGAACCAGAATCTGAGTTTTGCATCTTGGCTTTTTAAAGCACTCCTTCAGAAGATGGGCACAGTTCCTAAGCAGTTGGTGTATTAAGTGGAAGACTTGCTCTGCAAATCCAAAACAGCAAGGCTGGCAGGAAGCAGCAATTGTAGATGAGACTTAGCTAGGCCAGGCGAATTTCCAAGTCCAGCAGTCCAAAGTCAAGCCAAAGATTTACATGCCAAATCAAAGGAGAGACAAGGTCATAGTAAATCAACAAGCTGTGTTGTAAATAACAAGATCCCAAGTGTCTCAATACACAAGCCAGATGCTGGAATTGCTTCTTAGTAAGATACCCTTGTTTCTAGAACAACTTTCTCTCTGCTGAGTATACACAGCTGTAGTCAAGCCTTGCTCAGTGTCCTGCTGCTTGCTCAGAAGTTGCCCCTTTGATGAAATGCAGAGATCCCTGGAGGAATTGCTGGGGTGAGGGGTAATTGGGTGCCTGGGGCAGTCTGTATTGCAATTGAGTCAGAACCTGAGGGCACAGAACATAAGGAATAGACAGAATAATCCAAACTTGGCATGAAATGTGGCTACAGTGATGCTGGTTGAAACTGGGAGATGATTACCAATGATTTTTCAACCCAACTCAGAATGCAACTCTTGACTTTGAAAGGGCTGCTGTAATTCATTCCACATACATTCACATCTGCTTTCTTGTCCTCCCATCTTCTTCTTCCTAGTTGAGGACGCCAGCATTTTGTGGCTTAGTGTATCATGGAGCCCAGTCACTGGCTGGCTGTGGTGCAGGAATATGACTTCATCTGGGACTGCCCTCAGCAGCAAATTAAAGGTCTGCTTTATACCACAAGCCCTGTAACCAAAATCACAGAGGGTGTTGTGTATTCCGTGACACCCTTATGCCAGACTTAGTTTGGTTATTTTTATTTTGTTAATGTCAATGGTCTGACTAGCAAAGACACACAAAAATGGAATCCTTTGGGCAATTGAATCCCAAAAGATAAATCTTTATTGGATATACCATCTCAGAACTGAAGAAGCAAAACTAGCTCTTTCCACATGAAAGCTTACAAAATTAAATAAAAGGTTCCCTGGTTCCCACCCCTCGAGTGTTCATCTTGTCCAATAGTAAAACTTCTTTTTGTTATGAGAATAGTCCACTTTTCTATCAAGCACCTGCAGCAGTGACCTTGGTGTTTTGCATGCTCTCACGGTTTGTGAATGGCTCTTTGCATTCTATTTCCTCCCTTTGCTTTCCACACCCCCTTTTTCTTAGCAAGATGATTAGCGTTAGAAACTAGAAATCAATATAGTGATTCAATCCTGAAGGAAGGGTAGACCTGGAAAAATATTAAACACAAAAATATCATTACTCAAAATCCTTAGTGTTCAATCATCTCTTTGGACGTTGATATTTGGCATGGAACCTTCTTATTAACTTGTCTGCACTAACATGGGCATCAGTTGAGGGATAGCCTTTCCACTGCACTCAGTACTGTGACTTCCCCTTAAAGTATCTTGAGTCCAGTATTTTCTCAATCTCATAGTTTTCCTCACTGCCCACCATAACAGGAGGAGGGGGCTCCTTTCCAACTGGCCTCGGGTTCCTTGAAGTGGCTTTAACAAGCTACAGTGGAACACTAGATGGACCTGTCTTAAGACTTTCGGTAACCACAGTTCAACTGCAGTTGGGCTTATAATCCAAACAATTTGGGGAGCCCTTTTCCAGTCAGCCTGCTTCTTTTGTGACTCCTTGGTTTTATTTAGTGCCTTCTGACATCCCCCAGGTGGCTTTTAGGGTATCCATCCATTCAGCTAGCGATACTGAGGAGGGAGGTTCCCTTAGAAGCTCTGGCATGGGTACAAACTCCAGTTCAGTGGCTACTTTGAATGGGGTGAGCCCAATGCCACTATGGACTGAGTTATTATAAGCCACTTCTGCAGGAGCTCCACCCAATTAGTTTGCCGATAGTTCAGATAGCAACACAAGTATTGCTCTACTAATGCATTGATCTGTTCAGCTGATCCATTAGTACTCGGATTAAACCCTAAATCCCTGGGAGGAGCCTATTAATTTTATAAACTCTCACCAAAATTTTCCACTAAACTGCACCTGGTCGGAGATGATGTGCCTTGGGACTCCATGCAGTCAATGCACATGCTGCACAAACATTTTGGCCAAATTCTGGGATAAAGGAAGCTTCGGGCATGCCACGAAGTGCGCTTGCTTCGAAAACAGGTTGACCACAGTTCAAATTACACTCTCAAGCAATTACACTCTCAAGCAATTCCACAATAAAGTCCATGGCGATCTCTTCCCATGGACTGTTATGTTGGGCCACCAGCTGCAGAAGTCCAGGAGGCTTCCCTGACAATCATTTCATTGATGTGCATACAAGGCACACTGCATCATAGCTCTCTATGTCCTTATTTATCTTAGGCTACCAGAACTGCCTCTTAGTCAAATGGAGGGTTTTTGTTAATCCGAAATGACCTGCGGGCTTCACATCGTGACTTCTTTTTTTAAAATATATAAATATTTTTATTTATAAAGGTAATAAAAAGGGTAAGACAACAGGAAACATACAAAAAAGGTTAGACCAGGGAAAAGGGATAACACAAAACTGGGATTAACCCCACAAAATAACATCGCTTCAGCAAGTCTACCAGTCCGGGTTTACATATTAAATCTTAATAATTCTCTATTATTAAACAACTTTCTATATAATCACGTAAATAACAAAGTCAATAAATCTCATTTATTTCACTACTTAATAATGCTTAATATTAATTAATTATAATCACTTTATAATTAATACATATTAATTATAGTTTATCATATTATTTAAGATCACAAATATACAAAGAGGAAGAAGAAATAAGAAGTTCATACAAATAATCATGGAATATAAATACAAATTATCAATTATCTTTTTAAATTTCATAACCTTTTCTCATTGTAGCGTGTTTCTAACCAATAATAAAATTTCCCCCATGTTTTAAAGTAAATTGTGTCTTCTTTCTCTTTCATTTCTAAAGTCAGTCTATCCATTTCTGCACATTGGAGTATTTTTGTTATTATAGCCTGGTCAGATGGTAAATTTTCATTTTTCCAAAATTGGGCAAATATTATTCTTGTGGCTGTCAGCATATGCAATATTAAATACTCATTCTCTTTTCCATAATTCAAACCTAATATTCCTAACAAACAGAGTTCTGATTTAAATTCTATCTGTATTTTAATCATCTCTTCTAGCCACATATGGATCTTAAACCAAGTTTTTTTAACATTAGGACATATCCACCAGAGATGGTAATAAGTGCCTGGTTGTTGTTTACATTTCCAACACATATTTGATACATTTTAAAACATTTTCTCTAATCTAACTGGTGACATCATGACTTCTTTGAAGTACCCGGGCTATTTGACTGGCTGGGACATACAACTTGTTTCCCTTCTATGCCAGGTCCTCCCTCATCATCAACTGTTCCTTGTGGTTTTGAAACCACTCATCCTCTCTCGGCTTCCCTCAATCAATTTATTATCGGTCGATAATAAGAGAGAGATAGAGGGAGAGGGAGGGAGGGAGGGAAAGAGAGAGAGGGAGGGAGGGAGAGAAAGAGAGAGGGAGGGAGGGAGGTTGAGAAAGAGAGAGAGGGAGGGAGGGAGGGAAAGAGAGAGGGAGGGAGGAAGGGAGAGAAAGAGAGAGGGAGGGAGGGAGGGAAAGAGAGAGAGGGAGGGAGGGAGAGAAAGAGAGAGAGGGAGGGAGGTTGAGAAAGAGAGAGAGGGAGGGGGAGGGGAAAAAATTCATTATTAAGCCTGTAATTTAGTACAGGCAGAGTTGGCTTTTTTCTCCTCTTCCTCCAGACGTCGTTTCTCATTCAAATAATCCCTCGGAGAGTAACATTTCCATCACATAAATAACGCTTACTTAAATATATTCTTATTCTATTTCATATAGATTTTCTAGTTCCTAATACATCACTACTTACAAATAAAATAACCTTTATTCTTTCAAATCCATCATCTATATTTTCTGGGCTAAAGAATGGTTCAAGACTGATTCCTAATAGTTATTTTCAATTTCCCTTATAAATCTAAATCTTAAGTATTAAGCTAGGTAGTTCTTATTTTTTTATCATTTTCCATAATATTTAAATCTAATAATCATATTTCCCTTCATCTCAAAATCTCCCTTTAGCCCATTAATTGAGACTTTAGAATCTTCTCTAATAAATCAGAAGACCCCATTTTTTAAACCTAACTCTAGCTTTCTTTTTGTGCCAACCAGGCTTCCATGCCAGTGCTTTTAAATCATCAGATAGATCTCCCTTCATTCTTGCATGTATTGCTTGAATCAAAGGAGACTATCAGTTTTCCAGAGGAACTGGCCCATTTATAATCATTAAATTGTTGTCCTGGTGGATCAGCTTTCCAGATTTGCTCTAGTATCTTTATCTTCAATTTGGTCTGGTCTTCTTCCTCAGGTTTCTCTGGTTTCAGTAAAAAGTCATGTCCAGTTTTGTAGTTGTTGTTTGGTTATCTAAGTTATCAATATGCTGTCCTTGTTGATCTTTAACACCTTCTAACTTGGTATTACTTTCTTCTGCTTCTGTTACTTTTTGGATTGTAGGTTCTTTGGTTGCAGTCAGGGTTTGGTTATGAGAATTTTCAATATATTGTAATTGCTGTTCTTCAAGGTCCTCTGTCTTGGTATTAATTTCTTCAGCTTCTATTGTTTTCTGAGTTGTAAGTTCTTTAGTTGGAGTCTGGGTTTCAATTTGTAGATTCAAGCTGGCGCCTTTATCTTTCAGTCTGGATTTAATTATCTCAGTAGCTTCAAGAATTTTTTCAAGTATAAATTTATAGTTAATCGAAGTTTGTTGCTGGTCCTCCTCCATTTCTGAAATGGTTATAGTTAGTCCTTTAGTGGAGGTTATTTTTAATCAAGAGCCAGTAAATATTCACCTCCACTGTTCTTAAAAGCCAATTTCACCTCCCAGCTGTTCTTTCAGCCTTTTATCTTTTTTTTTTTAAGATAATACCAAGAACAGGTCTAGGCTGTAAACAGGTCTCTTTGTCAAAAATGTTTAGTTGCTGTACCAAGTTTCTCCACAAGATGTCCCTGGTAGCATTTAGAATCCTTTTCAGAACCCGGACTGAGTTTTTATCCAATGTAGATTCTTTTTCATCTTTTTTAAAAGTAGGTAAAATAACAGGTCCCCGTACAAGCAGGAACTTTTTGGGTCCCCAAATATCAGAAAAATCCAAGTCTAGTTACTTAGTTGTTCTCTTCAGGGCTTTATTTTTCCTATGTAGTCAGACACCGCCATTTTAGAAGGTGGGGAAAAGACGGTCCCTTCCCTCTCTCCTGGAGTGAGGGGGAAGAAGTTTCAAGAAACTTTTTACAGGATACAAAGAAGGTAGGATCTCACCCCATTCCTCTGCGGTGCTTTTGAAGTGCTTGATAGTAATTTTGGCCTTGGCTGGAAACGTCATTAGTGATGGGCCACGTGAATGGCTGATCTTTTTCCCGTCAGTTAGAAGAGCTGCCTCAGATCAAATGGGAGGGCTGCCGCCCTTCCGCAATCAGTCGGGGGTCCTCTTCATGCTCGTCACCCCTCCAGGATGACTTTTGACCCTTTTCAGGGTTCCCTGGCAGGAGAAAACTGAACGGCGGAGGGAACGATTGCCCCGCACATCCGCCGGCACAGCGATCACAAACTAGAAGCCTCTTTTCCAATAATTCTTTGTGTTATCACATGTCCATCAAACATGACAGTACGTGCATGAGTTATGTTTACATTTCCAACATCTATCTGACATATTTTCAGGGCTTTTTTGTCATAGAACGCCCAGAATGGAGTTCCGACACCTTTTTTGGATGGAGCCTTGTAGGGTAGGCAAGGCGGGTTGTATGATGCGTGTGAGTTCCGGCACCTTTTTTTTTAACAAAAAAAGCACTGCATATTTTTAAACATTTTTGCTAATCTTGCTGGTGGCAAGTGCCATCTATAAAACATTTTATATAAATTTTCTTTATAAGAAATTTCCCATAAATTTTGCCATTTTTCTTATTCTACGTTATATCCAAAGTTTTTTGCCCATCTTATCATTGTTTTTTTAACTTGTTCGCTTTCCATTTCCAAAATTAATAAGAAATTATACATTTTCTTAGTTTCTCATCTGAAGTTAACAAAGTCTTATCAAATACTGTCTGTTCTTTATAAAATTCATACAGTTTAACGTCTTTTTCATATCTAGTTTACATTTGTAGTTTACATTTGGTAAAAATTCTCTAGTTTGGAATAAAAATAAAATTTTCAGCAATATGTTCATTTTCACTGTAGCAATTCTTCCTAATATTGACAGTTGCAGATTTTTCCATTTTTCCAACTCCAATTTTATTTGATTCAATAATTTTGTGTAGTTATCTTCTTTTATTGTTGAGCATCTTTCTGTTAAATGTACGACCAGGTATAATCTTTTTCACTATCTGTAATTCTGTTTTTTTCTGACAGTTGTTTTTTTTATTATCAGTAAGATTTTTAGCTATTACTTTAGTTTTTTTCTCTGTTTATTTTCAGTCCCGCCATTTTTCCATACTGTTCTATCTTTCCCAGTAATTTAGGAATCATCTCCAAAGGTTCTTTTAAGATAAATACCAAGTCATCAGCAAATGTTTGTAATTTATATGTTTTGCCTTTTATTTCCAGTCCTTTATCTTGTCTGATATTTCTATTTAAAACTTCGGTCTGTAGTTTTTAATCTGTGTCAAATCTGAATGTTCCTTTGGTATTAAAATAATGTTTGCTTCCATCCATGTGGCTGGGAGTTTAGCCTCCAGCAAAAGTCCATTACAGACATCTTTCAATGGTTCACTTAGTATATCTTATATAACTCCGCTGGTAATCCATCTGGACCCGGTGTTTTTTCATTTTTTTTGCCTTCTTATGGCCTCTGATATTCCCATCATTGTAATTTTTTCCTCTAACATAGTCTTAAATGTCTCTGGAATTTTTGGGAGTATTTTCTTCTAGATATTGAATCATTCTCTCTCTTGGAGTTTCTTCTATATCATATAGTTTCTTGTAGTATTCCTTAATTATCTTTTTTATTTCTTCATTTTTAAATTGTAGACATCCTTTTTCATCTACTAAGTTATGTATCATTTTCTTCTCTTTCTGTTTTTAAGTTTATAAGCTAACCACCTTTCTGGTTTATTTAGTCATATTTTTCTGGATTAATTTCCCTCCAAATATCTTGTATTCCAATTTCATCTATCATATTAAAGAATGCCTTAGGTAGTCTTTTTCTTCCAGTTTTCCCTATTTTACTGCTTTTATAGTCAATTGTCCCATCTACTATTGCATTAAAGTCTGCTACTAAATGTATATTTTGATACTCCATTTCTATTATTTTTCTATGGAGGCTTTGATAAAATTCTTACTGGTTATTACTTGGTGCATAGATTACTACTAACAGTGTTTGTTTTTGGTGTAAATATATGTCTACCATCACAATTCTTCCTTCTTCATCTGAATAAACCATTTTAGAATCTATTGTCTCTTTAATACCGTGTTTCCCCGAAAGCAAGACAGCGTCACACTTTCTTTTTATCCCCAAAACCCCCACTGTGTGTTACCTTCGGGGCATGTTATATGTACGGTATATATCTCCTGCTTACGGTAGTCAGGAGGTCAGGAGATTACAAGATACGGTAATTACAAGATAATATGTTTCCTACCGGTATAAACTCATTTAACTGTCAAAGATCTGTAAATCCTTGAGGTGTGATGTTACGGTAGGCTACCGTAATTTGGTCGTAAACTTCAGTTATCTCAAACATATAGCCTGAGGATTTGTTTGTTTTTGTGTAAGCCAACAGTTGAGCACTCTTTTGATCTGAACAATTGTAAATCAGGCAATTACCGGTAGCACAGCCAAAAGGGTAGAAGCTTTTTGAATACACGAAATGCTTACGGCCAGTTCAAGTGGGGTGCCAAGGAATAACTCAACTTGACAAGTTAGGGTTAACAAAATCAGATGTACTTTTGTTTTATCGTAAGGAGAGTGGTGGGGAGGAAGAGGGAGAATTTGCAAGCCCACGTAAAGGCGAACCAGCTGGAGATACCGGTACACTGCCTTATGATTAATTATTCGTTTATCCAGCGAACAACGTGGGTCTATTTTGGCCACTTTCCTGTCTTTTTAAAAAGTAATTTTTCAGGACTGATTAATATTTTGGTGGTTTGGGCTTGTCGTTGACTTTTGCTGTGCAAGACCCTTGCCCCTCCCGTCAATTTTCACTCAGCCGGCCCCGCCTTCGGAGCGTACGTACCGGTAGAAAAGGTGCGGGTGAAATCTTTCCATTCCCAGCGGGCGCCACGAAGCTTTGCCTGTGTGGCAGGGGCGGCTGGCGGTCCCCTCCCCTCCCTTCCCCGCCCCGCCGCCGCCGCCAGCCCAGAGCAGGCCTGCGCACCGCCCCAGACCCGCGCGCTCTGCTGCCCGGTGGATGGGGAGGCGACAGCGGCAGGGATTGGGTTGAGAGGCTGGCAGGATGCGGCCAGCGCCCACAAATGCGGCCCGTGCCGGCGAAATGCTCCCCTCGCTCCCCCCCCCCCGCCACGCCAGCCCCATCGCTGGCGCGATGAAGGGGTGGGTGGTTGGGTGAGCGGAGGCGGGCTGGGGAGGGGAGCGAAATCCAGAGGTTTGCTCCGCTCCCCTCCCTTCCCTTCCCCACGCCGCCGCCGCCGCCGCCGCCGCCGCCAGCCCAGAGCAGGCCTGCGCACCGCCCCAGACCCGCGCGCTCTGCTGCCCGGTGGATGGGGAGGCGACAGCGGCAGGGATTGGGTTGAGAGGCTGGCAGGACGCGGCCAGCGCCCACAAATGCGGCCCGTGCCGGCGAAATGCTCCCCTCGCTCCCCCCCGCCACGCCAGCCCCATCGCTGGCGCGATGAAGGGGTGGGTGGTTGGGTGAGCGGAGGCGGGCTGGGGAGGGGAGCGAAATCCAGAGGTTTGCTCCGCTCCCCTCCCTTCCCTTCCCCACGCCGCCGCCACCGCCGCCAGCCCAGAGCAGGCCTGCGCACCGCCCCAGACCCGCGCGCTCTGCTGCCCAGTGGATGGGGAGGTGACAGCGGCAGGGATTGGGTTGAGAGGCCGGCAGGACGCGGCCAGCGCCCACAAATGCGGCCCGTGCGGGCGGAATGCTCCCCTCGCTCCCCCCCCCCGCGACGCCAGCCCCATCGCTGGCGCGATGAAGGGGTGGGTGGTTGGGTGAGCGGAGGCGGGGTGGGGAGGGGAGCGAAATCCAGAGGTTTGCTCCGCTCCCCTCCCTTCCCTTCCCCACGCCGCCGCCGCCACCGCCGCCAGCCCAGAGCAGGCCTGCGCACCGCCCCAGACCCGCGCGCTCTGCTGCCCGGTGGATGGGGAGGCGACAGCGGCAGGGATTGGGTTGAGAGGCCGGCAGGACGCGGCCAGCGCCCACAAATGCGGCCCGTGCCGGCGGAATGCTCCCCTCGCTCCCCCCCGCCACGCCAGCCCCATCGCTGGCGCGATGAAGGGGTGGGTGGTTGGGTGAGCGGAGGCGGGCTGGGGAGGGGAGCGAAATCCAGAGGTTTGCTCCGCTCCCCTCCCTTCCCTTCCCCACGCCGCCGCCGCCGCCGCCGCCGCCGCCAGCCCAGAGCAGGCCTGCGCACCGCCCCAGACCCGCGCGCTCTGCTGCCCGGTGGATGGGGAGGCGACAGCGGCAGGGATTGGGTTGAGAGGCTGGCAGGACGCGGCCAGCGCCCACAAATGCGGCCCGTGCCGGCGAAATGCTCCCCTCGCTCCCCCCCGCCACGCCAGCCCCATCGCTGGCGCGATGAAGGGGTGGGTGGTTGGGTGAGCGGAGGCGGGCTGGGGAGGGGAGCGAAATCCAGAGGTTTGCTCCGCTCCCCTCCCTTCCCTTCCCCACGCCGCCGCCGCCACCGCCGCCAGCCCAGAGCAGGCCTGCGCACCGCCCCAGACCCGCGCGCTCTGCTGCCCAGTGGATGGGGAGGTGACAGCGGCAGGGATTGGGTTGAGAGGCCGGCAGGACGCGGCCAGCGCCCACAAATGCGGCCCGTGCGGGCGGAATGCTCCCCTCACTCCCCCCCCCCGCGACGCCAGCCCCATCGCTGGCGCGATGAAGGGGTGGGTGGTTGGGTGAGCGGAGGCGGGGTGGGGAGGGGAGCGAAATCCAGAGGTTTGCTCCGCTCCCCTCCCTTCCCTTCCCCACGCCGCCGCCGCCACCGCCGCCAGCCCAGAGCAGGCCTGCGCACCGCCCCAGACCTGCGCGCTCTGCTGCCCGGTGGATGGGGAGGTGACAGCGGCAGGGATTGGGTTGAGAGGCCGGCAGGACGCGGCCAGCGCCCACAAATGCGGCCCGTGCGGGCGGAATGCTCCCCTCGCTCCCCCCCCCCGCGACGCCAGCCCCATCGCTGGCGCGATGAAGGGGTGGGTGGTTGGGTGAGCGGAGGCGGGGTGGGGAGGGGAGCGAAATCCAGAGGTTTGCTCCGCTCCCCTCCCTTCCCTTCCCCACGCCGCCGCCGCCACCGCCGCCGCCGCCAGCCCAGAGCAGGCCTGCGCACCGCCCCAGACCCGCGCGCTCTGCTGCCCGGTGGATGGGGAGGCGACAGCGGCAGGGATTGGGTTGAGAGGCCGGCAGGACGCGGCCAGCGCCCACAAATGCGGCCCGTGCCGGCGGAATGCTCCCCTCGCTCCCCCCCGCCACGCCAGCCCCATCGCTGGCGCGATGAAGGGGTGGGTGGTTGGGTGAGCGGAGGCGGGCTGGGGAGGGGAGCGAAATCCAGAGGTTTGCTCCGCTCCCCTCCCTTCCCTTCCCCACGCCGCCGCCGCCACCGCCGCCAGCCCAGAGCAGGCCTGCGCACCGCCCCAGACCCGCGCGCTCTGCTGCCCAGTGGATGGGGAGGTGACAGCGGCAGGGATTGGGTTGAGAGGCCGGCAGGACGCGGCCAGCGCCCACAAATGCGGCCCGTGCGGGCGGAATGCTCCCCTCGCTCCCCCCCCCCGCGACGCCAGCCCCATCGCTGGCGCGATGAAGGGGTGGGTGGTTGGGTGAGCGGAGGCGGGGTGGGGAGAGGAGCGAAATCCAGAGGTTTGCTCCGCTCCCCTCCCTTCCCTTCCCCACGCCGCCGCCGCCACCGCCGCCAGCCCAGAGCAGGCCTGCGCACCGCCCCAGACCCGCGCGCTCTGCTGCCCAGTGGATGGGGAGGTGACAGCGGCAGGGATTGGGTTGAGAGGCCGGCAGGACGCGGCCAGCGCCCACAAATGCGGCCCGTGCCGGCGGAATGCTCCCCTCGCTCCCCCCCCCGCCACGCCAGCCCCATCGCTGGCGCGATGAAGGGGTGGGTGGTTGGGTGAGCGGAGGCGGAGTGGGGAGGGGAGCGAAATCCAGAGGTTTGCTCCGCTCCCCTCCCTTCCCTTCCCCACGCCGCCGCCGCCGGGGCTCGGCTTGCACGAGGAGGTCCGGCTGCCCCCCTCGGCGTCTCTTCCCCGCCTCCTTCCCTGCTCCCTCGGCCAACCTCGGCGGCGGGCGGCGGCTCGAGTTATACCGGTATTGGAAAAAAATTGTCGAATTTTTTGTTTTAGCCACAAAATTAACATTTATTACCTAACAACCTGAACAGTATTGTATTCACCACAAAACAGTTTTATAAAAGGGAGTGCCAAGAATGTCTTGTAACAACATTGCATAACATGTACGGTAAAACAAGGAAAAATGGTACCGTAAGAACGAACAGTGGAATACTGGAAGATAAAACAGATTTATTCCATGACAACCATGTCATCACCCTCAAGCCTTCAGGCAAGGCAATTTTTACCGGTATACGGTAAGATCAAAAGAGTGCTCCTTACACATACCGGTAAGCAAACAAATGGTTCTCAGGCTGTATGTTTGAGATAACTGAAGTACGGTAGATAAGCACGATCTACCGGTAAAACAGACCCCAAATTACCGTAGCCTAAGGTCACATCGCAAGGATTTACAGACCTTTGACAGTTATTACAGACCTTTGACAGTTATAAAAGCTTATACCGTATAAGTGTTAAGTGGGACATGTGAAACATACGGTATGGTAAAAGTGAATAATTTGAGGATGTAACCATTGTTAAACTGCCACACCAAACCTTTTTGTACCGGTATGTGATTTACCGGTATTCACCTTGTTTGATGTTAACCAAATAAAGAGAAGTGCCTGATTCCATTCGAATGGCAGAAACCTCAGACAGAAACTTTATTTGCTTCATGCGTTGTCCCTAAACATTCGGCTTTCCTGACTGACCGACTATACCGGGATTGAAGCTGCCTGCGTAAGGTAAAGCATCAAGGGAAGGGAATTCAAGACAAACCAGAATAATGAGACAGATGTAAAACAGCAAATCTTGGCTTTAGGTTAGAGAACAGTTATCCAAACATGTCTACAGTTCCCCTTACGGTACGGTAGATTTACGGTAGGCCGCCTACCGTAGGAGGCTCCTGCCGGGGGCAGAGGGGAGGGAGGCGGGGAAGAGACCCCGCCGTTTCCATGCTGTGTGGGATACTGTATGGAGCTGTAACCCTATGGGAGGCTATGTGGGATACTGTATGGGGCTGTAACTCTATGGGAGGCTATACTGTATGGGGCTGTAACCCTATGGGAGACTGTGATACGGAACCACAAGCAGTGCTTATACCGGTACCATATGCTGAGGTAATTATTTTTGCCCCTAGACATGAGTGCTTCCGGTTCCAGTGGTAAAAGGAAGAGTTACACCGTGGAGTATAAAAAAGCGATTGTCGAAGAATCTTGGGGCAAAAATGTAGCGCAGTTCTGCAAGGAGAAAATGTTGGATCACCGACTGGTCCAAAAATGGCGTGCAGAATACACTAACCTGAGTGAAAAAGTGGAGAGCGGAATGGGTAAAAGGCGCAAGATTGGATGTGGTCGGCAACCAATGTATACAGAGCTGGAAAGCTTGGTCTCTGAGTGGATTGCAGACAGGAGAGCAAAGACATTGGTGGTGACAAGGGCTCAGATTAAGGAATATGCCCTTGCAGTGTCGCCACAGTTTGACATTTCCCATGAACAATTCAAGGCATCACAGCACTGGGTGGATAACTTTCTTAAACGCAATGCCCTGTGTTTGAGAAGATCCACAACCCTGTTTAGGTTGGAAGATGCTGAGATTGTTAAACGTGCATTAGCCTACAAGAAGTTTGTGGATGACATTGACTTCTCTAAATACAGTCTTCGCAACATGATCGCCATGGATGAAACTGCCGTGTTCATGGGCCAAGGAGCTCAAACCACCATTGATCACCAAGGTGCCTCCTCAGTGTACGTTCCCTCCACCGCTTATGAAAGTGCACGTGTCACCTGCATTTTGACGATTCGTCTGGATGGCACTAAAGCAACACCGCTACTCATTGCAAAGGGCAAGAAGGAGAAGATTGAGCGGGTTTCTGGCATTTATGTGCTGGAAACTGAAAAAGCCTGGGCCACACAAGATGTTATAAGAAAGTGGCTTGATTTAATGCTGCCGCTTGTAATGCGTGGGAACAAAAGAGGAATGCTGATCTGGGATGCAGCCAGCACACACCGCGCCAAAACCATGAAAGACTTCCTTCGTGAGCGGAGAATCGACCAAATCATGATTCCTGCAGGGATGACGGCTTATCTTCAGACTCTCGATATCGCCATTAACAAGCCGTTCAAGGACTATCTGCGTGTGGAAATCAATGACTACATTGAAAACCGAATGGAGAGAAATGTACGTGGGAACTTTGTGAAGCCCAGACTGCCGGAGATTGTTAACTGGGTGAAAAATTCTTGGAATAAGATCACTAACACCTGTGTTGCAAATGCACTGCGAGCTGGCTACCTGCACAAAGCCTACTCATTTCAGGACAGTGCCATTGCTACCCATGAGAAATATGGGCCACTGATTCGGCAAGAAATGTCGTCCCAAGAAAATCCACAGGAACCTAAGAGTGTGGATGTTTATGATGATATTCCTGAGGGTGATGACATGGTTGTCATGGAATAAATCTGTTTTATCTTCCAGTATTCCACTGTTCGTTCTTACCATTTTTCCTTGTTTTACATGTTATGCAATGTTGTTACGGTACAAGACATTCTTGGCACTCCCTTTTATAAAACTGTTTTGTGGTGAATACAATACTGTTCAGGTTGTTAGGTAATAAATGTTAATTTTGTGGCTAAAACAAAAAATTCGACAATTTTTTTCCAATACCGGTATAACTCGAGCCGCCGCCCGCCGCCGAGGTCGGCCGAGGGAGCAGGGAAGGAGGCGGGGAAGAGACGCCGAGGGGGGCAGCCGGACCTCCTCGTGCAAGCCGAGCCCCGAGCATCGCTGGCGTGGTGGGGGGGGAGCGAGGGGAGCATTTCGCCGGCACGGGCCGCATTTGTGGGCGCTGGCCGCGTCCTGCCAGCCTCTCAACCCAATCCCTGCCGCTGTCGCCTCCCCATCCACCGGGCAGCAGAGCGCGCGGGTCTGGGGCGGTGCGCAGGCCTGCTCTGGGCTGGCGGCGGCGGCGGCGGCGGCGGCGGCGTGGGGAAGGGAAGGGAGGGGAGCGGAGCAAACCTCTGGATTTCGCTCCCCTCCCCAGCCCGCCTCCGCTCACCCAACCACCCACCCCTTCATCGCGCCAGCGATGGGGCTGGCGTGGCGGGGGGGGAGCGAGGGGAGCATTTCGCCGGCACGGGCCGCATTTGTGGGCGCTGGCCGCGTCCTGCCAGCCTCTCAACCCAATCCCTGCCGCTGTCGCCTCCCCATCCACCGGGCAGCAGAGCGCGCGGGTCTGGGGCGGTGCGCAGGCCTGCTCTGGGCTGGCGGCGGCGGCGGCGGCGGCGGCGTGGGGAAGGGAAGGGAGGGGAGCGGAGCAAACCTCTGGATTTCGCTCCCCTCCCCAGCCCGCCTCCGCTCACCCAACCACCCACCCCTTCATCGCGCCAGCGATGGGGCTGGCGTGGCGGGGGGGGAGCGAGGGGAGCATTTCGCCGGCACGGGCCGCATTTGTGGGCGCTGGCCGCGTCCTGCCAGCCTCTCAACCCAATCCCTGCCGCTGTCGCCTCCCCATCCACCGGGCAGCAGAGCGCGCGGGTCTGGGGCGGTGCGCAGGCCTGCTCTGGGCTGGCGGCGGCGGCGGCGGCGGCGGCGGCGGCGGCGGCGTGGGGAAGGGAAGGGAGGGGAGCGGAGCAAACCTCTGGATTTCGCTCCCCTCCCCAGCCCGCCTCCGCTCACCCAACCACCCACCCCTTCATCGCGCCAGCGATGGGGCTGGCGTGGCGGGGGGGGAGCGAGGGGAGCATTTCGCCGGCACGGGCCGCATTTGTGGGCGCTGGCCGCGTCCTGCCAGCCTCTCAACCCAATCCCTGCCGCTGTCGCCTCCCCATCCACCGGGCAGCAGAGCGCGCGGGTCTGGGGCGGTGCGCAGGCCTGCTCTGGGCTGGCGGCGGCGGCGGCGGCGGCGGCGGCGTGGGGAAGGGAAGGGAGGGGAGCGGAGCAAACCTCTGGATTTCGCTCCCCTCCCCAGCCCGCCTCCGCTCACCCAACCACCCACCCCTTCATCGCGCCAGCGATGGGGCTGGCGTGGCGGGGGGGGGAGCGAGGGGAGCATTTCGCCGGCACGGGCCGCATTTGTGGGCGCTGGCCGCGTCCTGCCAGCCTCTCAACCCAATCCCTGCCGCTGTCGCCTCCCCATCCACCGGGCAGCAGAGCGCGCGGGTCTGGGGCGGTGCGCAGGCCTGCTCTGGGCTGGCGGCGGCGGCGGCGGCGGCGGCGGCGTGGGGAAGGGAAGGGAGGGGAGCGGAGCAAACCTCTGGATTTCGCTCCCCTCCCCAGCCCGCCTCCGCTCACCCAACCACCCACCCCTTCATCGCGCCAGCGATGGGGCTGGCGTGGCGGGGGGGGAGCGAGGGGAGCATTTCGCCGGCACGGGCCGCATTTGTGGGCGCTGGCCGCGTCCTGCCAGCCTCTCAACCCAATCCCTGCCGCTGTCGCCTCCCCATCCACCGGGCAGCAGAGCGCGCGGGTCTGGGGCGGTGCGCAGGCCTGCTCTGGGCTGGCGGCGGCGGCGGCGGCGGCGGCGGCGTGGGGAAGGGAAGGGAGGGGAGCGGAGCAAACCTCTGGATTTCGCTCCCCTCCCCAGCCCGCCTCCGCTCACCCAACCACCCACCCCTTCATCGCGCCAGCGATGGGGCTGGCGTGGCGGGGGGGGAGCGAGGGGAGCATTTCGCCGGCACGGGCCGCATTTGTGGGCGCTGGCCGCGTCCTGCCAGCCTCTCAACCCAATCCCTGCCGCTGTCGCCTCCCCATCCACCGGGCAGCAGAGCGCGCGGGTCTGGGGCGGTGCGCAGGCCTGCTCTGGGCTGGCGGCGGCGGCGGCGGCGGCGGCGGCGTGGGGAAGGGAAGGGAGGGGAGCGGAGCAAACCTCTGGATTTCGCTCCCCTCCCCACCCCGCCTCCGCTCACCCAACCACCCACCCCTTCATCGCGCCAGCGATGGGGCTGGCGTGGCGGGGGGGGGAGCGAGGGGAGCATTTCGCCGGCACGGGCCGCATTTGTGGGCGCTGGCCGCATCCTGCCAGCCTCTCAACCCAATCCCTGCCGCTGTCGCCTCCCCATCCACCGGGCAGCAGAGCGCGAGGGTCTGGGGCGGTGCGCAGGCCTGCTCTGGGCTGGCGGCGGCGGCGGCGTGGGGAAGGGAAGGGAGGGGAGCGGAGCAAACCTCTGGATTTCGCTCCCCTCCCCACCCCGCCTCCGCTCACCCAACCACCCACCCCTTCATCGCGCCAGCGATGGGGCTGGCGTGGCGGGGGGGGGGGAGCGGAATCCAGAGCTTTGCTCTGCGATGAAGCGGTGGGTGGGTGAGCGGGGGCGGGGAGGGGAGTGGCGCAAAGCTCTGGATTCCGCTCCCCCCCCCGCCACGCTCCGCTCTTGCAGCGCGTCCATCTTCCCTCCCCTCCGCCCCCGTGTTTCCCCAAAAGTAAAATACCGTATAAGATATACCGTCTTACGGTTGGGGCACGGCTTACACTAGCCGACCCCCTGAAAACCCCGATACGTCTGACAATCGGGTGTGTCCTGCTTTCGGGGAAACACGGTATATACAGCAACACCTCTCTTTTTCTGGTATGCTACTGCATAATAAAGTTTCCCAATTTTGGGGTATTCCAGCAGTTCATGATGTTGTTTTTTTATATGTGTCTCTTGCAAACAAATTATATCTATATTTAATTTCTGTAGTTTCCTAAAAAAAAATATTTAGATCTAGTCACTCTCGTAGTCCTCTGCTCTCTGGCAGTTCCTTCACTCTTTTGTTCAAGTTTCTCTTTCTGTTCTTCTGTTTGTGTAGTTTCATCTTGGATTGTCTCTTCCATTTGTTTCTATTCCATGGTCTCCTCTTGTCATTGTTGCACTCCTTCATCTAGAACTGCTCGATGTCTTACTTCGAAGTCTTCTGCCTTCCAGATTGAATCCAGCCAGTACCTTGTATTATTCCAGTTGATTAGAATGCCTTTTGCAATCAGCTTTGTAGTTAAAAAGTGGTAATGTCTTCAGCTATCTCTCACTCTCGTAGATATCTGCTTTAAGACCACAATTTCTTTATTTTTGTATTGTAATGGCTCATCTCTCTTTTCTTAGTACTTCATCTCTTCATTTTCTTTATGAATCTCACATGTACTTCTCTAGGCAATTTATTTTTCCTTGCGTAGCTTGAATTCATTCGAAATATTTCTTCTATCTCCATTTGCATCTCTGCTCTATCTGCTTTCAAGGCTTCCGCCAGAAGCTCAATGATCACAACTGCTATATTTTCTTTTCTGTCTTCAGGGATGTTTTGAAATCTCAAGTAATGTTCCACCTTCTCCATTTCTAGGATTGCGACCGCTCCTTCTAATTTTTCATTCTCTTGCATTCTTTTTCATTCTTTTGATCCATTTCATCTGATTTATCTTCCATTTTCTGAATTCTTTGTTCATTTTTGACAACCATTTGATGATGAACTTCAAATTGTGCTTTTATATCCAAAATTTCTTCACTTAATTTCTCAAAATTGCTTTGTATCTGTTTGTGGTTTCTTTGCGTTGACTCTTGCATCAATTTTAGTGTGGCCTGTATTTCATTTTGGGCAGTGCTTATTTTCTCACGTTGCAACATTGTTTCAATAAATCCCTGGGTTGTTGGGCTAGGTGTTCCAACAGAGGGTGCAGAGGAAGTCTTCTTCATAAGTTTGGAAATATTTGATGTGCTCATTTTTCAACCAACAGTCTTAATGTAAAATCGAAAGTGTAAAAAGGAGCCAGCTATTTTAGGCCAAATCCACCTCCTCCAGTCGAGTCTCAGATGTAAAGTGTTCACTATAAAGCATTCACTGTCTCCAAATAGTTCCTGTTTAGTTATATCTAGAGTCAACAAATATAGTTATGAGAAATCTTTTCCATTGTAGACTCACGCCAAGGCACTTTGTTTATGCCAGGTGTTGTTTAAGGTCAAATAATTCTAGATTTTTTTTAGTATTTAATAATATGGTAATTTCTTCTTTCACCACTAGATGTCCTCGTACACTCATTTATCAATGCCTGATTTTAGAAAATTTTTCCAAGGTCTTTTTTTTAAATAATATTTTATTAAGTTTTAGAAGGGGAGGGGAGAGATAGGTCAATATAGGTATGGGGTTGCCCCCAGTAACATTTCCACGCTTTGGCAAGCAGACTATTGTCCAGATACAAATACTTAATATGATAATAAATAGCTATAATCAATAAGAATAACAGTGATCATAAAGAGTATCAATTAATCAGTAAGTATTATTCATCTTGTTAAATTTCACCATCATTTCTCGCTAATTCATTTTGCTAACCATTGGTAAAAATTTTCCCATGTTTTAAAATAGACTTGAGTCCTAAAAATAAAGATAAAACTAAAGTAATAGTAAAGAACCTCACAGATTAAAAAAAAGGCAAAACTAGAGAAAACAGAGGTACAAATAGTGAAAAAAGTTAAATATTTAGGTATTTATCTTTCAGCTAAGTGTTTGTCAATAAAAGAAGACAACTATATAAAATTATTGAAGCAAATAAAGCTAGACTTGGAAAGATGGAAAAATCTCCAGCTGTCAATATTAGGAACAATTGCTACAGTAAAAATGAATGTGTTGCCGAAGATTTTATTTCTATTTCAAACGATTCCGATAAAACTTGAGAGAAAATTCTTTCAAAATTTAAATTCATTGGTTTTGAATTTTATTTGGCAGGGGGAAAAAGCTAGAATTAAGATGAAAACATTACAAGATACTAAGGAAAATGGAGGTTTTGGGTTGCCAGAATGGACATTGTATTATCAAGCATTTGTCTTAACATGGGTGAAAGAGAGGATAACACTCAGAAATAAAAGGTTATTGTATTTAGAAGGATATGATTTACAATTGGGGTGGCATGCTTTTTTATGGTATGGGAAAAACAGAGTCCATAAGTGCTTTCAAAATCATTTTATAAGAAATGCCTTGTTAACAGTATGGAAAAAAATTAAAACTAAAATATATTCAAAAATTCCAGGGTGGTTATCAACAATGGAGGCATTTATACATCCGAACCTGGTAGACTTTGAAAAAATATGGACATATAAAGATATTTTAGATATTGATGGGAAATTAAAACCGAACAAGAATTGGAAAATCAGAGAATCTGTCATGGTGGGCACATTTACAGATACAAAGTAGATATGAAAAATATGTTAAAATGTATGGATTTTACAAGGATCAAACTGTGTTTGATAAGATTTTGTTAACCTCAGATGAGAAATTAATTAAGAAAATGTATAACTTTTTGTTAATTTTAGATATGGAAAGTGAACAAGTGAAAGAAACAATGATAAGATGGGCAAAAATTTTTGGTTATAATATAGAATTAGAAAAATGGCAAATGTTATGGGAGAGAAACTATAAATTAACAATGTCAACTTCATACAAAGAGAATCTGTATAAAATGTTTTATAGATGGCATCTTCCACCAGCAAGATTAGCAAAAATGTTTAAAAATATGTCAGATGTTGGAAATGTAAACATAACATAGGTACGTATTATCATATTTGGTGGACATGTGGGAAGGCAAAGGCTTATTGGAAAAACATGTGGTTAGAAAAAATATTGGGCGAACAAGTGGATTTTAAACTTGAACTTTTTTTACTAGGCATTATGTCTGAAAAGACTAATAAGCAGAAATTATATTTAATTTTACACATCACCACAGCAGTGAGAATAATTTTTGCACAATACTGGAAGAATGAAGGAAAATACTGGAATGTGCAGAGATGGACAGATTAACTATGAGGTTGAAAGATAAAGAAGATACAGACTACTATCAGATTTGGAATTTATTTTATTCTTGGTTAGAGAAAAGAATGAAGGATTAGGAATTGAACATGTATTAGCTTAGCAAATTCCAGACAACTTGCTGATTGGAAAAATTAACACATGTTGATGAATTTTTTTTTAATAAAAATATATATAAAAAATAAAAATAAAATAGACTGAGTCCTCTTTAATTTCTAGGGTTAGTCTGTCCATTTCTGCACATTCTAAGATTTTCCTAATTATGATCTCATCAGATGGTATATTTTCATTTTTCCAATACTGAGCAAATGCTATTCTCGCAGCTGTCAATACATGTAATATTAAATACTTATTTTTTTTCCCTATAATTAGATCCTAATATTCCTAACAAAAACAGTTCTGGTTTAAATTCTATCTGTATTTTAATCATCTTTTCCAGCCACGTATGAATCTTTTTTTTAAAATTTTTATTATTATTAGATATCCATTTGTACATGCAAACAAAGAAAAAATTCAAATTAAAGCCATTCAGCTTAATACAATCATTTCAAATTTGTAGACCTTCTTCACTCCGTATATCAAAGTCCAACTATAAGCCAACTACATTTTATAAATTTTAAGTTTCACTTCTTTTCAAATCTATCCATTGTACATCACACAAACAAGTCTTCTTTTTAAAGTTAATAATTATCATGTCATTACACCCCTCCCTTCAACGCGTACATTCTTAGTTTAGTTAATATATATCTTCCATTAATCACCCTCTCCTGTCTCTTGCTCTTGCACTTAGTCCTTAAATCAGTCCATAATTCTTTGCCTTTAATTCCTTGCATAAAATATTAAGTTTCTCTTCATTTCAGTTGAATTCTGGGTTTCTTCCTCTGCCAGGTGGATTTCCATAGCACAGCTTCCCTTCCAAGTAATAAGTCTCTCTTTATTGCTTGCAATGTCCCTTGGTTCCATATAAGCCATGCTCTATGGATTCTGTCAGTTTGCCAAGATAAATTTTTAGCCTCCTCTCCTAGATATTTTTCCCCTGCTTTTATAACAATTCTTTTCAAATCTTCTTATCTCTCCACCTCTTCCATCTTTTCTTCAACTCCTTCCCAGACCCTCTTCGAATTTCTCCCAGTATCTTCTCTCATTTCCCCACTGTGCATTTCTCCGGTTTGGTCCAAGTCCTCAATAACTGCTTTGCTTTGATTTTCCACCAACTTCTCCATTTCTCTGCTTTGTTCCACTGCCTCCATCATCTCCATCCTTCCCTCCCATGTTTTTGCATACATGTCTATTATCATGTCCATCTTTCTCCTCATTTTTTCCAAAGTTGTTGATATTTCATCTTTTAATTCTTTCATCGTCATTTCTGGGGAGCTTGTATACATCCTTAGGTTTATTTTGCAAAATTTTTAGATTATGCATCTCTGGTGCCCTCTAGAGGTCTCTTTTGCATGAATCTTAAACCAAATTTTTTTTTGCATTAGGACAGACATGTCAAACACAAGGCCCGGGGGCTGGATGCGGCCCGCGAAGTAGTTTCATGTGGCCCACGAAGCCATCCTGGAAACAATGAGGGAATGGCCCCCACTGCCATGGCCCTGGCCTAGGCCAGCCGGGAGCCAATGTACAATTTTGTGGTGGCCACCTTGGCACTTGCCCCAGTCCCACCCCCTTCCGCCAGAGACCCTCAGATCTGTCCCACTCCTGCCCAGGCCCCCACAGGCACCCTTGACGCAAATGATGTAGAACTGGCCACGCCCACCCAGTAGGCCACACCCACTCCATTCTTGCCCACCCAGTAGGCTGCACCCACTCTGGCCACACCCACCCGGCCCCCCTAGGGCAACCACAATGCTGATGCGGCCCTCAGTGAAATTGAGTTTGACATTAAGGACATACCCACCAGATATGGTAATTACCTGGCTTTTGTTTACATTTCCAACAATTATTTGAAACATTTTTAAACATTTTTGTTAGTCTTACTGGTGTCATGTGCCATCTATAAAACATTTTATATAAATTTTCTTTACATGAAGCTGCTTTAGTAAGTTTGATATTCCTGTCCCATAGCTTTTGCCAATCTAAGTCTATAGAATATCCAAAACAAATGGCCCATATTATCATTGTTTCTTTTACTTGTTGTTCTTCCATCTTCCAATTTACGAGAAATCTATAAAGTTTCTTAATCAAATTTTCATCTGTTTTCAAAAGTATTTGGTCAAATTGTATCTGATCTTTATAGAATCCCGTTGTCTTTGCATCTTTCTCATATCTTGTTTGGATTTGCAAATAAGGCCATCATGCTAAGTCGATACGTTGTTGTAAGTCTTGCCTGTCTTTAAGTTTTCCGTCCTTGTCCAATATGTCTTTATGTTTGTCATAATTAATTAAATTTGGGTAAGCATTGTTGAAAGCCACTCTGGTATTTTAGTATAGATTTCTTGTTTAGTTCTCTCCCATTCTAAAAAGAGTACATTCCTTATAGCATGGTTTTGGAAATATTTGTGTACTTTGTTTTTCCCATACCATAGAAAGGCATGCCAACCCAGTCATAGGTCATGCCCCTCTAGGTAGAGAAGTATTTTATTTCTCAGCGTTATCCATTCTTTGAGCCATAGTAAGATAGCTGCTTGATAATAGAATCTCCAATCCGGGAGTCCAAATCCTCCACTATCTGTAGCTTCTTGTAACATTTTAGCTTTAATTCATGCTTTTTTCCCTTGCCATATGAATCTCATTATTGTTGCATTTAAATCATCAAAAAATGTCTTTCCCAGTTTTACAGGAACTGTTTGAAATAGGAAAAGTAGTTTCCGTAGGACACTCATCTTTACTGTTGCTATTCTTCCTAACAATGACAATTGAAGATTTTTCCACTTTTCTAAATCTAATTGTATTTGTTTCAATAGCCTTTCATAATTATCTTCTTTTAGTGTTGTACATCTTGATGTTAAATAGATACCTAGATATTTGACTTTTTTGACTATTTGCAAATTTGTCCTTTTTGTAAATTGAGTTTTCTATGTTAAGTTTTTTGTTAATACCTTAGTTTTTTCTCTATTTATTTTCAAGCCAGCCACTTCTCCAAATTTTTCTATTTTCTGCAAGAGTTTAGTAGTTGTTTCTAGTGGCTCCTCCAAAATGAAGACCAAGTCATCTGCATGTAATTTATATTTCTGCTCTTTTATCTCCAATCCTTTGATTTCCATATCCTGCCTAATATTTCTAGTCAAAACTTCCAGTGTGAGGATGAATAGCAAGGGGGATAATGGACATCCCTATCTTGTACCTTTTTTAATGTCAAAACTTTCTGTATAATCTCCATTTAAAAGTATCCTGGCTGTTTGCTTATTGTAAACTAGCTGTATCCAGCCATGCGTTGCTGTGGCTCAGTGTGGTTAAATAGAAAAGAAAGAAAAGAGAAAGTGCATGTTTGTAATATGTTTAATTTCACAATGCTTGTGGGTATACAATATTTTTTGTTGTTCCATTGTGTGTGCAAATAGAGATTACGTCCAACAGACGGCGCTGTTTTTCAAAAAAAGCATGTTTTACCTGTTTTTTCAAAAAACATGTTTTTACCTGTCACAGGTGTGACATCTATATAATATAGGTATATAAAAACACGTGTGTATTCGAATGCAATGTTGTGTCAAAATTTCAAAGCAATCAGTGAAGAACTTTCGGAGATTTAAGATTTTGAACAAACGAACATTTACATTTTTATTTATATAGATATAGATTGCTTAAATTGCGTTTATAAAGTTGTTGCCAAATTCCATTTCCATCAACTGTTGGAACATAAATTGCCAATTTAAGTTGTCAAAAGCTTTTCCCGCATCAAGAAATATCAATGCCATCTGTTTCCCTGGATAGTTTTCAAAGTATTCCAAAACATTTAAGATGATCCTTAAATTATTTTTTATCTGTGTTTTAGGTAAAAAGCCATTTCAGTCTGTATGGATAAATTCAGTCAGGAATTTCTTCATTCTTTCTGCCATTATCGAGGCAAAGATTTTATAGTCCACATTTAGTAATGATATTGGTCTATAGTTTTTTATTTGTGTGGAATCAGTGTCTTCTTTAGGTATCAAGGTGATATTAGCTTCAGTCCATGAGTTTGGTATTTTTATCTCTGAAAAGGTCTTTCTTTTAAAGTTTTTTATCATTAAGATTATATCTAGAAAGTTTTCACCTCTGTAGATTAGATAGTCCTTCTTTGAATCAAACTGAATTCAATTTTAAGAGTTATTTTAAATATCTTCCCCTTTCATAGTTGCTCGCCACTTTTTTATATATATATATAAAAATTCCTTTATTAAAACCATCAACATTGTACATAAAATCTTTGTATGCATCAAGCATCATAGCATCTGATATACAACACTACGTATTATTCTTTGTAAACGTCTGGTTTGATAAACATTTTTCACTCCTCACTTCAATCCTCTATTATACACTTGTTACATTTTTTATTCTCTACGATCCCTAGCAATAAGTCCTGAGGTAGTAGTTGAACATTAAATATAAGATCACATTAATAATCAATCATCATAGAACACAACATATAACACTAGGTATTAATCTTTGTAGACTTCTGACTTGGTAAATATTCTTTACTCCTCACTTCCAGCCTCAACTATATGTCCGTTGTATTTTATCTTTTATGATCCCTAGCAAAAGATCCTGAGGTAGAGATTCAGTAACCTGGGCTAGGAATTCAGTCTGCTTTTTCAATATTAAAGTGTTTAACCTTAAGCATAAGATCATATTAATAAGCAATCATAATAAGAAGCGATCATCATAGAACATAACATACAACAATAGGTATACATTCTTCACTTTTCACTTCGAGCTTCTACTATACTCCTGTTATGTTTTTTAAAACCTGTATGGTCCCTACCAATAGGTCCTGAGGTAGTAATTCAATAACCTGAGGTAGAAATTCAGTCTGCTTTTTCAATGTTAAAATGTTCAACTTTAACCATAAGATCATATTATTAAGCAGTCATCATAGAACACCACATATAACACTAAGTATTAATCTTTGTAAACGTCTGGTTTGGTAAATATTAGAACATATACATTCAGCATTAGGTGTTAGTTTTTGTAAACATTTGGTTTGTTATACATTCTTCCCTCCTCACGTCGAGCCTTAGCTAAATGCCAGATGCATTTTGTTTGATTGGTGTTTCTCTTGGATATAGTCTATCCATTGTTTCCAGTCTATCAAATATTGTTCATTGGAACGACCCTTCAAGTATGCTGATATTTTCGCCATTTCCGCCAGGTTTGTTACTTTCACAGTCCATTCTTCCATAGGCGGTATTTCTGGGTTCTTCCAGTATTGTCCCACCAACAATCTCGCTGCTGTAATCAAGTTCAGAAATAAGTTTGTCTCTGAGGTAGTGATATCCTTTGTAATCCCTAACAAAAAAACCTGAGGTAGAAATTCTATACGCTTTGTGAAAATGATTTGGAGTGTCCACCATATCTTCCTCCAGAAGGCTTTGATTTTTCTGCATGTCCACCATATATGAAAGTAGGTAGCTTCCCCGTCTCCACACCTCCAGCATTTGGGCTGGGAGTCTGGGTAGATGAGCGATAGTTTTTTCGGGTCAAGGTGCCACCTATAGAACATCTTGTAGAAGTTTTCCCTTAATTGTTGCGATTTCGTGAATTCTACGTTCCTCACCCAGATTTTCTCCCACGTGTTCATGGCGATAGAGTGTCCAAAGTCTTGTGCCCACCTCACCATACAGTTCTTGACTAGCTCGGTTTCAGAATCCATTTCTATCAGAATGCTGTACACTCGTTTGATATGCATGATCCCCTGGTCTCTAATCTGCTCAATTAGTTTCTCGTCGGTTCGGGAGAAGCCCTTCTTTTTATCTTTACGCCACCTTGATTGCAGTTGTACATATGATAGCCAGGTACCTCCTATTCCTCTGTTTGCTAGCGTTACTTGGGGTATCAGGAGGAACCCATTTTCTTCTCCCAGTACAAGTTTACTGTAGGGCACCACTTCTTGCCCCTGGGATGTGTTTGTATCCCCTATTGCGTGTCCGGGGATCGTCCAGATGGGAATCTTGTCTTGTAGGAGGTGTTTATATTTCTTCCAGACCCATAACAATGGGATCCGTAGTGGGTTCTCCTTGAAGTTCCTGTCTGCCTTTTTGTCGTATACTAAGTATGCGTGCCAGCCAAATAGTAGACCTTGCCCTTCAACATTCAGTATTCTATCATTTGTCATATTGATCCAGTCACTCACCGCCACCAGCGTCGCTGCATAATAGATTAGGCATTTTTAGTCCCCCTCTCTTCCTTATGTCTTGGATAATTTTTAGTTTCACCCTCGGTCTCTTGTCATCCCAAACAAATTTGGTGATGCCCCTCTGCCAATTGTCCAAGTCCTCGTCCTTTTTGAGTATGGGTAGCGTTTGGAAGAGAAATAGAAATCTTGGCAGGACGTTCATCTTTACTGCTGCTATTCTGCCCAGCAAGGATAATCGTAGTGTTTTCCACCTTTCCAGATCTTCTTGTATCTTGCTCCACAGCACCTCGTAGTTATTTTTGTATAATTTCGCATTCGTTGTTTCTATCTCCACTCCCAGGTATTTAACTTTCTTGACTATTTCACAACCCGTTATTCTTTCCAAGTCCTGTTTTGCTTTGCTGTCCAGATTTTTAACTAGCATCTTCGTTTTTGATATATTAACTTTAAAACCTGATACCTTGCCATAGTCTTTCATTATCTCCATCAGACTCCTTGTTGATTGTACTGGTTGCGATACTGTCACCAGTAGGTCGTCTGCAAAGGCACACAGTCTGTAGTCCTGTTTTCCAATCTGTATGCCCTTTACGTCCTCTGCTGCTCTAATCTTGTTCAGCAGAATCTCCATCATTAAGACAAATAGCAGTGGTGACAGCGGGCAGCCCTGTCTCGTCCCTCTTTCTATATTGAATGGGTCTGTTAGTTCGCCATTCACTATGATTTGGCCCGTTTGTTTCTGGTAGATTGCTGTTATGGAGTTGAGGAACTGCTTTCCCATTTTCATCCCCCGGACTAGGTTCGTCAGGAATGGCCAATTGAGTCTGTCAAAGGCTTTTTCTGCGTCCACAAACATGAGGGTTGCAGGTATCTGGTTGTGCCTTTCCAAGTACTCTATTATGTTCAGCAGCTGTCTCACGTTGGTTTTCATCTGACGTCCTTGTATAAACCCCGTTTGGTCCGGGTGAATTATTTTTTGTAGTACAGTCATTAGTCTGTTGGCCAGAACCTTTGTAAAGATTTTGTAGTCTGTATTCAATAGTGAGATGGGCCTATAGTTCGCCGGTTGCGCATTATCTTTTCCCTCTTTGGGAATTAGAGAGATGTATGCTGTTTTCCAGGAGGGTGGGACTTGGCCGCCTTCTTGTATATTGACAAAAAGTTCTCTGAGGGGTTCTATCATTTCCTCTTGGAGATACTTGTAATAGATAGCCGTTATCCCATCCGTCCCGGGTGACTTTCCTGCTTTCAGTTGTTTGATTGCTGTGTGTATTTCCTCCTTAGTGATTGGGGCATTCAGGGCATCTCGTTGTGTATCGGTGAGTACTATTAAGTTTTCATTTTATAGAAACTTTTCTATCTCTTTGTCCTGTATCTTCTCCTCGGCGTATAGTTTTGAGTAGAACTCGGTAAAGGCTTTCTTGATGATTTCTTGTTTGAATTCCTCCTTGCCTTTGTACTCTATCTTTTCAATTATGTGGGCTTTCTGTTTCTTTCTTAGGGTATAAGCCAGCCACCGCCCCGGTTTGTTGGCGCTGCAAAATGTCTTATGTTTTGCATATTGTAAATTCCTTGCTACTTGATCCGCCATCAGCAGGTCGAATTGTTTTCTTAGTATCTTAATTCCTTCTTTTGCAGCTTTGTCCTCTGGTCTTTTTATTAATAATAGCTCCTGTTTCTTTATCTCCTCCTCTAGCTCCTTTCTTTTTTGTTCTTGTGTACGACGGTGCCTGGCGCTCATGTTCATGAGGATCCCGCGCATGTATGCCTTGCTAGCATCCCAAATCATTTCAATGGGTGTTTCATTGTTCATATTTATACTGAAGAATTCCTTCATGGCACTTTTGCATTCCGCCACCCGTTTCTCGTGTCTAAGCAGGTTTTCATTGATCCTCCAGGATCTCCTCGATTTCCGATCTTGTCTTAATTCCATCCTTACTGGGTTATGGTCTGTTAGTACTTTAGGTAGGATTGACACAGTGTTCAGGCGAGTTAGCAAGTCACTAGATGTCAGGATGAAATCAATTCTTGACAACAGCTGGTGCCTGTCGGAGAAAAAAGTGAATTCTTGCTCTTTGCCATGTCGTTCCCTCCAGATGTCTGTCAGTACAAGGTCTTCCTTCATGTCGTAGAAAGTTTTAGGCAACTTGGAGTGCTTTTGTGGTTTAGGTTTTGTCTTCTTCTTGTCTAAGGCAATCTCTGTGACCCTGTTCCAATCTCCCAGTATAATACATGATCTGTAATTAAATTGTGTTAACTTCTTGTGTATCTTTTTATAGAATTTTCCTTGTTGATGTGGGGCATATATGCCCATCACTAGAGTTTTCTTGTCATCCTGTGTCACTTCGATTGCTAGGTATCTACCCTGGGAGTCCGACTCTATTAGTTTGGCTATTACATGTTTCTTCACGTATATAACAATCCCGTTCTTCTTTCGTGGTGCTGCTGTGACAAAATGTGTACCTAGTCTGTTGTTGATTAAGTATTTCTGGTCTGTTGCTCTGATGTGTGTTTCTTGTAGGCAAATTATGTCGTTTCCTCCTTGAAACAGATAATGAAATATCTTCCTCCTTTTCTGTGGGGAATTTAGTCCGTTGACATTCCACGTCAAGTATTTAGTCGTCATTGTCGGTTTCAGGATACTCTTCCGAGACCGCTTCCATTCTATCTCTTGTGGTCTTCTTTGATCTCGTTCCCATGGTATCCAGGTTTGTGTTCGAGTTGCATATAGGGGTCGTGTCGTGCTGCTCTGTGCGTTTGGTGGTGGATCTTGTTATCCTGCCCTCTGCAGTCTGTCCTGTTCCCTTGTTGTTGCTGTTGCTTCCTGGTCTCTGTGTCATCGTGTCTCGAGTTGATCCTTTCCTTTCTCGTGTTCCTGCATCGGTCTGTCGGTCTGGTGGTCTTTCTGCATCTTCTCTCATGGTGTATTAGGGTCCCTCCGGCGTCAGTTCCTTTTCCAGGAATTCTCTGGCTTGTTGGACTGAATTCAGGCGGTATCTTTTATTTTTATAGGAGATTGTCATCCCCGTGGGGGTCTCCCATCTGTATCGCAGGGCACGTGATCTCAGTTTGTCGACCAGGAACTTGTATTCCTTTCTGTCTCGCAGCATCGTCTGGGGGATCTCTTTCAGTACTTTCACTTCTTGCCCCTTTATGTATAAACTCTTGTTGTAAGATGTGGCTGAGACGAGATTCCGGAATCCCTGCGTCGCAAAGTGGATGACCACGTCCCTTGGTTGGTGTCTGTTTGTTGTCGTCCGTGCGCCCGCTCTGTAGATTCTGTCGATTTGCCATTCGATAACTGGGATTGGCTTTCCCAGAAATGCTGCCAGGGCCTCTATAAAGGTGCCGATAAGGCCCTCATGGGTTTCGTCTGATGTCTCTTTCAAGCCTCTAAACCTGATTGCAGACGCCAGTTGCCAGTACTGTATCATGGAGGATTGGTCTTGGGCCGCCCCTTTCATCTCTGCTATCTCTGCTGTCTGGCCTTCTACTTGGTTCTCCACTTTCTCCATCCGCTCGTCCACCTTCTCTCTGATTTCTTGGAAGTTCTTCTCTATTTCCTCCCCTATTTCCTTGTAGTATGTTTGCATTGCCTCCTTCATTTGCTCCAAATCTGCAGCCATCGCCTTGCGTTGCTCCTCCCATTTTCTCTCTAGTTCTTTACCTTGTTCTTTCAGCATTTGTTTTAAATCGTTGTATCTTTTCTCAGTCTTTTGTTCTGCCTCTACCCACCTCCTCTCCCTCTTTGCGTCCATTTCCACCAGCTTTTTATCCATTCCATCCATCCTTTCAACCAGCTTTTCTATTGCCTCTTGTAATTTTTGTAACATGTGTGTTGTTGAGCTGGCCTGTGGGGGTGGATGGGTCTGGGGGCCTGTATTTGAATGGGAGGGTGTGGGGGGCGGGTAAAGTAAGTCCTGATGGTTTGGTACGCTGAGCTGGAGAGGATACAACTCCCTTCGTTTGTGTCAGTGTGGTCTGTTTGGAGGCCATCTTGAGCTTGTCTTCCCGTTGTTCTGGCACTGTTTTGGTTTCTAGCTTGGACCAGGTTAGGCACTAGACTGTGATCTGGTGCTGGTCCAGTAATCTGACCTTTCAGTGGGAGGGGAGGCTTCAGGGTTCAGGCGGTGTAGGTCTAGGGGCCTGTAGGCAGGAGGGTCTGACTGTGTTCAGGGAGTCTATTCAGCGCCTCTGCCTGTCTGGGATTCCAGGCCCCTTCTGCCTTCCCTCCACAGCAGCCCAGGATGCCTTTTTGTCTTCCTCCTATGCCCACCTTTCTCCCTGGTGGGTTCTGCTTTCTTCAGTATCCCTGGGGCTCCCGTTCTAGGGGGTCTGGGGCACAGCTTGTGGGGTATCTCTCCCCGTCCTCCTGCAACCCAGGGTACCCTTTTCTTGTGTCCTCTCCTGCCGTCTGCTTTCTTGCCTCTTCCCTCGTAGCTCTTTTCTCCTCCCCTCTATTGTTCTGGCTTGCCTGATTCCAGCTCCATTGGTTGCCTCTGTCCCTTTCTGCCGCTTCAGGCCGCTCTGCTGTCCTCTCGGCTGCTCCACCCTCTTCGGCTCTTCTGGGGGCTCTGTCTAGTTTGGGAGGCCCCCCCAGTTGCCCTCGCCTTTCTTACCTCACCTCCTTTTAATGAGCTGCAAAACGGTATTCGTCTCTCTGCCTGGATCTCCTCACCCCCTGAGGCTCTTCTGGGGGTCTTTTCCGGATCGGCAAGCCCTCCCGGCGGCCTTCGCCAGTCGCGCCGGTGTCTGCTGCTGCCGCTGCTGCCTTCCTTTGTTCCCGCCGGCCTTCTCCGACTTCGGGGCTTCTCGGGGCCTCTCGGCCTCTTTGGGTCTGCCGGCTGGCCGGCAGGCCGCCGCCGGCTTCCTCGGCTCTGTCCGGTGCCTCTGTGGGACACTCGGCGGCGATTTCCTCTTCACTGGAATGTGCCGAGGGTCCTCTTCGGGTGCGCCTACCTCTCCAGCACACCCCTCCCGCCGGCTTCCTTTACCTTCAGAGCTTCTTCGGCCTCTTCAGGCCTGCCGGCCAGCCGGCCGGCCACCGCCGGCTTCCGCGGCTTCGTTCGCCGCTTGTGGGGGACCCTCGGTGGCGCTTTCTTCTTCTCCTCGCTGTGCTGGGGTTCCCCTTCGGGTGCGCCTACCTCCCCGGCGCACCCCTCTCCCGGTAAGGTAGGATTTTTTTATAATTTTCTAAGCCC
This sequence comes from Bothrops alternatus, assembly GCA_034064705.1. NCBI lineage: Eukaryota > Metazoa > Chordata > Lepidosauria > Squamata > Viperidae > Bothrops > Bothrops alternatus. The sequence goes on from JARGCV010000340.1 coordinate 163,922, forward strand.
CGTTCCGGAGCTTTCCTAGAGAGGCTCCGGCCATCGTGACCGGAACCGGAACTTGCTCGCCACTTTTAAATCTCAATACTTCTGAGGGTCTTTTTTCTTTAGCTAAGGATTTGTAATCCACAAAGAAAAGGGGAAAAAACTACACTGGCTCACCCAGCTTCAGCACGCTGTTGACAATCAGCTGTTTAGCGAAGCGCTGTGGCTCCTTCCTTTCCTTCCAGCTGGAGACAACTTGGGCTGCCTTGGCTCACCTGGCAACCTTTCCTCCGTCCTTTCAGAGGATTTCTTCAGTCCACTCTGATCAGCCGCTGCCTGATCCGAGCTCCTGGAGTGTCCCTCCTTCTTCATTGCCCCTCCAGGGCAACTTTCCAACCCTTTCAGGATCACTGGGCAGTGAAATCGGGCCTAGAAGCCGGAGCCCTGGCTTCTTTTTTTAAAAAAACAAATTTTATTGGGTTTTTTTTTCTTAAAGGAACATATTCAGGACACACTGTGTGCTGGGGTAATCAAACATCTTAAAACAAGACATATATACATAATATAATCAATATGTCAAATATTCCCTTTCTTTTCCCCTCAAATAGCATACTATATTTAAAATATCCAATTCTAACTTAATTGTATTCAACCTGAGCCTGTTTTTAAGCTTCATCAATTTCTACCATAGTCAAATTAACTTTAAATAAAAACATTTTCAGTTCAAATATCCCTTCCACATATGTTCTACTTTCTTAATTTTATCAAAATCTTATTTGTTTCTTCTTCCATTAATCTCCCTTATTTAGAGTAAAATATTAATCTGTCCTATACCTATCAAATCTATGAGCTGATCCATCTCTTCAAGCTAAAGAAAAAAATAATATCATACCTTAAATCATGTCATTCCATTAAGCAAAGTTTAAGTCTCCAATTAATTATCATAACTAATAACATCCATATCATCAGAAAATCATATCATCATATTAAATTTCAATTAACTATTAGTACTTCAATCTGAAACCTCTCTTCAGTTTTCGTCATTCCATTACATCATAATTTTCATAGAAATAAACCTAACATTCTAAAAGGAACATTCTTAGTATTCTAAATTGTCTTTAATCCCTTATACAGAAAAATATCTCATCTTTAAACAAACATATTAGTCTATCGTAAACACATCTAAATGTATATATTTATCAAACTGTTCTCTAAATATCTAACACTTCGCTTAATCAATCTCTTTAAGTTAACAAATTAATCTCAAATCTTAAATCATTTCAATATTTAATTAACATTCAATTAATTATTGATTCAGACCAACTGTAAGACATCTTTTTACTTCAAACTCAAAATCTCAGTCCTTAAATCAGTCCATAGTTCTAAGTTGCCTTTAATCCAATTTAAGAAATTTTAATTTTCATTTTTAAATCTTATTCTAGCTTTCCTCTTTTGCCAAGTAGGTTTCCATAACAGGACTTCCCTTCCAGATAATAGGTCTTTTTTGTTGCTTGTAGTGTCACTTGATTTGATATAAACCATCTTGATCTCCAATTTAATCCTCTGTTTCTCTTATCCATAAAGCCTCGTTGCTTCAGAAATCCAAAGTTCGGTCTTTGCTTTTCCTGGTCTTGCTTGTAAGGCAAAATAAGATTCTCCTTATCCTCAGTTAAAACCTCTTCTTGTGTAATCTGTTTTGTAGAGTAGTCAAGTGTAATCAGGGAGTCAGTTTTAAGTTTTAAAGTAGAGATTCTGGCTCTTAGTTCTGTAGTAGCCTCTTTTATAGTAGTACATATTTCTTCTTTAGCCTCATAGATCTTTTTGGAGCCCTGGCTTCTTTCCCCCCTATTGTCGGCTACCAAAACCGGAAGTCCCTGTCTCGCTGTTTTGATGTGATGCACCTGGAGCTTCAAAATAAAAGCAAAAAAACTCCAGTTGTCTTAGAAAAGGTGCAGACAAGAGAGAAAATCCCTTGGAGATTCAGTGCTTAAGGTGAAAGGTAGTTTCTCCCTATTCATATTTGCACTCTGAGAAAGACACCCTCACACACACATACCTTGGGGGGGTCCCCCACCAACGAGGCTTTGGCGGAGCCTCTGATTGCAAGCTGGGCTAGTGCGTGTTTGTCTTGCAAACTTGGAGAGTTGCACAAAGGGAGTGCGAGACCAGCTAAGGTGCTGGGATGGGGAGAGGAGGAAAGTGAAAAAGAAGAGGAGGAAGAAGAAGTAGCAGGAGGAAGAGGGAGCAGGACCAGGAAGAGGAGAAGGAAGCAGAAGAAGGGATAGCAGAAGAAGCATGTGGAGGGAGAGGAGGAAGGAAGCGGAGTTCAGATATTGCAAACCAGTTCCAAGCCATCAGAGGACCTTTCATTGAGCAAGATGGCTTCTGCCCTACTACTCTCCTGCCCTTGCCAAGACCCCTGCAGACTTGCCGCATTCCTGGAGGTGGAAGATGCACTTCCAGCATACCTTCAGCTGCGCGGCCCAGTTCCTAAGTAGCCACAACCCAGTACTGGTCCGCAGACCAGGGGTTGGGGACCCCGCTATGGAGGACCAGAGATTGAGGAAGACACAGATCATGCATAAGGCCAAGAAAGGAACTTTTTAAAAATACAATAAAATGTTTATTGTAGTCAAAAGATAGATGTGGGCTTGGAGATACTTGAATTTGATCATTACTAACTGAAGAACTGATTGAAGATACTAAAAGGGTGGGAGCTTTAAATGCCAGTCAGTACATATTTTAGAATCCTTGTGTCATGGTTCCGATAGATGAGACATTCAAAAGAACTTCAAGGCAAAAAAGTTTCCTTAAAGAATATCTTTTATTGGCTATATAGTATCAGCACAAACAAAGGTGAACCCAAGACTGAAAGCCCTCCCCCCCCAAAGGTTACAATGTTACCAAGTTGAACTTCCCACCCCAATAAAGTGTCACAAATCACATTCCCCAATTAACTACTTGTGTGGGCTTTCTAATGTTACCTGGCACCGGTAATGGTCAGGGCTGGCATAGCATAGCTGGCGATCAGGGCTGGCGTAGTGCTGATATAGGTCAGGGCTAATGTAACATTGTGGATGGTCAGGGCTGGCATGTCAGTGGCGCTCGGGGCTGACAGGGCGCTGCTGGCAGTTGGGACTGGCACGATGCTGAAGATGGTCGGGGCTCTGCCGACACACCGGGCTTGAAGTCAAGGCTGGTTTAGGTAGTGGGGAGGCGGCACAGCCCCAGCTAAGGGGTTAGGGCTTCATCTTGGCTCTGAACGTTCCTGAGAACGTCAGCTCTCTTGCTCACTAGAGAGCATCTGACAGGTGATTGGCTCCCCTTCTCCCATCTCCAGGCTGTCAAACCTCTCTCTCAGACATTCAATGGAATGGCTATGGAAGGTGGTCAGATACTTTTATTCTCCTGACTTATCCCAGGTGGCCAACCGCTTAGCCTTTCTCTGCTCCGGCGAGCAGGATCTGCAGGATGAAATCAATGGGAACTCAGCTTCTGCTGCCTTCATGGTGCTCTTTGATGGTTGAGTCAATTCCGAATGCCAAGTCCCCCAATGGATAATGCTCCCTCCTGCTGCAACAATGGCTGCAGTTGACCCACCCGGTCTTTCGGCCTTGCACCGGCCGCCAGAGCCAAACTTTCTGCTTGAGCAGTAGCCTGTGTTCTGTTCGCTGTGGCAGGTCCGAGGGTTGCATTTGACTCTTTTTTCTTTTCCATCTTGGTGTCTTCCCTGAGTCTTTGCTGTCCTCCCAAAGTTTTGGGTAGGCAACCGGGGCTCAGGATCCCCAAAATTTAAAGTAGATACAGTCTTGAGTTAATGTCATGGTTCTGATAGATGAGACCATTGAAAGAACTTCAAAGCAAAACAGTTTCATTAAAGAATATCTTTTATTGGCTATATAGTATCGGCATGAACAAAGGGGTATCCAAGACTGAAAGCCCTCCCCCAAAAGTTACAATGTAACCAAGTTGAACTTCCCACCCCAGTAGTGTCACAAATCACATTTCCCAATTAACTATTCGCATGGGCTTTCTAACAGAAGCTTTAGCCCACCAAAGTGTTATCAGTAATGACCTTGGTTCCCATAACACAATTCATTGTTTTGCCTAAGCTAAAACACTTATCCCTCCTCCCATTGCGTCACAACCAAGAACGAAGAAAAAATTGCTTCAGCCATATTTGTTTGCAGTGTTGACACCTTGATTTTAACAAATAATTTCTGCATTTCTTTACTTTAAAAAAACAACAGTCAAGTGCAAACAAATAGCTGGACGTTAAAACATATGAAGAACAGTTGCAGGAATTGGGTACGTCTAATCTATTGAAAAGGAAGGGGTGGATGACAGAATAGCAGTGTTCCAATATTTCAGGGGCCGCCACAAAGAAGAGGGGTCAACCTATTCTTCAAAGCACCAGAAGGCAGAACAAGAAGCAATGGGTGGAAGCTAATCAAAAATTAAAACTAAGGAGATACTTCCTGACAGAATAATTAACCAGAGGATGGATTGTCTTCAGAAATTGTGGGTGTTCCATCACTGGAGGTTGGACAGTCATTTGTCCAGAATGGTATAGAGTCCCTTGCTTGGGCAGCAGGTTGGACTAGAAGATGTCCAACGTCCCTTCCAACCCTGTTATTCTGAACCATGAATTGTAGGAAAGAAGATTTTGATAAAGTAGAATTAGTAACAAAGGTGTCATGGAAAGAAAACCTTAAAAGCAAAAGTGGAACTTCTTGAAAAGGCAAAAAAGGGCAAAATCTAAATAAATAGACATGGTTGAACAGGCAGTTCCCAAGAGTTGAGCTGAGACTAAAGGACAAAAAACGACAAGTACAAAAAATGGAAAGAGGAAGGATCATTTATTCCCCACCATCCAATCAGCGCTGAAGAAAGGAAGAAAGAAAGTCCAGTTGCTTTGTGAAAAAGCATCTTTGGGATGGTTATAATTAGAAGCCAGCACGGGTTTGTTAAAAACAGATCATGCCAAACCAATTTTATTTCATTCTTTGACAAATTGACTAAATTAATAGACCAGCAAAATGCTGTGTGCTAGACTTCAGCAAGGCATTCGATGACACTAAGTTGGCAGGAACAACCAACACCCCAGAAGACAACCTCAGGATCCCAAAAAATCTTGACAGATTTGAACAATGGGCCCTATTCAGCAAAATGAAATTTAATGTGAAGGAAAGCAAAATTTTACACCTAGGCAGGGTGAAACTTGGCTCAAAAACAGTAACTGTAAGTGGGATTTTGGAGTCCTATTAAACATGAGCCAGCAGTGTGTGGCAGCAGCCAAAAAAGTTAATACAATCCTGGGTTATATAGACAGAGGCATAGAATCAAGATCACACGAAGTAGTAAGACCATACCTGGAATACTGCAAACAATTTTGGTTACTATATCACAAAAAAGATGTTGAGACTTTGGAAAAAGTTCAGAGAAGAGCAACTAAAATGATTAAAGGCCTGGGGACTAAAACATATGAAGAATGGCTGCAGGACTTGGGTTTGGCTAGTCTAAAGAAAAGAAGAAACAGGAGTGACATGACAGCAATATTTGAGGGGCTGCAACAAAGAAGAGGATATCAAACTTGGAATTAAGGAGAAGCTTCCTAACAGTGAGGACAATTAACCAGTGGAACAACTTGCCTTCAGAAATCATGGGCATTCTATCACTGGAGATTTTGAAGAAGAGACTAAAAGATAGTTACTTGTCTGAAATGGTATAGAGGGCTGGACTCGAAGACCTCCAAGGTCCCTTCCAGTTCTATTTTGATTGATTAAAGTGATATTATTTCACAGAGCAAAAACCATTGCCAAGAATGGTCCCCTTCCTAGCTCCCACAATAGATGGGATCTGGAGTGTGTTCACTCTAGCTGACTTGACCAGATGGGCAGAAACATAGACAGACTGATGATCCCTCAAATAACCAGACCTGATGCCCTGTAGGGCCTTACAGGCCATAACCAGCTAACTGGCAACCAATGCAGCGTGTGAAGCAGTGGGGATATGTGTGCATCCCACAGCCCACCCATCACTGCCCTGTGCCACTACATTCTGGTCAGGTGTAGCATGAGGACCTGCCCCAGCTGGTTCCACAGGAAAACAAGACTCTTTAATTCATAAGTTGATATGTATTGTCTTCCAAGTGGATTTCATGGGCAGCCCCATGAAATATTACAGCCCTATGGTAAGGACCTGTTTCAAAACCTCATCCCAAGAAAGCAGAACTCTTGGAACACTTTCATTCCAAAAGGAACTTTTATTAGGAAAAGCTGAAACAGCAGGCATAGAAGGTAGGATCTGAGGGTTTTCTGCTCAGATCAATAGGTTAAAGGAGCATTAAGCAAATCCCACCCCAAAATTTCATCCGGTCATAAGAACACAACATAACATAAGAAGAGCCATGCTGAATCAGGCCAAAGCCCATCGAGTCCAGCATTCTGTGTCACACAGTGGCCCACCAATTGTACATGGGGATCTTGAGCAGAAAGAGAAGGCAAAACCCTCCCTTTCCCTTGACCCCCAACAAATGGTACTCAAGGGAATCCTGCCTGCCTCAACCAACATAGAGGCGGCACATGGACATCCGTTTTAATAACCACCAATACACTTTGCATCCATGAATCTATCTAGCCCTGCCTTGAAGCTGTCAAGGCTGACAGCTGTCACGACCCCTTCTGGAAGTGAATTCCATAAATCAACGACCCTCTGGGTGAGAAATATTTCCCTTTATTTGTCCTCACTTTCTTAGCTATGAGCTTTAGGGAGTGGCCCCTTGTCCTGGTATTGTGTGATAGAGAAAAGAATTTTTCTCTATCCACCTTTTCTATCCCATGCATGATTTTATACACTTCGATCAAGTCACCCCTTAAACGCCGTCTTTCAAGGCTGAAGAGACCAAGGCGTTGCAATCTGGTTTCATAAGGGAGGCGCTCCATTTCCTTGATCATTCTTGTTGCCCTTTTTTGCACCTTTTCCAGTTCCATTATATCCTTCTTGAGGTGCGGTGACCAGAACTGTACACAGTACTCCAAGTGTGGTCTCACCATCGATTTGTACAGAGGCAATACAACACTTGCTGACTTATTTTCGATTCCCTTCCTAATCATGCCAAGCATGGAATTTGCTTTTTTTACTGCTGCTGCGCATTGGGTTGACATCTTCATCGAGCTGTCCACCAAAACCCCAAGATCCCTTTCTTGGGTTGTCTCAGAAAGTTTGGTCCCCATCAGTTGGTAAGTATAATTGGGGTTCTTTGCCCCGATGTGCATAACTTTGCACTTGTTTAGGTTAAAATGCATTTGCCACTTTTGTTGCCCACTCACACAATTTCAAGAGATCCTTCTGGAGCTCCCGACAATCAGTTTCACTTTTCACAACCCGGAACAATTTAGTGTCATCAGCAAACTTGGCTACCTCACTATTAACTTCTACATCCAGATCATTGATGAATAAATTAAAAAGTAAAGGCCCCAAAACTGTACCTTGGGGTACACCACTTCTCACTTCTTTCCACCCGGAGAATTGTCCATTTATTGCCACCCTTTGCTTCCTACAATTTAGCCAGTTACCAATCCAGGACAAGACCTGTCCTCTAATTCCGTGGCTGGAGAGCTTTTTTAGGAGCCTTTGGTGAGGGACTTTGTCAAAAGCCTTTTGAAAGTCAAGATATACAATATCAACTGGGGTCCCTTTATCTATGTATTTATTTACACCCTCAAAGAATTCTAACAAGTTAGTAAGACATGATTTGCCTTTGCAGAAACCATGTTGATTTTCTTTCAGCAATGCCTGTTTTTCTATGTGCCCTGTAATTTTATCTTTAATAATGGTTTCCATCAGTTTGCCTGGAACCGAGGTTAGACTGACTGGTCTATAGTTTCCTGGATCACCTCTGGATCCTTTCTTGAAGATCGGGGTTATATTTGCTTCCCTCCAATCCTCCGGTACAGTGCCTGATCTTAGAGAAAGATTGTATATTTTAGCTAGAAGTTCAGCAATTTCACACTTGAGTTCCTTGAGAATTCTAGGGGGGATGCCATCTGGACCCGGTGATTTGTTGACGTTTAGTTTAGAAAGGCATGCAAGAACATCTTCCTTGTTTATCTCTATCAGGTTTAATTCTTCTATTTCCCTCCCTGGGAAAACTAATTCAGTGGCAGGCAAATGTTCTCTATCCTCCTCGGTGAAAACGGAGGCAAAGAAGTCATTTAGCCTCTCAGCAATCTCCTTGTCTTCTCTGATTATCCCCTTCTGACCATTGTTATCAAGTGGCCCAACTGATTTTCTGGTTGGGTTCCTGCTTCTGATGTACTTAAAAAAGGTTTTGTTATTATTTTTAATATTCTTGGCTATATGCTCCTCAAAGTCTCTCTTGGCTTTCTTTCATGACTATCGCCTTGCATTTGGTCTGCCAGAATTTGTGATCCCTCCTGTTCTCCTTGGTAGGAAGAGCCTTCCATTTCTTAAATGAGTTTTTCTTCTTTCCAATAACCTCCTTTACCTCATTCGTAAGCCATACTGGTATCCTCTTGGACTTTCCAATCCTCTTTCTTCTTTTAGGAATGCATTTTATTTGAGCCTGCTGTAACGTATTTTTAAACAGTTTCCAAGCATTTTGGAGGGATTTGACTTTTTTTATTGTTCCTTTTAGTTTCTTCTTTACTATTTTCCTCATTTTGTCAAAATTCCCTCTGTGAAAGTTTAAGGTCTCTGTGTTAGTTTTCACTGACAATTTGCTATCCATGGTTAAGTTGAAGGTTATTGTGTTGTGATCGCTGGTTCCTATGGGCTCGGTTACAAGGACATCATGAACCAAATCCTGTGCGTTAGTTAGAACCAAGTCCAGGATCCCCTTTCCCCTGGTAGGTTCCATGACCATCTGCTCAAGGGAATAATCGGCTAACATGTCGAGGAACCTTGTCTCTCTTTCATGTGTAGAACAAGAATTTACCCAATCTATTTGGGGATAGTTGAAGTCCCCCATTATGACTACCCTATTTCTTTTTGAGGCCTCCTTAAATTCATTTTCCAAATAGCAATCTGCCTCTGGAGTTTGGTTGGGAGGGCGATAGCAGATCCCTAACGTCAGATTAGTTTCCTGTCCTGGGATTTTTATCCACAATGTTTCTGTGGGTGAGTTTGAATTTTCTTGAATTTCGAGTTCATGAGATTCTAACTCCTCATTTATGTACAAGGCCACGCCACCACCATTTCTCCCTCTCCTGTCCATCCTATACAATTTGTAACCTGGAATCCTTGTGTCCCATTGGTTTTCATCTGTCCACCAGGTTTCTGTTATGCTGATAATATCAATATTATTTTCCTTCACCAAGCATTCCAATTCCCCTATTTTTGCTCGAATGCTTCTAGCATTCGTGTACAGACCTTTATATGTAATTTTCTGGTGCACTTTCAACTTTGACTGTGGATTTTGACTGTAGAATTTGGTTGTAGAATTTGTAGATGGTCTACCATGTCCTTCTGCTTGACTATTACAATTTAGTTTTCCTGTTGACTCACCAATGTGTGCATAACTTCCACCCTCCATATTAGGCAGTGCGCCTTCTCGAACCGGAAGCTGCCCAGCTCCTGTCGACTTGCCCCTATGAATCAGTTTAAAAGCTGCTCTGAAACCTTTTTAATATTAATCGCCAACAGTCTGGTTCCATTATGGTTCAAATGTAACCCGTCCCTTCTGTACAGGTGTGGCTTGTCCCAAAATGTTTCCCAGTTCCTAATGAATCTAAACCCTTCCTCCCGGCACCACTGCCTCATCCACGCATTGAAGCTCCTGAGCTCTGCCTGTCTAGCTGGCCCTGCGCGTGGAACAGGTAGCATTTCTGAGAATGCAACCTTGGGGGTCCTGGACTTTAATCTTCTACCTAGCAACCTAAATTTGGCTTCCAGGACCTTCCACTTAGCTTTCCCAATGTCATTGGTACCGACATGTACCACAACAGTTGGCTCCACCCCAGCACTGTCTATCAGCCTGTCTAGATGCCTCGTGATGTCTGCAACCTTTGCACCCAGCAGGCAGTTTACCATGCAGTCAACGCTTCCATCACAAACCCGTCTCTCTATATTTCTAACAATTGAATCACCCGCTACAAGAAGCCCCCCTCCCACCACCCGAGGAGAAGTATCCTCGGTGCAAGAAGATATGGGCACATCCTCCAGGGAAGGGGTCTCAACTAAGGGAGCCTGTCCCTCTTCCACAGATTGATGTCCTCCCTGCCGAAGATCTCCATTCTCCAAAGCAGCTGGAGAGCTGCCCAGCATGGAGTGGGACGCTCCTGCTGCATCCCTGAAGATCTTCTCCTGCCTCGCTATCTCTCTCTGCTTCTCCAGGTCTGCTACCTTGGCTTCAAGGGAAAGAACCTGTTCCCTGAGAGCCAGGAGCTCATTGCACCAATCACACACCCAAGACTTCTCTCCAGCAGACAGATAGTCATACATGTGACACTCAATACAAAACACTGGGAAGCTCCCCTCCGTCTGCTGGCTATCTATCTCCATTTCTTGTTATTATATGTTTGCTGTTATTATTATACTAGTTATTATTAAAAAAAAAAAAACACACAGCTTTTTTGGGTTGTTCAAATTTTTTGTTTTGGTCTCAGTTTACTTTTTGGATTTTTTCTTACTTGTTTTAGGATTTTATCGCGCGCCGTCAGGGGCGCAATGGCTACTAAAAAAAAGGTGAATTTGTAATTAAACAAGAAACCCCACAAACTTACCAGGGCTCAGCAGGTAATTCTTCCCAAGGTTCCTGCCAAGTTCCCTTTTCCCCTTTTATTTCCTGTTTTAATTCCTTATTTGAAAAAGCTCAGCCCAAGCAAAAGCAGCTGCCTCTCTGCCCCACAAGGAAGAGTGGTCAGTTCAGCCAATCTCTAGATGTTAAGTCCGCTGTGCGAATGGGGCTGATAACGGAATCCATTCCCATGCCTGTGAAGACTTTGTTGAGTTTGCACCTTTCTCTTCTGCAGCGAGAGATAAGCCAGATGGCCAGAGGCACATTCCTTTTTCACCCCAGGTTGACATCAAGGGGAAACAGTTCAAAGAGCAAGCAGATAGAAGACAGAGAGGATACATTGTAGCTAAGCAAAGGAGAAATATTGCATTCCATAGGGCTTTCCCCCTCCCCCTCAGGCAGTGGTTCTCAACCTGCCCTGCTGAGCCCGCCAAAAGTCCCAGTCTGCAAACGGTGCTGCAAGTTGTCTGCAGCAAAGGCGAGCTGTCTGGAAGTTTCCACCCCTCCCTGCTGAGCAACTACTAAAAATGTAAGTAAAAGAGGGCCAGGGGTGGGAGGTAGGAGGCCGGCGGGCGCAGGGAGGGTTGCAGGCGCACGTGGGGCCCAGCGGGTGCCTTACCTCCCTTGGGCTGGGCTAGCTTGCTTGGGCTGGGCTAGTTGCCCTGCGCCATCGCTGCCCCTTGCCAGCTACGCCTCAGCCGGCACAGGGGGCGGCACCACGCATGCGCAGTGCTCCTGGGCAGGGAAATAGTCCTCGACTTACAACCGATTGGGATCCTTGACTTACGACCGGTTGGGGGTCCTTGACTTACGACCGGTTGGGTAGTCCTCGACTTACGACCGGTTGGGAGTCGCGGCATTAAAAAGGTTGAGAACCACTGCCCTCAGGAGAATGACAGGACCCATACAAAGAAGCTGGAAAGGGACAGAATCAACCCCCCCAACAAGGAAATGGGTTCTGACACGTATATTTTAACAATCCAGTGGAGAGGTGACCAAGGCATGAGTGACTACTTGAAGAACCAGTCAGGAGCTGTGAGTCCTGGAGGACCCATGCATGGTAGATGATGGAGGGTCCCTGGAACCAAAAGGGTCAAATCAAACTTGCAGGTTTGGTTTGATCCCTTTGATAGCAATTCTGGGTTCTCCATTTCCAGAGTGTTGGACAGACACTTGGTGAGGATGATGTGATTGGTTTGTTGACCTTTGCAGATGATCCTTGTGGTCCAGCTCAACAATCAAGGTACTCACAGGTACCAGGAAAAGCTGTAAAAAGCAGCATGTATAACACTGGACTGACTTCTCTTCAAGAGTTTTGTGCAGGCTATCATCCTTAATGTCTTAAACTTAATATCTTAAACTTCAAACCACTGAAAAAGAAAAACAAGAAAATCAATAAGAAAAAGGGAGAAAAAAGGACCCAGGAAATTACAGACCTATCAGCCTGACCTCAATACCTGGGAAGATTCTGGAAAAGATAAACAAGGAATCAGCGAACACGTAGAGGCAAACAAAGTCATTACTAAAAGCCAACATGGGTTTGTCAAAAACAGATCATGCCAGACAAATCTTATTGCATTCTTTGACCAAGTGACAAAATTAGTGGACCAGAGGAATGCTGTGGATATAATTTACTTGAACTTCAGTAAGGCATTTGACAAAGTAGATCACTACCTACTACTTGATTCTTATAGAAAAATGTGGATTAGACAGCATCACCACGAGATGGATCCATAGCTGGCTGATCGGCCGTACTCAGTGTGTGGTCCTCAGTGGAACCACATCTACATGGAGGGAAGTGTGTAGTGGGGTGCCCCAGGGCTCTGTTCTGGGCCCAGTGCTTCATTAACGATTTGGATGAGGGGATAGATGGGGAACTCATCAAATTTATGGATGACACCAAGCTGGCAGGAATAGCCAATACTCCAGAAGACAGGCTTAGGATACAGGAGGATCTGGACAGACTTGAACACTGGGTGCTATCTAACAAAATGAAATTCAATGGTGAAAAAAGTAAGGCAAGTAAGGCATTTAGGCAAGAAAAACCAATTGTACAAGTATAGTATAGGGGGTACCTTGCTCAATGGTAGTAACTGTGAGAGGGATCTCGGAGTCCTAGTGGACAATCATTTGAATATGAGCCAGCAGTGTGCTGCAGCTGCCAAAAAAGCCAACACAGTGCTAGGCTGCATTAACAGAAGAATAGAATCAAGATCACGTGAAGTATTAATACTACTTTACAATACCTTGGTAAGGCCACACTTGGAATACTGCATCCACTTTTGGTCACCACGATGTAAAAAAGATGTTGAGACTCTAGAAAGAGTACAGAGAAGAGCAACAAAGATGATCAGGGGACTGGAGGCTAAAACATACAAGGAACGGTTGCTGGAATTGGGTATGTCTAGTTTAACAAAGCAGTGTTTCAATATCTCGGGCTGCCACAAAGAAGAGGGAGTCAAGCTATTTTCCAAAGCGCTTGAAGGCAGGACAAGAAGCAACGGGTGGAAACTAACCAAAGAGAGAAGCAATCTAGAACTAAGGAGAAACTTCCTGACAGTTAGAACAATTAAGCAGTGGAACAACCTGCCTCCAGAAGCAGTGAATGCTCCAACACTGGAAGTTTTTAAGAAGAAACTGGACAGCCATTTGTCCGAAATGGTATAGGGTTACCTGCCTGAGCAGAGGGCTGGACTTGATGACCTCCAAGGTCCCTTCCAACTTTATTATTATTATTATTACTGCTATTATTATTATTATTATTATTATTATTATTATTATTATACCAGCATGGCTGCACAAAGATCACTCAGACAAATTGAGACAAAAAGGACATGTACAAAAAATGGAAAGAGGGACACATAACTAAGCCTGATTATCAACAGACAGCCAGAACATGCAAAGATCAAGTCAGGAAAGCAAAGGCTTAGAATGAACAAAGACTTGCAACAAAAATCAAGGATAATGAAAAAAGTTTCTTTCAACATATTAATAACAAGAAAAAGGTCAAGGAAACTGTAGGTCCACTAAAGAGAGAAGATGGTAAGGAAGTAACAAGCAATAGGGAGAAAGCAGAACTGCTTAACTCATTCTTTGCATCAGTCTTCACACAAAAAGAAATTATAGCACAACATACCAAAAAAATATTGCAAAAGACAAACTAGAAACAAAAATTAAAATAAGCAAGAAAATGGTAAGAGAACACCTATCCGATCTTGACAAATATAAATCACCAGGACCTGACAGATATTATCTCAGAACCATTGCACCATATCTTTCAAAAATCCTGGAGCACCAGGAAAGTACTGGAAGATTGGGAAAGGGCTGATGTGGTTCCCATCTTCAAGAAAGGAGAAAAAAAAACAGACCCAGGAAACTACAGACCAATCAGTCTAACATCAATACCTGGAAAGATCTTGGAAAAGATGATCAAAAAACAGAGCTGCGAACAAATAGAAGCAAACAAAGTTATAACTGATAGCCAGCATAGGTTTGTTAAAAACAGATCATGCCCAACCAATCTTATTTCATTCTTTGATAAAATGACCAAATTAGTAGGCCAGCGAAACGCTGTGGACATAATATACTTAGATTTCAGCAAGGCATTCAACAAAGTAGACCACTACTGCTTGGTAAGCTAGAAAAAGTGGAATAGGCAACATCACCACCAGATGGATCTGTAGCTGGCTGACAAACAGTACTCAATGAGTAGTCCTCAATGGTACTACATCCACATGGAGAAAAATAAGCAGTGGGGTACCACAAGGTTCCGTCTTAGGCCCAGGACTCTTCAATATCTTCATCAATGACTTAGATGAGTGAATAGAAGGGGAACTCATCAAATTTGCAGATGACACCAAACTGGCAGGAGTATCCAACACCCCAGAAGACAAACTCATGATCTAAAAAGATCTTGACAAACTTGAACAATGGGCCCTATCCAACAACATGAGTTTTAATGTGGAGAAAAGCAAAGTTTTACATTTAGGCAGGAAAAACCAAAGATATAAGTACAGATTAGGTGAGACCGGGCTCAAAAACAGTAACTAGTATCACTTGACTATGAGCCAGCAATATGCAGCAGCAGCCTAAAAAGCTAATACAATCCTGGGTTGTATAGACAGAGGCATACAATCAAGATCACATGAAGTATTAGTAAGGATTTATAAAACCCTAGTAAGACCATGCCTGGAATATTGCAACCAATTTTGGTCACCATACTAAAAAAAGGTGTTGAGAGTTTGGAAAAAAATCAGAAAAGAGCAACTAAGATGATCAAAGTCCTGGAGACTACAACATATGAATGGCTGCAGGACTTGGGTCTGGCTAGTCTAAAGAAAGGAAGAAATAGGGGTGACATGATAGCAGTATTCCAGTATTTGAGAGGCTGCCACAAAGAAGAGGGGGTCAAATTATTCTCCAAAACACCAGAGGGCAGGACAAGAAACAACTGATCAAAGAGAGAAGCAACCTGGAATTGAGAAAGTTCCTACCGGTAACAGTGAGGACAATTAACCAGTGGAACAGCTTGTCTTCAGAAATTATGGGCGCTCCAGCACTGGAGGTTTTTAAGAAGAGACTGGATGGCCACTTGTCTGAGATGGTATAGGTTCTCCTGCTTGAGCGTGGGGCTGGACTAGAAGACCTCCGAGGTCCCTTCCAGCTCTATTCTGTTCTGTTCTGTTCTATTTTCTATTCTATTCCATACTGCCTTCCCTCTCCCACCACATCTTTTCTGTTCAGTCTTGCACTGACATGTCTCATTTTTTTGTTCTTTTTCCTTGTTGTTTTTCTTGAATGAGCCTATGGCATTGCCTCTCACACTTTTCTCACCGGCCCTGAAAGACTTTCTCCTCCCAATCGCTGGTGCTCCAGGAAATAAGTGCCAATAGTCAGGTATCTGAAGAAGGTGACTGGAGAGAAGAGGAGAAACTTCCGAAAACAATTCTCCCCTGGGTCCTGAAGGGCTTTGGGGTGGTAACCAGCATCTTAATTGCACCCAGCAGCCACTGAAAGCAGCACAGCTCATGTGAATTGCATTCACAATTGTCTGCACCATTTTGGACCAGCTGCGGTTCCAAGTGGTCTTCAAGGACAGGCATTGCAGGGATCCATTTGGGAGGTGACCAAGGCATGAGTCACCATGAATAAGTCTTCCCAATTCAAGAAAGACTGTAAGAGCCCTGGTGGTGCAGTGGTTAAAGTGCAGTATTGTAGGCAAACTCTGCCCACTGCCAGGAGTTCAATCCTGACAGACTCAGTGTTGACTCAGTGTTCCATCCTTCCGAGGACTATAAAATGAGAACCCAGGTTGTTGTGGGCAATATGCTCACATTTCTAAACCACTTAGAGAATACCATAAAGCACTGTGGAGCAATATATAACTCTAAGTAATACTGTTAAATAAAGGTTGCAATTGATGCACAACAAATCTGTGCAAAAGCCTTCTTGCTTTTGAGCAAGTGAGTCTAAGAGGAACCCCAAATTCTGCACAAGCTTGGTTTGAATCAAGAACTGAGAATGAATCAAGAACTCCAGATCTATGAGGCCTTAAAACCAAAGCCATTTGGTCTTACTAGGGTTAGGTCCTCCTCTAGGCGTCAAAAGAATCTCAACAGCATCACTTGGTTGGCCAGGGGTGTAACTGATTACCTCCAGCATACTGACAAGCTTGTCCTAGCAGATGATCTCTCCCAGTAATTTTAGCTCCAGGGAATAAAGAATGAAAATAGAGGGGGGGGGTTCCTTCTAGGAGTTTCTCTACATTGTGCAAGGATGTGTTCATTTCACTGGTCTTTCAATATCATTGCCATTGATCAGTTTGCAGACTGGAGAAACTGACTGTATAATCCTGATTGCGTTTTTTACGGTAGTTAATCAAGTGGAGCTTGTCAGGGTTATTGCTCAGGCAGTTTATAGTCTGACTATTTTGAGGAGTCTTCTGGAATGTTTTTGACCCAGATATGAAAAACTTCATGCAGAATAATTGTGTTCGTGTTTACTCTAACGTAAATGTCAGTTTTCCATATGACTTATTCCAAGACAGATATGCATGGGATTACAATAGTGCTATTTAAGCCTGGGATTACAACAGTGCTATTTAAGCCTGAAAAGGAAGACTGAAACAGAAATCAAACACAGTTGCAACTTTTGCAGTGAGGGGGTGGGGGGACAACACTTCAGTCCCATTGTTGAAAGGAAGGAATTATTCCAGAGCTTCTGCTGTCAAGAAATGTGATTTAGCAATTCAGAGACAGGACTTCTCCACACTCCTGGGCCCGTTTTCAAGCAGCAAAGCTGTTCTACGGGTAGCTGTGGTTATCAGTTGTGGAAAAGGTGCAGGACCTCTTGCCTTGGGACAGGGACCTTTGGACTCCAATCAATGAACCACCCATCAGCCATTGTGTGTGTGTGTGTGTAGGAATGGACAATCTGGCACACAGAGTCAGAAAATCTATACCACCCTAAAATGTATTAATTGTGTCACAATTCGTGCTGTCTATTATTATTTTTCTTAAAACAAAGTATGAAAGCAGAGACCTACAAGCATACAGGTAGACATGCACACTCTTCTTCTGCAGATTGTACATATTTTCTTAATATCCTTATCTTACTCCTGCAAAGTTTTATACATCTATGTATATTTAGTATGGCTTTGCTTGTCACAAGGAAGGCCTGGGTTTCTTCAGGTTGTTCCAGTTTGCTTCCTGTCCTTTTGAAATCTTGGGTGTGGTCAGCACTGGCCTTTCAACCAGAAGTTCACATCCCTTTGGAGCAGAACTTTCAGAAGAGGGAGGACCAGGCTTCCACAAGGAGCATTTGGTCCATTCCACTAGAAAGTACCAACAAGTTCACCACTGGCTGGAGATACATTTGTGTGAAGTAATAGTGTTGTGCCTGTATCAACACTATTAAGCACAGTGACTGATAGAGTGCTACAGCATCCCGACCAGAAATTGACTAGCTTCTCCAAAGGAGAAAGAGAGAGGACCATGCCTACCACTGGAAAATGCCACTGGTGTAAAGGCGCTACAAGCTTACCCCTTCCCACATCTAGCTTATAAACCAGTGAAGTGAGAGGGCCTCAAACAAAGGGAAGAGGAAGGAGATGCACCCTGAAGGCACCAGGGCTGTCTTTTGATGCATGCCTCCTCCTCCTCCTCCCCCTCCCCTCCTCCTCTTCCTCCATAGCTAGGGATCAGGGCTAGTTGACTGAAGGCCAGCTATCTCTCCTGGAGCCTTTAAGCAGAACTTCCCATGACGGGCAAATCATTTCATGACATGAAGCCACTTGGTGTAATGACCAATTTTTATTCAGGGACTGAACAGAATTGAATTTACTTCCTAAGATGAGCACTTTTCTCAGCTAAAGTTCTTTCTCAGAAATGGTTAAATGGTTAAAACAAACCATCCTCCAGCTCTCAGCAATATACTTTATGGATATAGACAGGGACTCCTCCCTCTGCTCTATTCAGAACTTCAGAAGTTGTGGGTGCTCTACCACTGGAGGTTTTCAAGAACAGACTGGACAGCCACTTATCTGAAATGATATAAGATCTCCTGCTTGTGCATGGGGTTGGTATAGAAGACCTCCAGGGTCCCTTTCAACTCTGTTATTCTGTTATTTCTAATGATATTATTTCTAATGATAATAGAGCTGTTCTGGACCAAGAGGATTACATGCATCCAACTGGAAGGGAGTGAGCATGTCTTTGTTATAGATCATAAAGGAATCATTATGTGAAGTGGCATCACAGCATGAAATCAACTGTATTTGGCATATAATAGACAAATCAGCTTACAGGGATGTGTTTGTATAAATGGAACTGTTTCTGCTTGTGGGTATTTTTATCCCATTCTCTCTATTTCTAGACAGTGGAAGCTCTGCCAATAACCGGGCTGGGAATTCTGCTTGGGGAACAGGACAGGTATGTTTTATTACAACCAAACAATCCAAAACCCTATTTTTTAAAACATAACAATGTGAAAGTATCTTCCCAAATTCAAACTGTGACCCAAACCTTTCTCTCTCTGAAATTGGCTGTGCCAGAAAAGCTCTCTGCTTCATTGAGGCATCTTGTTCTTTAGGAACCGGCTGAAGCTCTTCCGGAAGGGCCAGAATGTGAGCCCAGCCGACATGTACCGGTGGAAGCTCTCCTCCCACGAACCTTGCAGTTCCACTTGCACCACAGGTGAGCAGCTCCCGAAGGGCTTGCACGGGGAGCCCTTGGCCAATCTGCTTGGGAAGGGAAGCAGGTCAGGCTAGCCTTTCCCCATGAAGGGGGGGGGGGCTGATTTCATCATTCGCCTTTAGTTGCGCAGGCTTTCAAGGAGAACAGATGCACCATGGCAGATTCCAAGCATGGAAGCAGCCACTTCTGCGTAGAGCTTGCGACAGGACAAAGGCAGGCAAAAGTTCTTGTGGCCCTATTGCCCAAGGAGGTACACATACACAATTGCGTTTTTCTATTAAAAGCCAAAGCATCTTCATTGTATCTATAACATTATATAGGCCAGTGGCCCAGAACATGTCTATATGCTGGAAATGGATTCAACACAGCCACCTGATCTGAAATAATTCACTGTACAAGGAACAGTACTTGGGTCATGCTTAGAGGCAATATTTTCTCAGGTTGCAGCAGCTTGAGTGAGTTTTTAACAATTATCAAGAGATGTTAGATTTAAGAAATCATTTGTCAATTTCAAAAAAGGCAGGCGCAACCACACACCTCTGTATATTAATGATTCACCTGTGAAGGTGGCTAGCAGCTTCAAGTTTCTGTTGTGCAGCTAGCATGGTCACTCAACAGGGAGACACTGATGAAGCGGGCACAGCAGTAACTGCATTTACTGCATGAGAAAAGCACATCTTCCTTCCTCTGTCCTGACCACTTTCCATAGAGGGACGATTGAGAGCATCCTATCATATTACATTACTGTCTGGGTTGGAAGCATCACTGCTTCAGACAGGAAGGTGGTGCAGAGAGTGGTGAGTGTCCGAAGTAAAGTCTTCATCCTGATTCATCCAAGCCGGGAATAAATAAGCAACATGGTGACTGCTTTGGAAAAAAGGTTACAGTTTATTGAAGAGGCAGAAAGATGGTTCTTGCAGGAAAGAGCAGAGGAGAGAAGAAAGGCTGAGCGCATGGGTAGTAGGTTTTTATACCCCCTCTAGTGAAGCAACCAATGATGAGTTTAGAGAAATGTTGAATTTCATTTCTGATTTCCCATTGAGAGTATAGGTGAGAAATTGACTACTTCAGTTATGGCTTGATTCTTTTTAGTCAACAGATCTGAGGATTAGACCTGAAAGTGAAGCAAAAAAATATGGAAAATATTAGTTTGATATAGACTAACTACCTGTTATTGATTTTTATCTATGTCTATGTTCTTGTTGTGAGCCGCCCCGAGTCTTGGGAGAGGGGCGGCATACAAATTTAATTAATAAATAAAATAAATAGTTTCCTGTTCCTGTGGCATGAACTTTGAGGCTATTTCTGAGTGTTTTTCTAGGCCTTGATATCTGTGGTTTAATCCTATTATCATATCCTGCTTCCCTGGTGATGGGGCTAATGACTCCTAGAGTTTGGGTGGGGTATAGAGATTTTCTCTTTGTCTTCTTGAGTTCTCTGGCTCCAACTTTCTGATGGTTTTACATCTGAATTTGTATAGGGCTGGCTCCTGCTTGGGGCAAAGAGATTTGAGGCCAGGATTGGTTTCTTGTTTTAAAAATCCTTTTGAGGAAAAATATATTTTTCTGCCCTTTTAATATTTCCTTCTCTGGGCTAACTTCCCTCATGAGGATGGCAGAAAAGATGATTGGCAGTTCCCTCCCTTCTATCCAGGACATGGCATTATAGGGTGATGCTTGAGCAGGGTCTGCAGGATTGTCTGGGATGCTACACATCCTCTTCACGACCTGTTTTCCTGGTTACCTTATCCTGCCTTATCTTACCTTACCTTACCTTACCATATCTTACATTGTTTTCGGACAGAACTGAGGTCTGTGAATAATTCTACAGATCAGAAATGGTGAATAAATTTGGTTAGAGTACAAACCCAGCCTCAGAATTGTTTTCAATGAAGAATTCTTGTATTCTGTCCTTAAGAACCTCAAGAACAGCCCACCTGAGTCAGGCTAAGACCCAGACTGTTGTCTGGGAACTACCAGATGCCTCAGGAGCAGGAAACAAGCCCCCCTCTTTCTGACTTTCCCTGCAACCACGATTTAAAGGCAAACAGCCTTTAACTCAGAAGTCCCATGGAGTCTTTCAGACAAACAGCTTGTGGAAGATGTCCCTTTCTTTAATTCTACCAGCCCCCTTTTAAACCTCCAAGTTAGTGGCCATCACCATAGAATGTGGGTTAGTTAATGCTGGTCTTCTATTCTATGCCATCCACAGGCTCAGAGGGGACACAGCTTCTATCTATCTGCATTCGCCATGTCATGCCATAGAAGATTTAAACAACTCAGCTTTTGCCCAGGCTGGGGTCTCAAATACCCTCCCTCCCTCCCTCCCTCTCTCTTCCTCTCTTCCCTATGCTGGAGCTGTCAAGGTGAAACACTTCAAAGAACTTCCAGGCATTGTTTATCCTAAAAAGTCTTTAATTGTGTAACAGAATGTTGACACAGCATGGAGGAATGCCAAGATCTGAATTCCCCTCCCCTGAGCACATATTTTGCTAGCATATTTCCTTCCCTTAATTTGCTGTTCTAAATCATGTTCTCCAATCAGTTTGAAGGGCAAAGGTTCCCTTCCGTTTCTGTAGCAGGGCTTCTTATCTAAAGTAATCCCCACAAACATTCTTTCTCCTCCCAGCATCATTTAAATTAACTCTAAAAATACCACACAGCTCTGCATATTTTGTCAAAGCAAGAACATCCAATGCTAGCAGCGTTGACAGGAGCACTGTGGACCAAAGCAGGCTGTTTGCTTCTAAGGGGCTTTGATCCTTGGCGGGTTTCACGGATGAGGGAATGGCATCCTCCTCTACCTTTACCTGTGCCTAGCTTAGTGATTAAATGCTGGGCTTGTCAGCTGGAAAGCCACAGCCTGGGTTTGAGACCTGAGTGTTGCATAATGGGGTGGACTCATGTGATCCATATAGTGACAGAAATGTCTCTTGGGCAGTGAGAATCAGAGACAAGTATCGTCCCCGAGTCAGTCACCACTCCCAGTGGGATAACATAGACAGGCCTTGGAAGACTTGAGAGGGAATGTTGAGAGGGAACACTTTGGCAGGACAAGACTCTGGCAAAGAAGGCTCCCCCATCCGGGAACCCCAGATAGCATGAATTCTCTGGCAGATGGGACCCACAGCAAGCCTTCTCTACCAGGCCTGTCTATGTTAGGAAACACAATTTATTTGGCAGAATGGGAAAAAATTTGGAACATTAATTATAAACTTACTATCTCATCCGCCTACAAAGAGAATATACTTAAAATGTTTTATCGCTGGCATCTTCCCCCAGATCGATTGGCAAAAATGTTTCCTAATACATCCCCCAAGTGTTGGAAATGTAAAGTCAAAATTGGGACATACTACCACCTTTGGTGGACGTGTACGCAGGCCAAAAATTTTTGGAAAAAAATCAAAAAATACCTTGAACAAATCACTACCCAAATAATCCCAATGAACCCCGAACTATTCTTATTAGGAATAATAAGATATAAGACAACTAAAGAAGATAGATACCTAACAATACACATAATTACAGCTGCCAGATTAGTTTATGCCCAACACTGGAAACTTGAAAAAACCCCATCAACCTTGAATTTGATCAGCAAAATAAACGAAGTAGCCGAGATGAATAAATTAACTCTCAAATTACGCAACAAGGAAGATACAATATTCTATAGGACCTGGGATAAATGGTACGAATGGCTAGAGGCAAAAAAATATTTGGAACCCTAAAAATATAAATAAAATGCAATATAAATAAATAAGATATAGACGACAATCTTATTCATCCTCTGACCTAAATAAAAGAAAAACCTACCGACATACTTTGATAAGAACTCCGAAAATTATGATATATCACCTAAAATCGAAATATGTGATAATCTCCCTTAGATAAATATATGTTGTGTATATTTGTTATCTATTTAGTTTATAAGACACAATTATATTATGTACGGTATGGATTTGGGAACCGGACTGCACATGAATGAGAATCAACTGAACAGTTGATACTGCTGTTGAATGTTGTTTGTTTACAAATATAGATATTAACTTAGGATACATTATAATTGATGTATGTTCTATGTTTTTGTTTTATGTATTGTACTTTTGTATTTTTAATGTTTGTATATATTTAATAAAGTTTATTTTAAAAAAAAAAAAAAAAAAAGAGACAAGTATCGTCCCCGAGTCAGTCACCACTCCCAGTGGGATAACATAGACAGGCCTTGGAAGACTTGAGAGGGAATGTTGAGAGGGAACACTTTGGCAGGACAAGACTCTGGCAAAGAAGGCTCCCCCATCCGGGAACCCCAGATAGCATGAATTCTCTGGCAGATGGGACCCACAGCAAGCCTTCTCTACCAGGCCTGATGTAATTGGGAAGAGGCAGTCCCTCAGACAACCTGGTCCAAATGCCACAAAGGGCTTTAAAAGTCAAAATCAACACTATAAATTAGACTTGGAAGCAAACCGGCCTAGTGATGAAGATGTTGGCCTAGTAACTAGGAGTTACTAGGCCTAAGTTCTCCTAGGCTTCGGGAGTTTTGCCCCAGGCTTGAATTCTATGGCACAATCCATGGGTCGGTGAGGGGGGAGCTCATCCGCCCTCTCCTGACTGAAAACTTCAGCAAGGCCTCGGTATTTCTCTGGTATTTTGGGTAGCCCCTTTTCTTCTCCCATGGATGCCTTTTCTGTTCTCAATTTTGGTAGGATTCCTTCAAGGTTTAAGTCCGTAGGGTCCCCCTTTGGGAAATTGATTTCTGCCATCCTCCAATTTACCCAGGGGTTCTATTTATTTAACCATTCCAACCCCAGGATCACTGGGTATTCACTACAAACGTTATGTCTTCCTCATGTTTGCCCAGGGAGAGGTGTATTGGTAATGTCGCTAGGGTAGCTGGCACCCCCCCTGCTATGGACCCATCTAACTGGCCAGATGAGATTGGTTGTTTCAGCCTCCTCACTGGAATGCCCAAGTTCCCCACTAGCGTCAGGCTATTGAGGCAGCGGGTGCAGCCAGAGTCTATTAAGGCTTTCACTTTGACAGCTTCCAAGAGATGCATAATGCTCCTGCAACTTGTTACATTGTAATGGGCAGTAGAGCTAGCAGGCAATAAACAAAAGGTTACATTGTAGCGAATAGAGGAAGTGAAAGCCATAAGCCTGCAGGCATATCCCCCCTCCCCCTTGGGAGTATGACAGAATCCAGGGGAAGGTGAGATTTGGTTTTAGATCAGAGTAGATAGATAGAAATGAAATATAAATGGATTCTGACACTGGGGCTGAGAGAGGCTGGCCCAAGGTGGGTCTCCTAGTTAAAGGTGCCTTGACTTTTATTGATGCTGCAGTTCAAAGGGTGGAATGGAGGGGAGCTTCTGTATAACATCTGTGCAGGCAAACAGCTGTGGCAGTAAAGGACTGATTGCTTTGGTCTTTCTGAATGCAGGAGTGATGTCCACATATGCCATGTGCATCCGCTACGATGGCACAGAGGTGGAGGAGCCTTTCTGTGATGCAGCCACGCGGCCAGAGCCCATCCATGAGTTCTGTGCGGGAAGAGAATGCCAGCCCAGGTTTGTCTTCTCAGCGGAGAACCGCTTGGAGAACCAAAGCCCAGAGGCAGCTGGGCAGCTTATATTCTGCACTTGGAATATTGCCATAGTGCACATCCCATTTGGTGAACGGAAAGGGGACTGCTGGAATGCCGGCTTCCTGCCTGCCACCCTAGTGAGAATCTAGAGATGGGCCACTGGCAGGAACGGTGGATCAGGGCAGAAGCTCCTTATAGTGACCTCTTGGCAATAGAGGCAGGCCTCAGGAAGGAGGACACAACCCAGTTGGTAGCTAAGACTGACTTTCCTGCATGAAGGCAAGAGGCTCTCCCTCTGCAGTCTCAGTGGAGGCTCCGGTGCTGGACAGCCACAGCACCACCATGAAAAGGAGGGGGGAGGGAGAGTTTATTATAGTCCATGAGTGCAAAGCAAAGGTAATTAGAAAAATAAAATGCCATCCCAACTCCCAAATTATATCCTTTTGTAATAGTTAGTAATACATTTTACTAATACATTATACACAATTTTATGTAATCCATCTCATGGATGAATGTGACAAATTAAAAAATTAATTAAATTAAATAATTAAATTAAATTAAATTAAATTAATTAAATGTAAAAATGCCAAGGTTTAAAATTTGCTCCTTGGCTTCAAAGCAGACTTTGCCAAATAACTTTACTGTTAAAATGGGCAAGAGAACTGACATATAGACTTTACTGAAAGGATAATGTATAATAAAGTTAGTAAGGTAGCCCAGATGAGTCGCAGTTCAGCTGTTTGCAAAGGCTAGGAATGAAAATTCTCTGCAAAGAGAATAACTGCCATTCCAATAAAGTTGGAGGCAAAGCATTGAAAGGAGCTAGGGCAGACATGTCAAACACAAGGCCCGCGGGCTGGATCCAGCCCGGGGAGGGTCCAGATTTGGCCCTCCGGGACTGCCCCAGCTCCAGCCCTGGCCCACCCCAACCCAACTGGGCGCCCTGGCCCATGCACAGAAAACAGCAAGCACACGGGCTGGTGGTGTGCAGCAGCAGCTGCAGCTCATTTGCCTCAGCCTGCCCCACCCCTCCCAGCTTAACCCCGTCATGCCCAGCCATGCCCCACTTTGCCGGGCTTTTCCTCGTGTGGTTCTGCTTTGCCACACTGCGCCGTGCCTTTCCTCGCTTGGATCATGGCGTTCTGTAAGCCTAGCACCCCAGGGCACGCCCAGCCTGTGGGATGAAAGGCGCGGAGATGTGAGTGTGCGGTGGCACAAACCGACCATCGGCCGGCTCCCAGTTACCCTCTCCGCCACGTGGTAGGGCCAGAGAGGGGAACGCAACAGTCATGCAGAGCCACAGCCTGAAACTGCCTGCAGCTAGCAACGTGAAACTCTGTGGTGACTGGAGAGAAAGGGTGAAAAGAAGGAGAAAGCAGGAAGGGTGTGTCTGTGTGTGTGTGTGTATGAGAGAGAGACAGACAGACAGAGAGAGGGAGCTAGGAGGGGAAGTGGAGGAGGAAGCCGAAGTGTTACAAAAAAGGAGAGCTTCCCCCGTTATTCCACCCCTTTTCTCTTTTTTTTAACCTCCTCCCGCTCCATTCAGGTGCAGTTGGAGGAAAAGGACGAGAAAGCAGGAAGTGTGTGTGTGTGTGTGTGTGTGTGTGTGTGTGTGTGTGTGTGTGTGTGAGAGAGAGAGAGAGAGAGAGAGAGAGAGAGAGAGAGAGATGACAAATGTTTGTGGGTATGTCTAGCTTAGTGAAAAGGATTAGGGATGGTGACATTAGCAGTGTTCCAATATTTGATGGGCTGCCACAGAGAAGAAGAGGTCAACCTATTTCCCAAAACATTCAGAAGTTGTGGATGCTCCATCACTGAAGGCTTTTAAGTAGACATTGGATATTCCATTATCTGGAATGGTATAGGTCCTGTAAGGACCCACCCCACTTTGCACCTTGAGAAGACAGAACTCTTGGAATAATTCTTCCAACAGGCATCCTTTATTAAGAGAAAATGGTTGCAGGCATTCTAGACAGGACCTGGGGCCCAAGCCCTACGGTTCAAGGTTTTAAGGGGTCCCCAGCAGCCCCACCCCACCCCACCATCTTTCCAGCGACAATCCCAGGCGTTACATTTCCATCCCCTTTTTCCTCACTGCCAGTGGAAGGGAGACTTCAGAGAGGAGCAGATCAAAGCTGATGGCCCCATTCATGCTTTAGTTCTTTTGGTGAGATCCATATTCAATCCCCTTTGAAGCTGTATAGAAGGAAGTGAGGGCCATAAAACCCCTTTGTTCACCTCCCTTCCCCTTCATCGTATGACAGAATCCAGAGAGGGCAGAAATGGGGTTTTCCATAGTCGATAACTAGAGATGAAATATAATTGGATTCTGACATCCTGCCCCCTTAAAAATAAGATAGATCCACCTGAAAGAAAACAAAACAGGTATAAAAGTTAGTCAGGCTTGTTAGGATACTCTGTGTGAAACTTCTTTAATAGCTTCGGGACTCTGACATGATGTTTATCGACCCACTCATTTTGTGAGGCAGGGAGGTGTTTCCATGCAACTAGGTACTGAGTCGCTCCATGATATCTCCTAGGGTCTAGGATTTCCTTTATTTCAAAGTGTTGTTTGCCACCATGATTGGAGGTGGTGGTGGGGGGATTTTTGGCCGTAACGGTGACTGATGCTCTCTTTTCAGCAAGCTGCAATGAAAAATTGGGTGTATTTGGCTGAGATTTTTGGGTAATTCTAATTCTACTGTTACTGGGTTTATGATTCTTTTAATTGGAAAAGGCCCTATATATTTCGGTCCAAGTTTTTTACAGGGTTGTAGGGACTTTAGGTATTTTGTAGATAAGTACACCATTTCTCCTATAATGAATGGTATAGGCTCAACCCTTTTTTTATCGGCTTGTGCTTTGTATGCCTGCCTAGCTTCATCTAGGGCTTTTCTATCTATTGGCCAGGTGTTTTGTAATTGTTCCATCCATTCTTTCAGTGATGGGATCGCCGGTTCGTTTGGGGTTAGTTCTGGCATGGGGTTGAAACTTTGACCGGTGGCTATTTGAAAAGGAGTGTAACCTGTGCTGGAGTGAACTGCATTATTGTAGGCAACTTTTGCGAAAGGGAGTAGGTCCGTCCAATTTGTTTGCTGAAAATTAATAAAGCATCTTAAATATTGCTCAAGTACTGAGTTCGAATGTTTCACTTGTCCATTTCCTTGTGGATGATGGCTAGATGTCAGTCCCTGAGTGGTCCCTAAGAGGGATAAAAATTCCTTCCACAATGCAGACGTGAATTGCACCCCCCTATCAGAGATGATGCGTTGGGGTGCCCCATGCAATCTGTAAATGTTCTGGATGAAAAGTTTTGCTAAGGCTTTTGCGGTGGGAATCTTTTGGCAAGGGATAAAGTGTACCTTGTTTGGAAAACAAGTCCGTGACCGTCCAGACAACAGTATTCCCATTGCTTTCTGGTAATTCCACTATAAAATCCATGGCTATTTCCCTCCAGGGGGCTGAGGGATTTGCCACTGTTTGTAACAGTCTGGGTGATTTCCCTTGCAACCTCTTGGCAGTTGCACACTTTGGGCAGCTGGCCAAGTAACTTTCTATGTCCTTTTTAATGGATGGCCACCAAAATTGCCGTTTAATTAAGTGTAATGTTTTTACAAATCCAAAATACCCTGCTGATTTTGTGTCATGGTAAAGCTGCATGAATGTGACTCTTTGGGTTGTTGGTATATATAACTTTTCCCCCACCCAAGGCAGCCCATCTCTCATTGTGCACACATTTTTGTTTTTCTGGAACCATTCATCTGTTTCCAAACTTTTCTGGAATTCAATTCCAGTTTGGCTGCCCAGCTGTGGTTTTAATTTAGCTTGGGCTCTGGTGGTTACTGGCGCTGCCAGTTGTGATTCTACCATCATCAGTTTAAAGTCGGTGGCTCGCGTGCTGTTATATTGGGGCATGCGAGATAGTGCATCTGCCAGGAAGTTCTTTCCCCCCGGCAAATGCTTGAGCGTAAATTGGAACTGGTAAAAATGCTGGGACCAGCAGGCTTGCTTGGGGTTGAGCTTCCTGGGTGTTTTCAGGGCTTCCAAATTTTTGTGGTCAGTCCACACCTGGAAGGGGATTTTGTTGCCTTCAAGGAACTGGCGCCACGTGAGTAGTGACCAACGTATCCCTTATGCCTCTCTTTCCCATACGGGCCAGCGCTGTTCCGTTTCCGTGAGTTTCTTGGATTATATGCACAGGGTTGCAGTACCTCTTCATCATTTTCTTGTAATAGTACAGCCCCCACTGCCACATCACTTGCATCCGCCTGTATTACGAAGGGCTTATCCATGTCTGGGTGCCTCAGTACTGGTTCGGCAGAAAAGGGTCTCTTTAATCTTTCAAATGCTGCTTGGCATTCCATTGTCCAGATTAGTGGCTGGCTAGGTTTTACTGCGGATGCTCCCTTCGTTTTTAGTAAGTTTGTGAGGGGCAGGGCTATCTGGGCAAATGAGGGGATGAATTGGCGGTAACAGCTTGTGAAGCCCAGGAAACTTTGCAGTTGCTTTCTTGTGTGAGGTGGTGCCCATTCTAATACTGCTCTGACCTTCTCTGGGTCCATTTCAATGCCCTGAGGGGATATGCGATAACCTAGGTAGTCTATCCTTTCCTGGTGGAATTCGCATTTCGAGAGTTTGGCATATAGGTGGGCGGCTCGCAGTTTCTTTAAAACTGCTCTGACTAGGTTGACACATTCCTCTTTTGATTCGGTGAAGATAAGAATGTTGTCTAAGTAAACCAGGACCCCCTTAAATAGGTGCTGCCTTAGAACATCATTGATTAATTGCATAAATACTGCGGGGGGGGGGGCTTGTAATCCAAATGGCAAGACTTTGAATTGGTAGCACCCCATGAGACAGTTAAATGCGGTCTTCCATTCATCCCCTTCCTTAATTCTCACACGATAGTAAGCTTCCCTTAGGTCTAGTTTAGAATTTTTTTTTCCTTTTCGAGAGGTGTGACAACATGTCCTTCATGAGGGGCAGAGGGTATAGGTTGCTTTCACTGATTGTATTCAGGGCCCTATAATCCACGCATAAGCGTAAAGAACCGTCCTTCTCTCTAAAGAGGATGGGGGCAGCCACTTTAGGCTTGACTGATTCAATGAACCCCCTTTCTAGGTTTTTCTTTATGAATCTTTCCATTTCCTCCTTCTCCTTTGGGCTCATGGAGTATAATCTGGGCTTTGGGAGTTTTGCCCCAGGCTTGAATTCAATGGCACAGTCTGTGGTCGGTGGGGAGGGAGCTCATCTGCCCTCTCCTCACTGAAAACCTCAGCAAGGTCTCTGTATTCCTCTGGTATTTCTGGTAGTCCCTTTTCCTCTTCCATGGATGCTTTTTCTGTTCTTGATTCTGGTAGCCCCCCTTGGGATTTTAAGTCCATAGGGTTCCCCTTCGGGAATTTGATTTCTGCCGTCCTCCAATTCACCCAGGGGTTCCATTTTTTTAACCATTCCATCCCTAGGATCATTGGGCATTCCATGCCTGGGGTCACCACAAACGTTATGTCTTCCTCATGTTTGCCCAGGGAGAGATGTATTGGTAAGGTGGCTAGGGTAGCTGGCACCCCCCCCCCTGCTATGGACCCATCTAACTGGCCAAATGAGATTGGTTGTTCCAGTCTCCTTGACGGAATGCCCAGATTCCCCACTAGCATCGGGCTAATGAGGTAGCAGGTGCAGCCAGAGTCTATTAAGGCTTTGAGCATGGTATATAGTCACTGTCTTGAGGATGGGTGCGATGCGTCCACTTACCAGGGGTTCGCCCTCCGAGCTGTCGTCTGAGGCGTCCATTGGCCCTGCAGTGTAGGCTGGAGTTCTTTCCCCCTGATGAGCAGAGGTGGGGGATTCCACAGCCTCCATCATTCTCATGGCAGGTTCTTTTGGCTTAGCTAGAGACTTCCCAGATTTGCTGGCCGGTGATCTGTCTGGGTTGTGCTCGGGGGCTTTTGAGCGGCATTCTACAGCCCAATGCCCTTCTCTCCCGCACTTGAAACACCCCATTTGCTTTTTGGGCATAGCCGATGATTTCACTGGTTCGCGTGTCAACTCAGGCGGTGAGCGGCTCCATTGTTTTCCTCGGTGGTGCCTTTTCAATATGTCGCTCTCTGCTTCCTCTGCCAAGACGTACCATTGCTCAAGTTGATGTGGGTCCCCTCGGGGCAGGCAAGCATCATATATGTCATAATTTAGTCCATCTTTGAAGTGGCTAAGCAGGATGTCTTCCGGCCAGTTCAGTTTGCTGGCAATGGCCTGGAATTCTTGCGTATATTCAGCTACCGGGCATTTGCCTTGCCTCATTGTTTTTATCCTTTTGTGGGGGTCAGCCAGGGGGTCCTCAAATCGCCTTCTCAGAGAGGACGTGAAATGGTTGAAGTCGTTGAGCTCTGGGGCATTGGAGTCGTGCAAGTTCACCACCCAATCTGCGGCCGGCCTGTCCAGGGCAGATTGCACGATCCGGATATGGGCTTTGTCACTGGAGATGTGCCGCCCGTATTCCTCCATGTAGCTGAGGACTTGGGTTAGGAAAAACCCCAAGCGTGTTGGCTCCCCCTTGAATTTCACGTCCAGCGGCGGAAGTCTTTGAATGGATCGGTGCCTTCGTTGTTGCTGGTGGTGTCTTCCATCCAGATCACCATCTGTGGGTCGGTGGGGAGTGGGGACTACTGGATCAGCAGATGTCTCTGGGGCTGCAGGTTCCACTTCCCCCTCGGTGTCTCTCCCTTTGCGGCTCCAGGAGCTGGGGCGGCCATAGGGCTCAGAATTCGCCTCTCCTAGGGAGCTGAGGGTTCTCTTTATCAGGTCGATAGCTTTCTCTAGGATCCAGTCCGAGTACGGTGCCCACCTCCCTTCCTCTTCACTTGCGTGCAGGGATTTCTCCATCTCCTGCTTCCATTGTGGTTGGTTGGGTCCACCTTTCTTGATTTCTTTTCCCATTCGCCTTTCTTTCCAACGCCCATTGACTCTCTGGGCACAGAGAGAAGGAGGGAGGGAAGGAAGGAGGAGAGGAAACAGGAAGAAAGAAAGGGAAGGAAAAGGAGATGGGAATGAAAAGCAGGGAAGGAAGGAAAGAAAGAAAGAGAAGGAAGGAAGGGAGGGAAGGAAGGAAGGAGTAGCACAATGGCAGTAGTGCATCAGACTCTACCAGTGATGGTGGAGCTCTCTGACTAAGGGACGAGACTCAAGCATCTGGTGAGTCAGTCCCAACCACTGATACCACAACCAATGGACAATGCCAGCTGACGGCTCCATTTTCAGGATTGGTGAACTCTGTTCCACCTGTGGACACTGCCTTGGGCCTACCAGGACAGCCCAGCCACAGAGACTCGAGTCTACCCATGATAGATGGGTCCCATAGCCCTGGTCTTCCAAGCCTGGCAGGCGAGCTGACAGACCAGGGGCCTCCAGCAGTCCCGAGGTGTTCAGAATGGGCAAAAAGGCCACCAACGTATTTAAGAGACTATGTTCAACATGAACTATGAACTATCTAGGGGAAAGTATTGAAGTGAATTACTTGGAATTGTTGAAAAAACGGTCATAAGACTCTCAGTTAAGAGCCAGACTTGCTGTCTACATGCTAATTATCTTGTGTTAAAGCAGGAACTAATACTTGAATCCTATTGGCTGCCATTTAGTGGTTGAGTGTATAAATAGGGGTGGAGCTGCAGTTATTCAGGGTTCTGTTTAAATCTTTAATAAAGAGATGTTTGTTTACCTATTGCCTCTTCGATGCCTCACAGAACATCAAACATAACAGTAACTATTAACCATCTCTATAACAGTAATCTATCAACTTGTCAACATTTCACTTTTTTTCTGTTTCACGCAGAAAGTCCAAAGTGGTTTCCAAGTAACCATAAAACTATTTACATTCTTGGTGTAGTCTATTTACATTAGTGCAGTCAACTTCGCCATCTCCACCAGTCCCATCATCTTCTCAATCCATTCCTCCCTTGTGGGGATTAAGGCTTCTTTCCATTTCTGCACATATAGAATTCTTGCAGCTGCCAACATGTATAGCAACAAAGTTCCTTTTTTATCTAATAGTTCTGGAATAAACGTTTCCATTGTAAATCTATTTTTAAAATCTTCTGAATTAAAACATGAATCTGTTTCCAATATTTCTTTGCCTTATCACATATCCACTACACTTCCAATTCCAAGAAACATTTGAAACAACCTTATGCTTCTTTGATAACTTATCTGGCATTAAATACCACTCATACATCATTTTATGAAAATTCTATTTAATAATTCAGTGTGAATTTCAGTCCTTTAGTTCACATATTTTCCCATTGCTCTAACATCATATTATAACCAAAATTTCTTGCCTATTGAATCATATAATGTTTAACATGTTTGCTTTTTAGGTTTAATTATAGAATCTCCATAGATATTTAACTATAACAGCATTTTTTAAACTTTATAAGATATTCATTTCAATTCATTTTTAGCATCTTCAAAACCACAATTTGTCTATCGAAAATAAACCTTTCTTTCAATTGTGGATAGGTAAACCAATGACTGTATGACCTTTTACTTCCAAGTCTTCTTTTGTGGATCACTGGCATCTCCTTTCTAAAAAAGGCTTCTTGGGCGACACCTCCCCCCCCCAAAAAAAACCCTTTGCATTTAGTCCAAACTCTATAAATGGCATATCTTACAAAATGATTCTCGAAATCTGCCTGTATTTTAGCTTTATCATACCATAGACACGCATGCTGTCCAAATCCAGTAACCTTTTACTCTTCAGGGTCACTCATTCCAGAGGAGCCAGGCTCCTTGGAGCAGGTTGTCAGTTTAAAGCAGGAAGCTGTCTTGTCTGGGTCTGCCACTGAAAGAGACCCTGTCCCAAATAAAATACGACATTGGGGACCCAATGAGAGACCACAGAGGTAGCCCTCAGAAACCTCTACTGGGTTGCCTCTGAGAGGATGGAGAGATGAGCCTGGGCATGGAGTCTGGTCAAAAGGCAGCTTTGGCAACTGATACCAAATCTGTACACTTCGCAACAGAAGCAGGCAAATCTGAATACTGCCAACATGCTCTAAAGCTGGAGGTCCTGGATATTTTTTAAAAATACCTTTTGATTTAAATGTCATTTTGAGCCAACCTCACTTAAATGGGCCAAGGCACTGCCGTCCCTTTTGGGAGATGAAGAATAGCAAAACCAAATCTGATCACAGTCCTGTTCATCCCTGGAGAGCCTGGCCTAGCTGTCCTCCCTCACTGTTCCTCATCCTGAAACACCACCTTGCTTTGGACAGGTGGGAGACCAGTAGCTGGAGCGAGTGTTCCAGGACCTGTGGAGAAGGTCATCAGTTCCGCATTGTTCGCTGCTGGAAGATGCTCTCACCAGGCCTGGACAGCTCTGTTTACAGCAACCTGTGTGAATCGGCCGACATCACTCGGCCAGAAGAGCAGAAAGTCTGCAAGAACCCAACCTGCGGGCCACAGTGGGAAATATCTGAGTGGTCTGAGGTAAATTCTGGCTGAGGGGTATCTGGGCTTTGATCCCAGCAAGCTCTGTGGATTGCCTAGCTGCAGGAGCAAGCTTTGTGGGAGAGTTGGCAGGAGCAGTGGCCAATGTCTGGGAGCCTTTTCCAGCAGCTGTTCCCGCAACTGGTTTCGAATACAGATGGCCAAACACCTTTTGCTCAGGTGTGCTGGCCATGGCTCACAGGACGCCTCTAAGTGGGCCCTCCTGAGTTGAGTTCCTAAAACAGTGGTGGCGAACCAATGGCACGCATGCCAGAGGTGGCACTCAGAGCCCTCTCTGGGGGAACACGTGCTGTTGCCCCAGCCTCACCTCCCCCCATGACCCCCTCACCAGCAGCCCCCCTGGAGGAGAGTCGCCCCTGAGCGTGGCCCACGCAGAGCAGCACAGCCAAGGACATGGCAGCCAGGCAGCATGGAAAAGACTCTGTCCTCATGCCCCATCGCGCAGTTGATGCAGGGCGTGGGCAGAGGGCATGGCTGCCATGGTGCTGCTGGACTGCCTGGGTGATCTGTGGCGGGCCCTGGAGGTGATGAGTGACCCTGCAGGCAGGTAGGGCAGGGGACGGGGTGGGGTGGATCAGGGTCGGGGCCAATTTTTGAGCACTCAGTCTCTAAAAGGTTCGCCATCACTGTCCTAAAAAGTCCTAGATTTACTCCAGGCAGGGCTAACACTAACCAGCAGATCCCTCTGGCTTTTGCCTTCTGTCCTTTGTGGAAGGCACTTCCCCCTCTGAGGAACAGAGGCTATTTACCATGATTCCCCAAAAATAAAGCCTAATCTGATTTTTTTGTGTGCTCCTAATATAAGCCCTACCCCAAAAATAAGCCCAGCATGGGGGCATGTCCAGCACAGGAGGTGGAAAGTTCATGGGGGCCGATAGTATCCGGCAAGTGCTGCAGCCTGCACAGTGCAGGTAAGTCCGAGCACAGAGGCAGGTGATCCAGATCCACTGCGCAGCCGCCTGGCTCATGGGAGGCTCACTCAGCAGCACTGGCAGCAGACAGGCAGAAGCATGGGGGGAGGCAAGCTATTCGGCCTTGCTGTGTGGCTGCCTGGCTCATGGGAGACTTACACAGTGGCACTGGCAGCAGGCAGAGGCAGAACCACAGAGAGGAGGCAAGTGATCCCGACGCACCACCCACTCCTTCCCACTGTCTCTCAACCTGCCCTTGGCTGCACTGGAGCAGGCAGCCGTGTGGCATATCAGGATCGCCTGCCTCCCCCGCCCCCCCCCATGCCTTTGCCTGCTGCTGATGCTGCCGTGTGAGCCTCTCGCGAGCCAGGTGGCTGCACAGCACGTCCGGATCACCTGCCTTCTCCCCCGCCTCTGCCTCCGTGCTCAGACTTACCTGTACTGTGGCAAGGGGCTGGCAGACTGGGGCTGCTGCTGGACACCATTGATCCCCCCCCCAAGTGCTCGCCACCTCTTTGCTTAGATTTCATTCCAAATCATTTCCTCAGTTTTATGTTCACTTCCCTTTCTGCTGCTGGAGACTTATTAAAACCTCTTTACTCACTTCCTAAACATGCCAAATGTCTCTCCCAGGCAGTAGCACCCATTCCCACTGGAATTAACTCCTGGCACCTCTCCTATTACCAATGGCCATCCAGGAGCCAAGAAGCAATAGGCAGATGAAAAACCAGAAAGGATTTATTGAATAAGTATTAAGAAGGTTCCCAGAAAAAGGTCTGATTCCTGTCCTTCAGCTTGCAAGTAACCCCAAAGCGAAAGGCTCCCTTGGAGGTGAACTGGGCCTTCAGGTCGGTCGATCCTGGGATTCAGTTTCTGGGGGACTTGGTTTTTTACGCTTCTTCTTAGGGGCAGAGGTCAAGCCTCTCCGGCCTGCCATATACCTGACTCTCCCTACCCTTCCCCCTCCAGTGCACAGCCAAGTGTGGTGAGAGGAGTACAGTGAGCCGAGACGTCCGCTGTTCTGAGGAAGAGAGGCTGTGTGACACCAGAACCAAGCCAGCGACCGATAAGAACTGCACAGGGCCACCCTGTGACCGGCAGTGGACAGTCTCTGACTGGGGACCGGTAAATCTTTTGAGTAGAAAAGGAACTTGCTGACCAGGAGACAGGCCTGGGATATTTGCAGGAGCTGCAAGGGGGAGGCTGGTGTGGGTCACAACATGTGGAACGGGCCTGCCTTCTGGATCAGAGCAGGGGCTGGTTAATTAGCATCCGGTTTGCAGCCCCAAAGCGCTTCTTTCCTTTTTCCACAAAACAAAGTCATTTGAATTTTGGCTTTGGGGCCAGGCAGTCTCCATGCATCAAAATAACTCTGAGGGCCTCAAACATCCTGATCTTCTAGCATTTTTTATAGCATCCCTTTTGAAACATTGGCATTTCTTCCCACAGGAAAGCAGATTCCCAGCAGGCCAGGAGTCTGGCAGTGAAGCCAAGAAGTCAACAAATGGGGGAGGGGGGGCAGCTGTCCTGTGATGAAGCAGATGCTCCTGGATTCCTGCCCCGAGGGGTGCACTGGATGGCCTCAAGTGTCCCTTGCAGCACTAGGATTTTATGACTCAGCCCTGCTATTTCAATGTGCTGCATGCAGCTGCCTGGGTAGCACTTCTCTTAGCTCAGGAGTCCCCAACTCCTGGGCTGCAGAGCAATACTGGTCCATGGCCTGTTGGGAACTGTGCTGCGCAAGCGGCAGGAAAGCGGGTGAAGCTTCATCTGCACATGCACAGGATTTAGGTTCCATGCAAAACCATACACACACACACACCTCCATGGAAGACAATTTTTCTTCCAAAACCAGTCCCTGGTGTCAGAAAAGTTGGGGACTGGTGTCCAAGTTTCTCTTAATAGCTTTTTTCTTTCATCCCATTTATGTTTTTTGTTCTGCTCAGGCACACACACACACACAGAGAAAGCTTGGGGAAACTTACAAAACTGTAAAATCACCTTTTCAGTGGCCAAAAGGGCCTTGAGTTGTTTCTCTTGCTTATCTGCCAGGGCAGGGCCAGTAGTGGCTGCCCAGCTGGCTGCCATCACAAGACACGTGCCTAGGTATGCCTCTGCCCTTCTCTCTCCCTCACAGTGCAGTGGGGGCTGCGGGCCAGGCCGAATGATCCGGCAGGTCTACTGCAAGAGCAGCGACGGGCGCGTGGTGCCGGAGTCCCAGTGCAACCCTGAAGCCAAGCCGCTCGCCATTCACCCCTGCGGGGAGAAGAACTGCCCTGCTAGCTGGCTGGCCCAGGACTGGGAACGGGTAAGAGATCCCTGGAGAGAGTTCTTGGGGCTTTTGGTTGCCCAGGCCAGGTCTGGATCCTTCCTTCTTCCAGCAGTGCAACGCCACCTGTGGCCGAGGGGTGAAGAAGCGTATGGTCCTTTGCCTGGAAATTGTCAGTGGGAAGATCAAAACCCGCCCGCCTACTGCATGTGACACCACCAAGAAGGAGGCCGAGGAGGCCACCTGCTTTGAGCGCCCCTGCTTCAAGTGGTACACCACCCCTTGGTCTGAGGTGAGAACCTGGGGGCTTCTGGTTCTGGTAACACTAGCCTCCTCCTCTAGAGGATTGTGAAAATACCCCCGTGGCACATAGGACCTATAACAGGCTTAATGTGAGATAAGAATGCCATCAGCAATTTGGCTGAAAGAGGATCAACCTGTCCTGCAGTGACTCAATTTGTGGGATACAAAGCCAAAATAGGAAAGGGTGGCTGCGATTGATCTGCTGTGGCCAAACCAGCCAACTGGATTCTGGTTCTCCTCCCCCCCCCCACAGCAAACCATACTTCTTCAGAATGCCTCTACGGGGTTCTGCTGTCCTGTGCAGGGCAGAGCTAAGTGGGGGGCTTTTTAGTAGCCATGGGAATGTAAGAACCAGGAAAGTTTGCAACTGGTCGCCCCAATTAATGCCCCTCACGTTTCAAGACTAATGAACCCCTGGGCAGTTCCCACCTCAAGGATCTCATGTCTCCGGGGTTTCCAAGAAAGCACAGCTGGTTTTATGCCTAATGCTCCAGACTGTGAGAGGCTCACATTGGCCCAGCGGCTGCAGTGGCTCACTTGGTCACCGGCAGGAGCTCCCGCAGCTCTCGCTAGGCTGCCCAGAGGCAGTGAGGCTTCTTGACAGCAGAGATACCCTCGGCACATCCCTCTCCCCCAGGTCTCCTCTGCCGCAAATACTCCTGTGAAAGCAGGGCAGGCCTTGCTGTCAGGGCCCACTTCAAAACCTCATCCTAAGAAAGCAAGACTCGTGGCAGCAGTTTCTTCCAAAAGGAACTTTTATTAGGAGAAGCTGATAATAGGCAGGATCTGAGGGTTTCCCGCTCAGATCAATAGGTTAAAAGAGTCCCAAGCAAACCCCACCCCAACAGTTCATCCAGTCAGTTTGAATGAGCCAATCCTCAGGTGTTAAGTCTATTGTGAGAAAGACCTGTGTTATCACCTCCTTTTGGGGTGGGGTTTGCTCCTCTTCCCTTGGTCTGCCAGCTTTTCTGAAGGGCTGGAACTCCTTTTGAATTGTTCAGGTTGGCTTAAATTGCCCAAAAGAGCTTTTGTTCCCACCTCCCAGTGCACAAAAACCTGTGGAATTGGCCTGAGGATGCGGGACGTCAAGTGTTACCAAGGGGAGGATCTTGTTCGTGGGTGTGACCCACTCCTGAAACCAGTTGCAAAGCAGACCTGTGACCTCCATCCCTGCCCAACTGAACCACCAGGTTAGCTGGGATGCCTGGCAGACGGGGGGGGGGGAGAGCTTAAATGCCGTGAGAGAGCCATGCCCGGTGATGTTAGAGCCCCAGTGCTGGGAAGCCCCATTTCTGTCTTTCCTGGTCCTCACGCACGACAACCTTCCATGAGTCTCTCCTGGAAATTTGTGGTGGAGAGGGGTTTCTGAGGGGCCTGTGCCAGGTCGCCCAAGTGGGAGGGAGGGCAACCTCCTTTCTCCCTGAGGAGAGAGCAACTGAAAGGAGGCAGACACAGCCAGGAGCAAAAGCAGGCTAAAGCTGACCTCAGCTGGAGGAAGGAAACGGGGACACCCAGGTCCTCCGTGGAACTTGGAATTCTTTGGGCAACTTCAGTAAGAGGGTCGCCTAAGAGCTTTTCTTTTTCAGGAAGAAAATGCACCTTCCCCTCAAGGAATGTTATTTTAGCGGAAATATTTTGATTGCACCATTTTGTCAGTGCTGGTGCAAATCAAAGGTTCAGGAAAGCCTCCAGTTCTTTGCCCCATCCCACCCCTCAAGCAATGTGGTGGGGTTGATTCTGTGTGGGTGACTAAGATTGATGTGGCTGCACTTGGGCAGAGAGGGTGGAGGCTGGCACTGGGGCAGGACTGGGGCTCGACATGGCTCTCCCTCTTGCCTTGGATGACCTTCCTGATCTTGTGGTCCTCCCACAGATGACAGTTGCCAGGACCAGGTGGGGACCAACTGTGCTCTGGCGATTAAGGTGAACCTCTGTGGCCACTGGTATTACAGCAAGGCCTGCTGCCGATCCTGCCGAGTGCCCCATTCCTAGGGGGAGTAATGGCATGGGGGTCCCGTGCCCGAGGAGCAACTGGAGCTTAGCACCATTAGGCATCACCTTGTGGTCCTCGCTTCTCATCTTCCTCCAGCCACGATGGGTTGGACCACCAACACCGCCTGCAGAATTCTGAATTTTTCTTTTAATTCATTTAGCAAATTCTTGATCTATCTATACATGACTCCCCTCCTGCCAGTGATTTTGTCCTCCCTGCTGTTCCTCGCACTTGCCTTCTCTGCTTGCCAGTTCAAATCTTGCCTCCTCTGCTCAGTTCAAAGCTTTCCAGAATGGCTGAGGGAGGGGCAAAACTCTCACTTTCCTGTTAATGGTCACATCGCTGGTTGCAGGACTGGGCCTAA
This sequence comes from Bothrops alternatus, assembly GCA_034064705.1. Lineage (NCBI taxonomy): Eukaryota > Metazoa > Chordata > Lepidosauria > Squamata > Viperidae > Bothrops > Bothrops alternatus. Next base: position 203,772 of record JARGCV010000340.1, read on the forward strand.
ATCAGAATGCCCCCCCCCCACAACCTTGGCTCTTTCCTTCCGCCTCTCTCCATTAAAAGTCTCATTGTCCCCTCAAGGCAGAGGGATATCCCCTTTCTCAAGGGGGTCTTTAAGTGAGACACACCCCAAATAAAAGGTATGCTGAACCCTTCTCTCCAGCTGCAGTTAATAATTGCCACAGGTATTACAATGAAGAATATTTGAGGAGGACACACATCCATTTCACACTTTATTGAAATAAATGAAAATTGGTGGGAATGAAGTTTGCATCAGTTTTAAATACTAAAATGACAATAAAATCACTAAAGGCAGAAGAACCCTATCATTTCAGGCTTAGGCACTGTATCTTTATTCTCACTCAGCAGTAAATATAAATTAACAAAGGGCAGGTAATAAAGTCTACTAAATATAACATGTAAATGCATATCTGGCAGAAGTGTTTTATCTCATAATCAAACTCTTAAATACATAATGCCAGCATATTGTATAGGATAATGAAAACATAACTGCACTTTATAACCCAAAAGGGCCCTGGGCTCTTTTTAATGTATTTGTTTACAAAATAATAAACTTTATCCCTTTTACTGTTGAACGGTACTTGTAAGTGTCCGTTAAATAAGTTTTCTGATATTTATGGTGACAGCTCAATCCCTGTTAAGTTTTTTCCATTTGTTTTGGCAAATGTTTCTCTGACTTTATTTGACAGCACAGTATCAGTAGTAGAGTCCTTTAAGTTTTTGGGTTCTATAATCTCCCAGGACTTGAAATGGACACCTAAAATTAGAACCATCATTAAAAAGGCACAACAAAGAATGTTCTTCCTGCGTCAACTCAGATACACATTTACAGAGGAATTATCACTTGTACTTCTATAACTGTCTGGTTTGGTACAGCAACCAAACAGGACAGGCACAGACTCCAATGGATAGTTAAGACTGCAGAAAAAAAACAATTGCAACCAGCTTGCCTCCCATAGAAGACTTGTATATGTCAGAAGAAAATATTTACAGAGTCCTCACATACTGGACAGAAACTGGTTCAACTCCTCCTGTTGGGATGGTGCTATAGGGCATTGCATGCCAAAACAACTAGACACAGTTTTTTTCTTTCGTGACGTTACTCTGCTGAACATCTAATTCTCAGTACTGTCTAATATCTATGTATATTTACCCATGTAGAAGTATTACTATTATTATTATTACTGAAGGAGAACTCATCAAATTTGCAGATGACACCAAGCTGTCAGGAGTAGCCACCTCCTCAGAGGACAAACTCAGGATCCAAAAAGATGGGCATTTCTCCACATTGAAATGAATTTCAATGTGGAGAAAAGCAAAGTCTTACACTTAGGCAGGAAAAATCAAAGACACGAATACAGATTGGGCGAGACCTGGCTCAAAAATAGCAACTGTGAGAGGGACCTTGGACTCCTAGTGGATGATCACTTGACTATGAGCCAGCAATATACAGCAGCAACCAAAAAAGCTAATACAATCTTGGGTTGTATAACAGAGGCATAGAATCAAGATCATGCGAAGTACTAGTACCGCTTTACAAAGCCTTAGTAAGACCACAACTGGAATACTGCAGCCAATTTTGGTCACCATATCACAAAAAAGATGTTGAAGTTTTGAAAAAATTCAGAGAATAGCAACTAAAATGATCAAAGGCCTGGAGGCTAAAATATACAAGGAATGGCTGCGGGACTTGGGTTTGGCTAGTCTAAAGAAAAGAAGAAATAGGGGAGACATGTGTTCCAGTATTTGAGGGGCTGCCACAAAGAATAGGTGGTCAAGTTGTTCACCAGAGCACCAGAGGGAAGGAGGAGAAACAATAGTTGGAAACTGATCAAGGAGAGACGCAACCTGGAATTAAGGAGAAACTTCCTGACAGTCAACCAGTGGAACAGCTTACCACCAAATCTTTAAGAAAAGACTAGACAATCACCTGTCCGAGATGGTGTAGGTTCTCCTGCTTGAGCAGTGGGCTGGATTAGATGACCTCCAGGGTCCCTTCCAGCTCTATTCTATCTTCTTTACCACCCCTTATTGGTATCATTATGATTATGATTATTCTGTTTTGCATGAACACTGAAAGCTTCTGCACCAGAGACAAATTCCTTGTGTGTATAATCACACTTGGCCAAAGAGAGTATTCAATTCAATTCAATTCAAAAGGAGGCCATCCTGAGGAGATGCCACAGAAAGGGGTTCCATACTAGGCAGGCTGTGGCATCTCAAGGCCACATTCCAAAGAAGGGGGGGAGGGCCAGGGCTGGTGGGAGAGACAGGAATTTTAAGAGGAGAAATTGGTGCCCCCATTTCTTAAATCCCTAGCTTTAAAAATCCCACTTTTGCCCCCTCCATGTTTGTGGGCCATGAAAAGGACAGAGCACCCCCTTTTTCTTAAAGGTGTTAAAGAATTTTCTTAAATACCATGAAAGAAATACTCCTTTTGGTAACAAGTCAAGGTAAGTTTTTTTTTATTTTCGTAATCCAGAAGTCCTATACATGTTTATCACAAGTAAAGGTAAATGAAAATTCATGAAATAGTTTGAATTTATTTCATATATATAAAGGGGAAAATAAATAGCCATACTTAAAAGCAACAAATTGTAGCATTTTTAAGAGTGCCACTGAAACTAATACAAATTTTAAGAATTATACAAAATAGTTTTGTGGAAGCAACAACTAGTACAGATCACTGAAGACCAACATGAATGCATTTTATTGGATGCAGCCAGAGCAAGACATGAAAATTAATCTCCAATTAGATGGAAGAAGTCCACCTGAATCACATTTCATGGGAAAGGCTGAGCCATGATGCTACTGGCTCGTCTCTGCTCCTTTGCCTCCTGGGCTCTCATGCCCTGTGCCCACTCCAGAGGAGTTTGAATAGGTTGAACCCAAACTTCCCACAGGTCTGTTTTCCCTTCATCCTCAGTACGTGACTTGGGAATGCCAGTTTTACAAGCTGCCTGAACACACTGTCAGATCCTACAGGGGAATCATTTTCTTTTGGGCACCACTGCTGCCTCCAGATCCAAAAGCCTGGGGGAGCAGTGGTGTGGACTGGCCTTCTCCATCTCTGAAGGCCGTCCAACCTGCTGTCTTTTAAGTCTGTCTCCCAGCTGATATCCCATCTAGCCAGACTTTCCAATTTCCTGGAGGCAGGTTGAGGGGAAGCTGCCTTCCCTAATAGGTCGCTATTATGAATATCGCTCCACTAAATTTTACTTCTGAGAGCTCCAAGCTGCAGCCTGTCTGTCCCAAAGAAAAGGAACGCCTCTGGGCCTGCAGGAGCCTCCCCTCCCCATGCGTCTGCCTGCCTCCTGGACACTCAGAGGGGAAGCTGGAACAGGAGAAAGCACAAGAAGCCCAGAGCACTGCAGTCACCTTCTGTTTGGTTGGCAAAAACACTGATGCTTTTCGTTGCAGGTGAGATAAAGGAAGTCCTGCAGCAGGCAATGTCATGTTCAAAAATGGGAAAGTCCTCCCCCTCCCTCACAGATGCCACCCAAACACTTTCATGGTCCTCAGTTGAGCAACAAAAAGTAGGCTAGGACCAGCACGGCAGAGGCAAGCAAGAACCAAACTAAAGCTGAGCTCATCTCAGCTGAACCTAGTGGACAGGTGTCCTTGCCACATTCCTAGTACATTTCTTCTGTCATATTAAAAAATACCTCTTTGATAGCAAGTGGGGAAAGGAAGGCCTCGGGGTGGCTTTCATAGACTAGACAGAATGGATGGATGGTGGGGACACTGCAGAAAAGAGGGGAATAGTTGGATTTGCATTAAGCAATTTGCAAAGACACATCTGGTTCTGGCTCTGGCTCAGTTCCAGCCTCCTACACCCCCACCCCCACCCCAATCAGGGAAAGCAGAGGCAACACCTTGCACAGGCTGAGAAGTGGCAAACCAGTTTGCATATTCATACAAAAGGATGTCCTGTATCAAAAACCCCACCTATAGGAAGAAAGGAAGAGCTGCTTTTACCGGGGTTTAGAAAATGGATATCTCTAGTAAGACAGCCATGCTCCTGGCCCCATTTATACACGACTAGAGAGGAAGAGGCTGGGAAGCAGAAGTAACTTCAGCCTTTGGCCAAGCCTGGAGCCGAGGGGGCCAGGCCAATCAGACATCCGTGCTGATGCTGCGGCTGCGGGAAAAGGCTTCACGCATGGCGGAGAGTCGGTTGGGGTTGAGGGCCTGGAGGCCGCCACTCAAGCCAATGGGCAGCTCCAGGTCTTCTTGGCTGATGGCCTTGTAGTTGACCAGGTCGCCCCCATTGCGGACCTCCTCTTCGGGCTCCTGCAGGAAGAACGTTGGAGGCTCATACTGGGAGCAGTTGGGGCAGCCAGTCCGGGACTGGGAGGGCTTCTTGTAGGGGGAGCGGTACAAGGAAGGGCCGTTGGTCAGAGCCACGTTGCGGTTGCAGTGCAGGGGGGGGATATGCGAATCTGCAGGGAAGTCGGGCTCGTCGCCATCCTCTTCCGACTCATCCTTCTTGCAACAATAGTACTGGAAGAGAAACAATTTCCGTGGGCCGTCACTCCTTCCCCAGGCCAAGATGTGCTTCTCCACGAATTCACAGAAACCCTTCCCAGGGAACTGGTTCACACACGGTACTTACCCAGAAGGCAGTGGGTTTGGACTGGGCTTGCTACAATGGGCAACTCAGACACTGGCATTTGCAAACTGCAGTTTCTACCGTGTGTGAACTTGGCCGGCTCATGTTGGATAAGCAAACTCTGGATTAGTTTGTGGAAATCCACAATCATTGTCATTCTCACACATTGACACCATGACAGAGACATTTTAAACAATCACAGCACATTATAAAGCAGAAAACAAATTTTCTGCTCCCAACAAATTAAATGTAAGTGCTTTTTAAAAAGAGCAGACTAAACATGGAATTGCAAGGTTCTAGTAAGAAAAAAAAGGGACAGCATCTTCAAAAATAAAGTTGCACAAAAATTCTCACCAATGAGTTGAAAATGAGAAGCCATCAATCTAACCAGAAGAAAAGAGAAGTTTACTCCGTTAGGACACCAGCAGGACAGTTAAGTGCCAAAAGCCATAAAAAAAAATTTTCAGCCACTTTCTCAGTCAGCGAAAGAAAAGGAGGTCTCATCCCAGGGTTGAGCACAGGAAGGCGTCTCACTTGCCTAATGCAGCAGGAGCCAGAGAAACGGGGGGGGGAGGCGCTTAGGCAAGGTGGGGGATTGCAAAAGGGGACATCTGCTCCTTTTTCTTGCTGTTTGGGTTCTGTGGCACAAACAACCCCTCCAAACACCATTCACCAAGGACAAAAGTGCCTGTGCTCTGCTTCCATGGGCCTGTTTCCTCACTCCTTCAAGTCAGGTTCTTCCACAGTCTGTCTTGAATAATTTCAAATTATGCTGGGCCAGGACTCAACTGCCTCTTTCTACTAAGTGGCACAGTGTAGGGTTTGGGTCTGGCTAGTCTAAAGAAAATAAGAAATAGGGGCGACATGATAGCAGTAGTCCAGTATTTGAGGGGCTGCCACAAAGAAGAGGGGGGTCAGGTTATTCTCCAAATTAATAACAAATTGAATAATAAAAGCACCAGAGGGCAGGATAAGAAACAGCAGTTGGAAACTGATCAAGGAGAGAAGCAACCTGGAATTAAGGAGAAAGTTCCTAACAGCGAGGACAATTAACCAGGGAACTGCTTGCCTTCAGAAATCGTGGGCGCTCCATCACCGGAGGTTTTTAAGAAGAGACTAGACATTCACCTGTCTGAGATGGTATAGGTTCTCCTGCTCGAGCAGGGGGCTGGACTAGAAGACCTCCAAGGTCCCTTCCAGCTCTATTTTATTCTTTTCTATTCTATTCTAAATCTGAGGGAGATAGTGGGTTCAAAAATGTAAAAAATAAACAAATCAAATAAATAACTGCTCACAACCACCTGCTTAATAACACATCCCAGAAGGGTGTTTAGGGTCTGCGTCAAGAGGACTAGTCTGCAGCGGCCCCCTCCTCTTTTCCCAGGAGGCCTGGCCTGGCAGCCTCCCTAAGACTCTCCCCTGTAGCCTCCTCCCTTGGGGCAGCCAAGGCCCTAAGGGTCTTCCCTCGGCTAGAACTCTTGCATACAGCCTCTATACCACCTTCCTCCTCAGCTAGGCCTCTTATACATAGTAGACCAGTGTCATTTTGAGCTTTCATCCCATCAGGTTTCAGTCATGCCCATTAGACCCCATCCCTGCACCTTCCTACACTGAGACCTCTCCCCTTGGGGTCCTTGGTACTCTCTGGGACCTGTCGGACTCTCTTGCAGCCATTTCATTACCAAACTAGGTAACATCATCTCCCTTTTTGTGTTGGAAAATTCCTGTGAATAATTTTCAGTTGATTCCAGTAGATCCACATCAGACCAACGTCAGGTCCCACATTGTGCAGCCAGTAGAAATAGAGCTCTCTCTCTCTCTCTCTCTCTCTCTCTCTCTCTCTCTCTCTCTCTCTCTCTCTCTCTCTCTCTCTCTCTCTCTCTCTCTCTCTCTCCCTCCCTCTCTCTCTCTCTCTCTCTCTTTCTCATTTAATATTTCTCTTTGTTGTCTGTCTGTCTGTCTGTCTGTCTATCTATCTAACCGCAGTAGGCAACCCAAATTGGCAAAAGCAGGTCTTCCTGGACCCACCGGGGCTAATTTGCAGGGCAGCAGCCCTTGGTTTTCCAACTTAAATCTGTTGGCGATCTCAGGGCAGCTAAGAGCATGGGAGAGGAGGGCATTACGGGGAGCCTCCTCAGTCCTTCACCATAAAGCTCACGGTGGATAGACTGAGAGATCTCAGTCTTACCCACTTGCTCCAGGAATTTGCCCTGCAATTGAACCCTGTTCCTTTTTCTCTTCTCCCCAGTTTTTGTCATGCTCTTTTCCAAGAATGAGCCTCCCAGTTGCAGCTTTCAGCTGAACAACCTGCAGACTGAGACTGCTTCCAAAGCCACTTCCCAATTCTCCTGGCCAGGTCTAGCCAGGAGGCCCTCCTTGCAGCAATGGGGCACATGATTATACCTTATGCCACTGGCACCCCAGCCCTGCCAGTAGAGGACCTTGGAGTTCTTCTTATCCAACCCCCTGCTCAAGCGAGAGGGAATGGGACAACTTGCCACAGTCAACTCATTTATGCAGTGTCCCAGGATCACGTGCCTTTCTGACAACTCACACAGCCAACTTGCCATGGGACAATTCACTGCAGAACAATTTAATTCTATTTAATTATTTTAAAATAAACAAAAAATATTTTAATTTTTGTCAATCACATTTCATTCTATCCCTCCTTTTGCATCCCCCTTTTAATGATTCTACTCCACCATTTCTTTGATATTAGTGTAACTTTTGTCCAGCAACGAGTTGTCCTGTGGTGTGTTGACCATGGTGAGTTGTCCCGCAGCAAGTTAGCCAAGGCAAGTTGGCCGTGGCAAGTTGGCCACGGTGAATTATCATAGACCCCAAGCAGGAAACCCTAGTGAATTCTTACATGGGCAAAAGGTGGAATCCCATCAGATTCTAGGATCAAGTTGAAATCAATCAAAGCTGCAATCTTAGGAATTCTTAACTAGGAGACAGTTGAAGGCTGTATTTATGCAATGTGCTAAAGCAGAGTTAATTTAAATGTCATAAGGAGCTGTTATTTGATGCACAAAGATTTTATGTTTCACTGTATTTAGCAAAACCACAAAATAGGCTAATCAGTCACTATACCATGAGTTTTTAGAAATTTTTCATGGGATTATGTTTTCAATTAACCATATTCTTTCAGTATTTAGTATTCAGTATTTATTCATCCAGCATTCCATCTAATTGCTTTTAGTAATTAAACATAAGTTTTTTACCTTTTTTCAACTGAACATTTTTGCATGCAGGTGATATTGCTGGTGTTCCCCCCCCCCAAACCAGCTGATGGGTTTCCTGACCCTAAGAATCTCAACCTGGTTAGTTTATACATCTGTACATGAATAAACTTCCTGACAGTGAGGACAATTAACCAGTGGAACAGCTTGCCTCCAGAATTCATGGGCGCTCCATCACTGGAGGTTTTTAAGAAGAGGCTAGATAGTCACTTGTCTGAGATGGTCTAGGTTCTCCTGCTTGAGCAGGTAGCTGGACAAGAAGACCTTCAAGGTCCCTTCCTATTCTATTCTATTCTATTCTATTCTATTCTATTCTATTCTATTCTATTCTATTCTATTCTATTCTATTCTATTCTATTCTACTCTACTCTACTCTATTCTATTCTATTCTATTCTATTCCTTAATTCCTATTCTATTCTATTCTATTCTATTCTATTCTATTCTATTCTATTCTATTCTATTCTATTCTATTCTATTCTATTCTATTCTATTCTATTCTATTCCATTCCATTCCATTCCATTATTATTCTATTCTATTCTATTCTATTCTATTCTATTCTATTCTATTCTATTCCATTCCATTCCATTCCATTATTATTCTATTCTATTCTATTCTATTCTATTCTATTCTATTCTATTCTATTCTATTCTATTCTACTCTACTCTACTCTACTCTATTCTATTCCATTTTCTATTCTACTCTATTCTACTCTACTCTTATATTATTATTATTATGTTATGTTATGTTATGTTATGTTATGTTATGTTATGTTATGTTATGTTATGTTATGTTATGTTATGTTATGTTATGTTATGTTATGTTATGTTATGTTATGTTTTGTATTGTATTGTATTGTATTAATTATATTATATTATATTATATTATATTATATTATATTATATTATATTAATTATATTATATTAATTATATTATATTATATTATATTATATTATATTATATTATATTATATTATATTATATTATATTATATTATATTATATTATATTATATTATATTATATTATATTATATTATATTATATTATATTATATTATATTATATATTCTAAATGCAAGCATTACACATCAGCTCCTGTACTGTGGATACGCCTAGGCTTTAATTTAGCGGTTCAGAATGTTCTAGATATTTTACTGCCACTTTACTGCCTTGATCTTTTTTTCCGCTTTTGAGGATAGGAAATGAATGAGCAAATGAGGAATTTTCCACTTCAAGAAGATGAACCTCAGGAATCCTCCCTGGGAAGGTTCCAACTTGGAATATTTGTTCTTTTTGTATTTTGCCTTTCCTGTTGGGTGCCCATTTTTCTGCCCTCCAATATTTGGACTTCCCTGCAGTTGACCCATTGCTTCCTCCCTCCCCTCAAACTTGGTAAACTTCTGCATTATGCATAGCACATCAATAGATTTCCTTTAGTGCTAAATGCTTGCTTTCTGCTTTTTTCTAAATGTTTTCAATCTTTTGTAGTTTCATTCCTAATTTTCCCCATTTGGAATTTGTCCATGCTCAGAGACTACTTCATGAAAGGTTGTAAGACTCTGACATAGAATAACAGGATTGAAAGGGACCTTGGAGGTCTTCTAATCCAGCTCCTTGCTCAGTCTGGACACCCTGTACCATTCTGGACAAATGGTGTCCAGTCTCTTCTTGAAAGCCTCCAGTGATGGAGCACCCACAACTTGCCATAAAACCACACATGTCATGGCCCAAGTGTGTGAAGAAATTACCCTACCAGTTTATATGGCTTGATCTGACTCCAATCCCAGATTTTAATGCGTTTAGTGCAAGGTCCTTGGTGCTAGCCATGTTCCCAGTGAAGCACCTAGACGGAGGTTCTTGGGCTTCTGCAGCTGTGGATAAAAGCCTCATGTGTCCTATTTGGGGATCATGGCTGACCCCAGCACATCCCAACTTTCCAGGATCCACCCCTATTCTTAAATTCTAATCTGGAAGATCAAATCTCCTGAAATGTCTGCCAGAAGTGGCATGAGCAGCATCTCTCTGGGGTGGAGTGATAGTCCTCTTACTGCTGGAGGCTCCCACTCACCATGGGACAAACCTTGCTGGTTTGAGCATCAACATGATTTCCACACAGAGAGCTTCTTCTGATTGCTGGCTTCTAACTTATCATTGCCAGAGGATGTTCCTTGCACATAACAAATTTGCGTCCATGTGTCTCATCTCAGGCAGTCAGGGCAAAAAAAGCACCATGGAAGAGAAGAAGGCCCAAGGTGCATCAGATGTGCTGAGCAGCCCAGGGAGCACTGCAGGATGCTTGGAGACCTCTTCCAAAACAGCTGACTAATTCAAGAGGATGAGAATCTTCTGTTGGAGCTGGATCCTGGTGAATTCTCCTCTCCTCATCTGGGAGCCAAATATTCTCCACCAGCACACAGTTCTTGCTTCTTCCTCCTCTCCCCTCCCTTCTTGACTGAGCTGGCCCAAGCTATTTATATTATTGAGCAGGGCACCAAATGCCATTTTTGCCCAACACAGGATTCTCTATTCCATGTCCTTCTCTGAGATTTGCTATGAACTGTTGACTGCATTCTGTGGTCTTCCCAGGGATTGTACTGGGCCTTCTGGTCTCTTTGCTAAGGTTAGAGTTTGCTTGGGAAGCATCTTTTTTTGATCTCTCACCTAAGCCTAGTCATCTGGATTGCTCAGCAGGAACAAGCCACATCTTTGGGCCATATCATCATATGCCTTCAGCTTTATCCAAAAGACTCCTGCTCTGCCTCAGATGTGAGATGCAAAGGCCACAAGGAACAGCAAGGATCTGATTATTCCAAATCATTTGTCCTTCTCTCTGAAGGTATCTGGCTCCAGCAGAAGAAACTTAATGAAAGAAGCACTTTGAGGGTGATGTAGTGGGCCTTCTTAGCTCCAGATTATTCTGGAAAACTATTTTGCCCAGCTGCAAACCATAAGTACAAATGCAGTTTGAAAAACTACCAAGGTTGACCAGTTTGTCTTCCATTTCTAAGTCTGCCTTCCAGGGTCAAGGATTTGGCGATTGTCCTTCCCCCTTCACATCCACTGGCCTGAGGGACTCTCTTTTTGCATATTCTGAGAAGCAGGCCGGAATTATGTGGCTGCATAATTGTAATGATAAAAGGAACTCCCCAACTGACCTGGCTCACCAGAGTCTTCTAAATGGGCAAAAGGTGTCCCCTGGAGAGGAGCGGCATACAAACCCAAATAAAATAAATAAAGGTAGCACCTTGTACAAGATCAGAAGAGACCACTGGAAGAAAAGCATCTGCCTTGCACCAGCCACTCACGGGCAGCTCCTCCATCAGATTGTGCAAATGAAAGAGGGAGCAGGAAGGTGACCTGGGATGCTCTGCACAAAAAGGGTTTGATTTTTTTCTGATGTGGTCATTTGACTGTGAGCAGCAGCAGCAAATGCCAATTTTCACATTCCTTCGACTGCCAGAAGTGCTCCAAAGCAAGTCTCACTGTCAAAATCTTGGCTTTTGGCAAGTGTGCAAGACCTTTTGGCAGCTGGCAAGTGAAGCACATGGGCAGACGGTTCCACAGGGAAAGAGCAATTCTTACAATACAATAAATGTATGAAATCACATTCCTCAGCAGCCCCCACTCTCTCAGACACACATCCCCTACACAAACCTAGTCTGGTTTCTGACCATGCAAAATCCTGGCCAAATGGACCGGTCTCCCCCAAATCCCAAGAAAAACAAAGAGAGCATGTTTGTAACACAACAGCTCCTCCCTATCCCAGGCACAGAAGTGTAATAAAAAAATAATTTTAAAAACTCATGTTATGAAGTAAAATGAACCCAGTACCTGGAGCCTGCAGTAGCAGAGAACAGCTATAATGCACAGTAGTATGACAGTTGCTAATATTCCGCCGGTGATGACCACAGTCCCCGCGGTCATCCGACCTCTTCCCCATCAACACCTGGAAGGAAAGCAGAAAAAAGCATGACAAGGTCTGTTGGGGGGGGAGGCAAGGGTTGCAAGAGCTCCAGACTGCTCCTCCAATCGCTGGAATCGCATTTCAGCAATTGCCTGAGTTCGCATCCAGTTGGTCACCTATTGCAAGAGCTCACTTACGATGTCTCAGCAACCTTGTGAAAGGTCTTGCAAACTTGCAGTCACTGTGTGTGAAATCTCACTTCTGTGATTGCTTGCAAGAATCTGGCCATCCAAACTGTGATCCGTTGCCCTTTTAAACCCGAGCTTGGAAAGTGACCCTCCTGCAGAGTGGGGTGGATCCCTGCCTGCCTGAAGTGCTTCAGTTCCAGTGAAGATAAAGCTGGCAACAGACCAGGTTGCCTCAAAATTGGCTGCCAAAGAGAATTAGGGCTAAAGTTAAATTAACACCCTTTCAACAGTTAGTTTAAAATTTGCTCTTTTAATATTGATTTTTTTCAAAATCTATCACACCACTAGAATTTTTACTGTGTGAACAAGCACAAAAGGATATTAAGAGTTTGGGTTCAACCTCACAGAATTGCAACGCAATTATCACGATAAAGCTATATGTTGTGATGGAACCGAAGGATACCTAGGAAATCTACACAAGATGTGTGTTAAAACACAGCTGAGACTGAAATGATACGTTTGCCAAAAGAGGTGTGTAAAGAGGATGCCCATTTGTCTCCATGGGAAAACTAATTTCCATCTGCCAATTGCAGCGTCTACCTGATGGGCCACTTGTGGAACTGACCACCTGCTGGACAGTGAAGAGCTTTGTGTTCCCTGCACCGAGAGCTTTTCAGACATGGAGAAGAGGAATGTTAACCACTAGCCCCACTGGCGTTGGGGACACAATGGGTCAAGGAACGTGTGGGGTATCAGGGACCTTAAAGCAACAGGGCTCCCTGCAGCTGCTCAGTATGGTATGGAAGGAGCAGCTAAGAGACAGGAGGAAAGTTCAAACCCAAAGATTGCCTTTGACGTACAAGGTGCCACAGACCTCAACTTATTCATTCTCTCTTCTTCTGCTAAGGGAAGAAGTTTCTTGACATAGGGTCACTTATCCTCAGTAAGCGGATGAAACTCAACCTTGATCCCTAGTTCACCAAGTGAGAAGTCATGGCCTTGTCGCCAATCGATAGGAGGCTGAATGGGAAGAACTGGCTTGAGCCAAACCCAGACAGCACTGGGTCTGCTAGTGACAAAGATTCTTCAATGGGGTGGCCTTGGGGGGGCCTTCCTGGTCTCAGCTTCTGTCCAAAGAGCACAGGAAGACTTTTGCCCAGATCCATCTAGTGCATCAACTGTACCCTTTCCTGGAGCAATGGTCTCTTCTCAGAGTTGCCTTGCAGGTAAGCAATGAGCTCTACAACATGATGCAGCCTTGGAAAACCATTTGGAAGCTACAACTGGACCAGAAGGCAATGGCAGAGTTACAGATATGCCTCAGTACAACACCCTGTAACAAACCTGCTAAATGGGCTACAGTGTTTATCAGTGACTTTCCAGATGAAATTCAAAGTGCTGGTTATCACGTATCAAATTCTTCATGGGTTTGGTGATCAAAAGGTCCACCTTTTTCTTGTTGTTTCTATCCATCCAATAAATCCAATGGATGGGGTTGCTCTGATCCCGTTGAATAATGTAGATTAGCTGATAATGTGCTTGATTTCCCCATTTGGTTTTTTTCTATATTCTACCGGTATAATATATTCTAGCTTTGATTTTAAATAAAGCTGCTGTTCAGATGGGCACCTTAAAATCTTATAAATAAATAATCTATTTCTGAACAACCTTCTGCTTGACCAAATTATGCCAACAAGTCAGGGCCAATTAACAGCTAAAACTATGACTTCAATTTTCCAAGAATTATTTGCCACCACTGAGAAACTGGATGGGCTTTCTTCCTCCCTGGATCTCTTGACCAAGCTGATGAGTCTGTGACAATTCACCACGGCCCCCTTACTACGGTCAACTTGCTGTGGTCAGTTTGCTGTAGGATAACTCTGTGGCAACCAAGTCACCACAGGACTAATATCAAAGAAATAATGGAATAACTGAAGAAAGAATGCAAAACGATAGACAGAATGAAATGTGAATGGCAAAAATCAAAATATTTTTTTATTTATTTTAAATAATTAAATAGAATTGTTAAATTCTCCCACAGCGAGTGTCCTATAGCAAGTTGTCCTGCAATGAGTTGGCTGTGGTGAGCTGGCTGTGGCAAGTTGTCCGCAAGCTGACTAGGGGGAATGTTTCCACCAGCAAGAGGAAGCCTCCCCAATTACCCCATGGGTTCCTGGATCAAATCTGAGGCTTAGAGCTCCAGGAAGAGCCAGGTTTTGTGATCAATTTAATAAAGCTGTTCCTTAAACCCTCACATGTAAAGGCTGCTGGGCATCACAGGAGCCTTGCCGATCTTTGCAGCACAAAATGGCTTGGCAATAGCAAGAACAGTTACTTATTATATACCGCTTCACCCGGTGCTTTACTCTCTAAGCGGTTTACAGGGTCAGCCTCTGGCCCCCAACAATCTGGGTCTCCATTTTGCCCACCTTGGAAGGATGGAAGGCTGAGTCAACCTTAAGCCAGTGAAACTGAAACTGCTGAACTGCTGGCAGACGGCAGTCAGCAGAAGTAGCCTGTAATACTTCATTCTTACCGCTGCACCACCACAGCTCTTAGCAGGGAAAGGGTTGGGCATTGCATTCTGCTCAATTTGAAGACTGTTCCTGACCTCTTTTGAACTCTACCCAAGCCATGTTGCTTAAGACCTGAAGTTAAGTCACTCATTACTGCCTGACCACTCCAGAAAGCAAACAGTTTGACTCTCAGCACAACAACTGATAAAGCAACCCTGTAGAACAAAAGGGAAGAATGTATTAATGGCCCCAAAGAAGAGTTTGATTAATACTTTGCAGCGAGAAGGTCAACCAAAGGACTCTTTCAAAATGCTGCCAATTGAAGAAAAAGTGAAACTCCTCAGATCTGAAGCAATGTCTGAGGCCACAGCCCAGTTGGCAAGAGCAGTGGTCTGTGTGGGATGATCTGACTGAGACAAGATTAGATGCTACAACTATTTTTCATCCTGCTGTCCAAGCTGAGAAGCTGGAACGGGAGAGAGCATTCAGCCCTGCCAGACCCACCACATCCATCCAAGATGCAGCCCTGGAAGTTAGTTTCACAATGAGTCGGCCCCAAATTTCCTTACTGACCAGCCAGTGTGATGGCGTGGAGCTCTTTCACTCTTTGCTACTGATGAATACCATGTATGACATGTACCAACAAGCAGACACAATGACAATCCTGATCTCTCTGCCCACATTCAGAACCCGGATCAAGATGAACCCCCAATCCTAGGCAGAGTCTAATAAGGGTTCAAAACAACGTTCATAAGACAAACATCTCCATGAGAGGCTCAGCTTCTTGATGTGCTACTGAAAAGCTGGGGAAAGTAGCCATGTTTTCTTCTACTCCCACCAAGCTGACATTTCAGTTTTATTACAGGGAATTTGGTTCTTTCTTTCCCTTTAATTATTTCATGTGCCCCGAAGACTGATGGTGGGGCGGATAGACAGAATCATCTGTTCAAATTCCAGGGATACTTTTATGAGTAACACAACACAAAATGGTGGATTATTCCACCCACCCCCCATGCCCACTAATCTTGGGTTGCACCATGTCCTAGATGTGGATGACAGAGCAATGCGACCAGAAGGCCCACCAGGCCCTTCCTGGCTCTTTGCTTGACGTTCGTTATGGCTTCAGCTCAGCTCAGAACCTGCTAGGCAGCGATGAGCACCCTTGCCCACTCATGCTTTCTCCCTAATCCACCTCATCTCCTACCAACTTTTCCTCTCCCCCACCTCCCAGAGCCAGAGATTATTCTCATCACAGAAACACATTTCACACATGCACAGAATTCAGCTGGGAACATCTTTTTATTTTCTTCCTAACAGATTCAGAGTCCACCTTTTTCAGATCAACCAAGTGTTGATCCATTGGCTGCAACAAGAATTTACATTTGGGTTGAGTGAGAGAGACTGGTACAAAGTTACCAGCCATTTAAGGCAGGCAGGACTAGAACTCACCTTCTCCTGGTTTTTAGCCAGGAGTCTTAATCACTAAAGCAAACTTGCTCTCTACTGGGAACATCTCTGCTTGGCAGAAGTTCAAAAACAGAACTTTCCTGTCTAAACTTTTGGAGGGGGGTGGGGGAGACACTTTATTTGGGATTCTGCAAGCTTTCAGAGCAATTGTGCACTTCATTGGACATTTATTCGCTGGACCTCACCAAGACCTTTGAGGCATATGATAATACACCAGACAGGAAAATAAGTTGAAATAGAAGGGATACGGATCTCTGATTGCCTTATGCATCCAAAGAAGTGAGTTCTGTCCAATCAGAGCAAAATGTATTCTGTTACATTTGAGCTTCACTACCTCACAAAGTGTGTCCAAAGTCTTGCCAACTGTTGGACTCTTGCAGAGGTGGTGGCTGCAGTTTTCCAAAGCTCTCCAAACAGGCCAGCCTGGAACCCATTGCAGGGAACCCGGGGACTGTGCCCAGGGCTCCCCCTTCTGGGGCTGCCGGGATTTGTTTGGCCTGAAGTCCAGAACGACCACCGAGTGGGGTTCAAGGTTTGGGCTCTGCTAAGGTCAAGCTCTTGGTTTGAGCCAAAAGCTCTTCTCTTTCCATGGAAGGATTCCTTCAAAAGATGAAGACTAGAGAAGAACAGCTTCTCTTCCTCCGCAATCCCCAGGCCATCCTCTCCTCCTCACAAGACTCTCCAGTCGAGATAAGGGGGGGGGGAGAAATAAGTCTTTTTTCAGTTAAACACAGCAAAAGAACACACTGCAAATGGGGAAGAAAATTTACAGTAATATTTCCTGCATTAACTCTGTAGACCTAGAAACTTGAAACTCTAAAGCCCAAGGGGAGAAATTCAGAACAGGAAACGTTCCACATGGAGAAATTCAAAAACAGAATTTCCTGTCTAGACTTTTTTTTTGGGGGGGGGAAGCTCTTAATTTGGGGCTCTGTAAACTTCCAGAGCGATTGTGCACATCATTGGACATTTGCTCACTGGATTTTGTTTTGGCTCCTTAGCTCTGCACCCACATTTTTTCACAGTGTCATCCCTTATTGCTCCAAACCAGATTTCATGGTTAGTTTGGTTAGTTTTCATGTTGTGTCTTAAATGACAGGTGAACAATTCAGAGTCGTGTGAAAAAGTCAGAACACCTGATGTAAAGTGTTTTCCTTAACATATGTGGACATATTGATATTTTATCTTCAAACAGCACAGAAAGATAAAGGTGATGTAACTGAACAACAATAAAAAACTTTTGGAAAATTGCCTTTGCAACCATTCATTTAACAAAAAACTGACAGGCACACCACTTCCTTCTGTGGAAAAAGCAAGTAGCACCCCCTTGGCTGCCCTGCTTGGCATTGTTCCCCCTCCCCCCACAGACATCTTCTCCAAGAGCCCTGCTGTTGCTTGTAAGGGCCAGTCTGGGAAGGCCTTTCCCCCCTCCCCCAGGCAGAGGGTTTTCCACTGGCTAATGGCTAGGGGGGCTTCCTGTACACACAGCCCCTTTTCCACCTGCCCCCAAGCATCTCCATGGGATTGAGACCTGGATTCTTCCAAAACCCTCTGGTTCTCTTCCTTCCTGGCACATTTAGAAGGCCTTCACTGGGTTGTAAGGTCTACCCTCAACAAAGCCTTTGAAGCTGATGCCCTGAGGATGAACTGCCAGGTGTTTTTTTTTTGGGATGGACAGCCTCATGAGCTTCTTCCAGCAAAATGCTGCCTTTAGTTAAAAGGTCTGTCTCCTCATCCATCTTAACACAAATTCTGGGCAGCTTTCAGGCAAGAATGAAATCATCTTTGCACAATAAAAACTAAAGGTAAAAAAAAATTAAGGAAAAGATGAAAAATCTGATACCACAGCCACACTCCCAGCTCTAACCGCCCCATCCCAGGTTTGGGGGAAAAGCCAGGGCAGGTTAAAGGAGGGAGGGCTGCCAGATCCCTGGGGGGAGAGTCTTTGGTCTTAGCCAAACATGACTTCTAATACCATCTCTGCCTCCCTGCTGATTTTATTTGCGCAACTCCTTTCTTAATGGCAGACTCCAGTGCTTGGATGACAGTAATGGCCACCAGACATCACAGGGTGGCATTCTGGGACTCTTAGAGACTTGGGTCAGCATCTGCCTCTACTCCTCAAGCTGAACTGACTGCAAGGGCCTGTCCTGGGGCAAATTGGCACTTGTTTAAACTCTTGTCCTCTTTAGACGACGATGATGATAATAATAATGATGGTGGTGGTGGTGGTGGTGGTGATAAAAAGTTGGAAGGGACCTTGGAGGTGATCTAGTCCAACCCCCTGCTCAGGCAGGAAACCCTATACCATTTCAGACAAATGTCTCTCCAATCTCTTCTTAAAAACGTCCCGTTGGAGCATTCACAGCTTCTGGAGGCAGGTTGTTTCAATTATTAATTGTTCTGTCAGGAAATTTCTCCTTGGTTATTGGTTGCTTCTCTCTTTGGTTAGTTTCCATCTGTTGCTTCTTGTCCTGCTTTCTGGTGCTTTGGAGAATAGCTTGACTGCCTCTTCTTTGGGGCAGCCCCTGAGGCTGCTATCATGTCCCCCCTCATCCTTCTCTTCGTTAAACTACCCAATTCCAGCAACCGCTCTTCATATATTTTAGCCTCCAGTCCCCTGATCATCTTTGTTGCTCTTCTGTACACTCTTTCCAGAGTCTCAACATCTTTTTTATGTCATGGTGACCAAAACTGGATGCCGTATTCCACGTGTGGCCTTACCAAGGCCTTGTAAAGTGGTATTAACACTTCATGTGATCTTGATTCTATCCCTCTGTTAATGCAGCCTACCTGTGTTGGCTTTTTTGGCAGCTGCAGCACACAGCAGCTCCCTCTCACAGTTATTACTATTGAGCAAGGTACCACCTATACTATACCTGTGCATTTGGTTTTTCTTGTCTAAATGTACAACCTAACTTTTTTCACCATTGAATTTCATTTTGTTAGATAGTGCCCAATGTTCAATCTGTCCAGATGCTCCTGTATCTTAAACCTATCTTCTGGAGTGTTGGCTATCCCTGCCAGCTTGGTGTCGTCTGCAAATTTGATGAGTTCCCCATCTATCCCCTCATCCAAATCACTGATGAAGATGTTGAAGAGCACTGGGCCCAGAACAGAGCCCTGGGGCACCCAGCTACACACTTCCCTCCATGTAGATGCAGTTCCGGCCAGTCAGCCAGCTACGAATCCATCTGGTGGTGATGCTGTCTAACCCACATTTTTCTATCTTATCAAGTAGCAGGTTGTGGTCTATTTTATCAAATGCCTTACTGAAGTCCAAATAAATTATATCTACAGCATTCCTCTAGTCCACTAATTTTGTCACCTGGTCAAAGAATGTCTGACATGGCTTCCGATTCCAGTTTGCGGTGCCAGCAGATGCACAGGGACAGTCTGCTCTCCGCCGTCTGGTTTTCCCTTGCCGAAAGACCCTGGAAAGGGTCAAAAGTCTCCCTGGAGGGGCGAACACCGCTGAGGAGAACCCTTGCATGAGTGTGGAAGGGCGGCAGCCCTCCCACTCGAGCTGAGGCAGCTCCTTTGGATCGACAAGGAAAAGACCGGCCATCAACATGGCCGATCATCTAGCTGCACCAGCTGAAAGCCAAAAGCACTATTAAGCACAACGAAGCACCATGGAAGATCTGGTGAGACTTTTCCTTTTCTCTCTACTACCCTCACTACTTTCCTGTAAAAGTTGCTGAAATTTTCCCCCCACTCTTAATACAGCAGCATTTATACGCTTTGGGAATTTAAGCTTGGAAACTAAAGAAAAGAATAACTAATTTTTTTAACCAAACAACTGGTTTTTTACATTTTGGATACTTTGGGGTCCTAAATATTTTTACTATAGAGACTGAGCATTTTATCTATCTTAATTCCGAAAAATACCCTCCTGCTTTTTCTTTTTTCAACTATATAAAAGCATAATTGCTGTTTTGGATAAAACTACAGCCTACTGGGGACATCTTGTGGCAAAACTTGATACAGCAATTGAATTTCTCTGACTGTTAAGCTTGTTGGCGCTCTTGATTTGTCCTTCATACTATCAAAAAAGATAACTGGAAACAGCTGGGTGGTGAGAACACCTTCTATAAACTGTGGAGATGGAAATTGGTTGATTTTTTCTAAACATAGCCTCCACTAAAAAACTATCTTTAATTACTATAGAAATGGGGGAATCCTACCCACAGCTTAACTACAAACTTATATTTGAAAAAATTCTTGAAGCCACTGAGCTAATGAGTTCTACAGTAAAAGCCAAAGGTGTTATTCCCCAAACCACAAAGTGATCTTCAGACTCCAATTGACCAACTTGTAACCAAAAAAACAACAGAAGAGGAACAACCCATCATTAAAGAGGACTTTGTGCAACAACATATACAACCTATTGAGAACCTTGATGACCAAATACTGACTCTAACCAAAGCACCAGCAATTCTCAAAGCAACAGGATCTGAACAATAACTACAATATACTGAGAACCTTGACAATCTAGATAAGCAAACAACAATGACAACACTGGATATGACTTTTCACTTTACTCAGAGTAAACTGTAAGAAGAAGAAGACCAGGCTGAACTGAACATAAACACGCTAAACCAAACATGGAGATTTTTTTAATAAGAAATTTTATTGGTTTTTTCATTTTTACATCAAAGTGCTTAAGAAACAACATGGTGATGGGGATATCAATTGTCCAAAGACAAAATTGTACATATATAGCTCAGGTTAGTTCATTAGAAGTTCCCTCTCTATTTCCCACATATAATATTACATATTCAAATTAATACATTTCTAAACTGAGTTCAATCAATCAAATCAATCATCAATCACATTTCAGTTATAAAAATCCAAGTCCTGTTTTTAAGTTTTACTAATTTGCAATTACCATATTCTAATTAAACTTAAATAAACATATTATTAACACTTCGGGTATCTCTCATTTCCCTTTTCCCTAACATAATAATTCTATCTAAGATAAATCTATTATTCCAACAGCAACATTCTTATATTTTTCACATATAACCTATTTCTTAATCTAATAAATCATTTATTAATACTATTTCTTCTCTTGTCACAAATACCTCTTCTTCTTCCTCCATTACAAAATAATTGTCTTACTTGAAATAAAAATATCAGTCCAAAAATACATTTCTATCTATTTTAAATATATATTCTATCAATCTATAAAAAGTCTTTTTAACCCATTAAATGAGACTTACCCCTCCAAATACTTATCATCTCTAATACAAGGTGTTGGAATATTCATGAACAGGAAGAGTCATGTGGTAACTCAGTCAGCCAATGTGAAGAAAGTGCTACTGAGTCTGTGCAAAAAGGGTATTGAGTTAGAAGCTGAATTTTCAGTCTCAGGTTTGTCTCTGTATGTCTCTGTAAGAAGTATTTGTTGAGCTATGTTGCTGTAAAGAAGAATGTATGGTATTATAAATATTTTGATATAAATATAAAGAAGTTATTTTGAATCAGCTAAATGCAGTTAACTGTGAGAGCTTCTGATTTATTTTTCACCAACAGAGAAATTAAAATTCTCTAACAGGTTATGGGCCCAGAGCTTACTAAGGACTACATTGTAATTTAAAGCTGGAAGAAATTGCCTGTGTTTAGAAAGTATAAGAACGAGGCAGAATTAGCAGAATGGCTGCAATTTAAGGAAAGCTCTGTGCCTCGTTTGGGCCAGAAGAATTACATTGTGTAGGCTGCTAAAATGGAATGTTTGCTCAAGGCTAAAGAGCTGTGGTATATCCTAGAAAATCCACCACAAATGTTTGCAGCTGCTGATCAGAAAAGTCATGATGAAGCAATGGCTTATCTCATCTTGAATTTAGATGATGAACAATTTCTAAATGTTGCAAATTTAAAGACTACAAAGGAGATTTGGTTGAAATTGAGAGCTGTGCACGTGAATGTTTCTGAATGCAATATAATGCAATTGTCAAGAAAACTTTACAGGGCCTGTTTGCAACCAGGTGAATTTGTGAAACAGCATTTAAATAAAATGCAAAGTTTATTTTTGGACTTAGAACAATGTGGGATTAAATTTCCTGAGTCCCAGAAGGTTTTATTGGTGTTGAACAGTTTAGCTAAAACCTGGGACACAGTTTCTGCGATATTTGAGTGTAAAGAAGAGCAAGATTTAAATTTTGAGGCTTTAAAGGCATGTTTGCTTAATGAAGAAGAAAAGCAACATTTTAGGAACAGCCACGAGGAGGTGAAATTCCTGAGGAGAGGGTCCAGATTGCAAGTCTCCGGAGAAGAAACAAGCAGATGGGACCAAGTTGCATCAAAAGAGAGATTTTGCAAGCAGAGGGCTCAGCAAGAAAAGAATTGCTACATTTGTGGAGCAAAGACACATCTGAAAAGGAACTGTTTGCAGAGGTACAATTTGCAGTAAAGGACATTTGTGCAAGCAAAAAAGACTGATTTGTAAAAGGAACATTTTAGTGTTGCAAAAGTTTGCTATAGCAACAACAGAGACAAGTGGCTAATAGATAGTGGGGCAAGTCAAACAATTGTTAATGACTCTGAATTATTTTGCAGGTTTGTTCCATTAGCACAAGAAGCTGTGGCTTTGGCAAATGGCCAGAAAGCAAAAGTCATCGGAAGAGGCGATGTAAAAATCCCATATTTGGAATCAAAGTTTACCAATGTGCTTTGTGTACCTGAGATGGAACATAATTTGTTAAGTGTGTCTAATTTAGACAAACAAGGTTTTGAGGTCATTTTTGTAAATGGGAAGGGAATATTTGTGCAGAAGGCATAAAGGAAGATAATCTATATGTATTGCAGGGACAAAAGGTTCAATGTTCCCATATATTTAAGAATGTTGCAGATCAATATATGAAAAAAACAATAGCAACAATTTGCCTTAATACTCTTAAAGTAGAAATCAACATAGAACGACAAGGTGACACAATATCACCTATTATTTTCAAAGCCTGTGTTGCAGAAGTATTTCACAAACTAGACTGGGCAAAAGATAGAATAAAAATCAATGGTGCCTATTTAAACCACTTAAGATGATGCTGTTCTCTTCTCACAAGACCCAGAAGAGTTGTAAAGACACATACAAGAGCTGCACAAAGCAGGAGAAACATTTGGCTTAAAAATAAACCTTAAAAAGAGCCAGGTTATGTTCAATACATTCACTAAAGAAAGAAAAATGTTTATATCTGGAGAAGAACTAAATGTAGCAGACCACTACATCCAATGGATCTCAATGGAAGGTGATACAAAAGAAGGAAATTGAACAGTGTGTTAAATATGGTTGGCAGGCATATGGCAAGTTAAGTGTAATTTTCAAGAACAACCTCCCCATATGCCTTTAAGAGAAAAGTTTTCAATCAGTGTGTGCTGCCTGTTCTAACATATGCCGGCGAAACATGGACACTAATCTCACAATCAATAAAAAAAGCTATGAGTGTCTCAAAGAGCCAGGGAAAGACACATGCTTGGCATCACAAGACAATATAGAAAGACCTGCACATGGATTAAAGAACAAACAAAAATATACGATGCCATCAAAAGAATAAATGAATTGAAATGGAAACGGGCTGCTCACATAGCAAGAAGAACTGATGACGGTGAACTAAGGCAGTCATAGAATGGATCCTACTTGATAAAAACCGTCCACAAAAGAGACCTAAAACAAGATGGAACAACGATATCAGCAAGTATTGGGGGCCCAGCTGGCAAAAGAAAGCTCAGGACCATATTGGTTGGAAACATGCAGAAGAGGCCTTCATCGTGCAGTGAATAGAAAATGGCTAGAATGATGATGATAAATATGCACAGTGAGTGAATAATTTTATAATGAACACGGAGTAAAACAGAAATAGTTGGATAATATATTAATGGATAGAGCTAATTTTGTATGCAGATGTTATTGTATTGTTGGTTGAACACCTGAATGATTTCCAATAATTGTCAGACTGTAAAAAAAAAAAAAGAATGTTGCAGAGCACGATTCGTGTGTTCATCTTCTGCATAGAAGACTTGGCCATGCAAGCTTTCAAGTTTTGCAGCAATGCAAGAGTTTGCAGAAGGGCTAAATTTGAAGGGATGCAAAACATATTTGGACTGTGCAGTATGCAAAGCATTGAAGTCAAAGGCATTCCCAGTTAGTAAATATAGCACAAGACAAACAAAAAGAGCTCTAGAGCTGGTCCATGCAGATCTGGTGGGACCTATGCAAGCCAGTTTGGAAGGAGCAAAATATGCACTGGTAATTGTTGATGATTATAGCAGGTATAGTTTTTGCTACTTGCTTAGAGGTAAGACAGAGGTGCTACAACAATTCAAACAGTGGGTAAGTTTTGTAGAGAGAAGGTACAGACAACAAGTGTGACAGTTGCAAACTGACAAGAGGTACTGAATTTATGTCAACTAAATGGTTGGGGCAGTTGGGGATAAGACACAGACGTACAAATCCTTACACAGCAGCAGAGAACAGTGTAGCTGAAAGAAGAAATGATGTTTTGCAAACAATGAAAGATTCATTATTAGAGGATTCTGGTATGAGAAGGTGATATTGGGGAGAAGCCATATTGACTGCCAATTATATAGTTAACAGGCTGTGGAATTCCTCCATTAATAATACTCCATATGCCATTTTATATGGGAGAAAGCCATCACGCACATTTGAGAATTTTTGGAAGTACTGCATGGGTACATATTCCGAAAGCAATCAGAAGAAAGGGACAGCAAAAGGCAAGAAAGCTCAGGTTTGTGGGCTGAGCCAGAGTCAAAAGGATATCACTTTAGCGATGGAAGTAAAAGAAAAAATCCCTCACCAAAGTCTTTGTCTCCTAAAAGACAAAGTCCCTCACCAAAGGCTCCTAAAAAAGCTCTCCAGCCACGGAATTAGAGGACAGGTCTTGTCCTGGATTGGTAACTGGCTAAATTGTAGGAAGCAAAGGGTGGCAATAAATGGACAATTCTCTGGATGGAAAGAAGTGAGAAGTGGTGTACCCCAAGGTTCAGTTTTGGGACCTTTACTTTTTAATTTATTCATCAATGATCTGGATGTAGAAGTTAATAGTGAGGTAGCCAAGTGTGCTGATGACACTAAATTGTTCCGGGTTGTGAAAAGTGAAACTGATTGTCGGGAGCTCCAGAAGGATCTCTCGAAATTGTGTGAGTGGGCAACAAAAGTGGCAAATGCATTTTAACCTAAACAAGTGCAAAGTTATGCACATCGGGGCAAAGAACCCCAATTATACTTACCAACTGATGGGGACCAAACTTTCTGAGACAACCCAAGAAAGGGATCTTGGGGTTTTGGTGGACAGCTCGATGAAGATGTCAACCCAATGCACAGCAGCAGTAAAAAAAGCAAATTCCATGCTTGGCATGATTAGGAAGGGAATCGAAAATAAGTCAGCAAGTGTTGTATTGCCTCTGTACAAATCGATGGTGAGACCACACTTGGAGTACTGTGTACAGTTCTGGTCACCGCACCTCAAGAAGGATATAATGGAACTGGAAAAGGTGCAAAAAAGGGCAACAAGAATGATCAAGGAAATGGAGCGCCTCCCTTATGAAACCAGATTGCAACACCTTGGTCTCTTCAGCCTTGAAAGACGGCGATTAAGGGGTTACTTGATCGAAGTGTATAAAATCATGCATGGGATAGAAAAGGTGGATAGAGAAAAATTCTTTTCTCTATCACACAATACCAGGACAAGGGGTCACTCCCTAAAGCTCATAGCTAAGAAAGTGAGGACAAATAAAGGGAAATATTTCTTCACCCAGAGGGTCGTTGATTTATGGAATTTACTTCCAGAAGGGGTCATGACAGCTGTCAGCCTTGACAGCTTCAAGGCAGGGCTAGATAGATTCATGGATGCAAAGTGTATCGGTGGTTATTAAAACGGATGTCCATGTGCCGCCTCTATGTTGGTTGAGGCAGGCAGGATTCCCTTGAGTACCATTTGTTGGGGGTCAAGGGAAAGGGAGGGTTTTGCCTTCTCTTTCTGCTCAAGATCCCCATGTACAATTGGTGGGCCACTGTGTGACACAGAATGCTGGACTCGATGGGCTTTGGCCTGATTCAGCATGGCTCTTCTTATGTTCTTATGTTCTTAATTGTAATTTCAAGATCTGCTAATTTTGCAGAACAAAATTGGGACAGAATTAATGCAAATTCTGGGTATGTCTCACTTAATGACGGTGATCTATTTAACGACAATAACTCATCTAATGATAAAAAATGATTATTGAAGATGTCAATGTTCAGGGAGGAGAGGCTGAACAACACACGAAGCCAGAAAGACTTGAGACATAGGAGCAGTTAATACCACGTAGGTCAGAGCGATGTAACAAAGGAATTCCGCCTGACAGGTATTCTGCCAGCAAGGTAAAAGTTTGCAATGTGTGGTATGAGCCAAGAAGTTATAAAGAGGTATTGGCTTTACCAAAAGCTGAACAAGAAAGATGGAAGGAGGCCATGGATAAGGAGATGAAATCCATGGAACACCATGAAGTATTTAAATCAGTGACTTTACCACAGGGAACCAAAGCTGTGGGTTGTAAATGGGTATATAAGAAAAAGGTATTGCCAAATAATGATGTACAGTATAAGGGCAGGTTAGTGGCACAAGATTTTTCACAATTAAAGAATTTGGGAGAAATAAAAAATTATCTCTGTGTAGAGATACAGAAAAATGAAAAGGTGGTTATATTCTCAGTGAAAGGAGAAAAATTGAGCAGTTATTGGAGAAATATAATATGAAAGATTGCAATACTGCTCCCACACCCATGAGTATGGATTTTTATAATAGTTTAAGTGCAGACAAAGGTGAAACCTGTGATCAAGAGATATATCACTCAGCGACTTCCGGTTCCGGATCGCGGCGCCTCTAGCTGAACGGGGAGACTTGTCTCCTCGTTCGCCTAGCTTCCCTCCGCTGGTAGACCCCTCCAGGCGCGACTACCGTCGAGGAGGCTACACTCGGCTGCAGAGGAGCGGCGGCTCCTCTAGCTGTCCGAGCTGACTCTGAGGGTCGACGGAGAAGAAGATCGACCATAAAATGGCCGATCACCTAGCCGCACCAACCGCAAGTCACAAGAACAACTAAACATGAAGAACCACTGTGGTGAATCCAGGTGAGACCTTTCCTTCCCTCGCTATCCTGACTCTTCCTGTAAAGAGTTTTTATTTTCCCTTATTAAGAAAGCAGCGGCTGCCTATAGGTGGAAAGAAGAGCTAAAAAGAAAAAGATTAATTTTTGTGTGTGTGGTTGTTGTTTTTTTTACTATTTGACTTCTGTTGGGTGAATTTCAGGGGAAAAGAAGGAAAAAAGGGACATTGTTACTTTCCTTTTTTAATCTGATAATGTAGGAGACATTTTTGTTGATTTTTTAAAAAAGAGAGAAAACTTTCCTTTTTTCTTTCTTTAACTTGATTAACTTGGGAAAAAAAAGAAGAAAAAGATTTTATAGTCCACTGAGGACATCTGGTGGTGAAAAAGCGAAACTCTAACTGTATTTCTCCCTGTTATCTGAAGAGGGATTGGATTTATGTGATAATAAAAGAGCAAAGATAACTGGATAGCTGGGTGGTGAAACTGGCTATTAGACCATTGGAGGCGGATATTTGTGGATCTTTCTCAAGTAGTCTCTAATAAAGGAATAGGCAAAGCTACCACCAAAATGGCTGAAAGTTATTCACATCTTGACTATGATTTAATACTGGAAAAAATATTAGAAGTTAGAGAAGATTTTAAAACTTATTGGAAATCTTGGAAAAAATCTAAAGATGCCACCTTGGAATCTTACATTGACCCTCTAATAATGAACCAAGTTATGGAACAAGGAACAATAGAAGATGAACTATTCTGTCCTGAACAGACCTACTTACAACTTAAAGAGACAGAGACACTATTCTTACAACCTAATTGTGAATCTGCATTGAGAGAAAATGTGGAAACCACTGAATCAACTAATGCTACACGTCACCTACAATTGATGGACAATTTTGATGACCAAGAAATAACTGTAATTGACTCAACTACCAAAAATAACAAAGATTGATACCCAGACACAATTTTTTGGAAATTACAATAAAGAGGAAAGGGAAAGAAAATTTGTTCCGTTTGAACAGGTTAGGAATCCTCGTAATCAAATCTTGAGGTTTGATAACCGAAAAGCCTTATTATGGGAAGCAAATTGGCATAGAAAGAAAGCTAGAGTCAGGTTTAAATGTGACATAAAATGTTATTTGACGGGTTAAAAAGGCTTTAGAAATTGTGTCTGATTTAATGACGAATGAAGGATGTAAATTTACTGTTACCATGGTTGATAATTATTTGAAGGAGTAAATCTTTCTAGAGGACAAAAATACCTTATAAATGTAGATTGACAAAATGATTGGATATATCTTTAAAAAAATGTATTTTTTTTAAATTTGATATTATGTTGCAACAGAGAAAGAGAATATGTCTGATTTAATTAGGAATGAAAGATGAGAATTTCCTGATATTTTTTAGTTGATAAGTATTTGAAGATATAAACTTTATTAAGGCCTTAAAAAGATTTTTTTATAGATGTAGATTGATGAAATGATAGAATATATTCTTAAAAATAGAACTGTATTCGTTGGACTTATATTATTATTTTAAATATGATAACTATGTTGTAATAGAGAGAGAGAGGAAGAGCTATTTGTGATAGGGAAAAAAATCTGTCTCAACGAACGATCTTGTATTAAGGATACCTGAAATCACAACTATATACTTACTAAAATGTAATTGGAGTATGACAACTGTAATTAGTATAGCCTAAAAACAGGATATAGATTATAATCGCATGTGTTTGATGATTTTTGTTTGATTGAACTTTACTTAAAATTGTATAAATTTTAATAAGCAATACCATATTCAATTTGAGCTATATTTATATGACTTTGTCTTTGAATGATTAGACATCCTGATCACCACGTTGTGTCCTAAGCTTTTGGGGAAAGATGGGAAAAATCAGTAAAAAAAATTATTTATTTTTTTAAAAAGAAGTATATACCGAGAAGATTAAAATAGAAGTATTAATGTATAATACAGATAGGGAAATTTGGAGAGAGGAGTTGCTCGGACATTACCCCTGAACTGCATCTGAAGAGGGATGAGAGGGAAGAAAGGAGAGGAGAGAGGAAAGAGTGAAGGAGGGGAGAAGGAAGTAGGAAGGTTGGAGGAGAAGAAGAGAAGTGGAGAGAAAGGGAAGGAGAGTGGTGAAGAGGGGAGGAGGGAAGTAGGGAAGAGAAGAAAGGGAGAAAGAAGGTAGAGAAGAAAGAGTGTGGATGCGGTGAAAGGGGAAATGGGCGAGCAACACCAAAAGTTATGTGTAGGTATTTATCTCATTTCATTAAAAGTATTGTATATATGCATGTAAAAAGAATGTATGGTAACATCTCATAAATAACATGGTATATGTATCGGGGAGAGTTTGGAATGAAATTGACAAAGTCTTAAAATAGGTTTAACAGAAATTTATGATAGAAATGGATTATATTAAATTTATATGTTTTTGGTTTTGTGTGTTTGTGTGTGAGGGAAATAGAAAGATGAAAGTGAATGTATTAAGTCGAGCTGTTTATGTATGTTTTTACTTTGGAATTTTTGTTTACCCAATCACCACGGTGTGCTTTAAGCACCTATTGTTAAAATCATAAAACCAATAAAATACTTTTCAAAAAAAAAGAGAGATATCACTCAGCAATAGGTGGTCCAGACCAGACATAACTTGCACAGTAAGCATTTTGAGTCATTTTACTGCTGCACCTACAAAGTTACATTGGATGGGTGTAAAAAGGGTTCTCAGATATTTAAAGGGAACTATAAATTTGGGTCTTCAAATACAGATTACTGAGGAATTGAAATTAAAGTGTTATGTCGATAGTGACTATGCAAATGACATAAACATAAGGAAATCAAATTCTGGGATTATAATATTGTTTGGAGGGACTCTGATTGGATGGAAGTCCAGAAAACAAACAACTGTTGCTATTTCAACAGCAGAAGCAGAATTTATTGCTTTATCTGAATTGTGTTCTGAAGTAACATGGTATATACAGTTGTTGCAAGATTTAAATATTAATGTAAAAGAATCTGTAAAGGTATTTGAAGACAATGCTGCCTGTATAAAAATGGCAACTGGTGACAAGGTGAAGAACAGAAGTAAACATGTAGACATTAAGTATTGTAATGTCAGGGAAGCTGTAAAAGGAAAATTGATTAGTTTACATCATTGTTCTTCTGAGGATAATTTGGCAGACATGATGACTAAACCATTGGGTAGTGTTCACTATGGAGAATGTATTAAGTCAATAGGTCTGATGTCTCTTCCTGTCATGAAGGGAGGAATGTTGGAATATTCATGAACAGGAAGAGTCATGTGGTAACTCAGTCAGCCAATGAAAAGAAAGTGCTACTGAGTCTGTGCAAAAAGGGTATTGATTAGAAGCTGGATTTTCAGTCTCAGGTTTGTCTCTGTATCTCTCTGTGAGAAGTATTCATTGAGCTGTGTTGCTGTAAAGAAGAATGTATGGTATTGTAAATATTTTGATATAAATATAAAGAAGTTATTTTGAATCAGCTAAATGCAGTCAACTGTGAGAGCTTCTGATTTATTTTTTCACTAACAGAGAAATTAAAATTCTCTAACACAAGATATTATTATGGGAAGTATCCTTTTACAAAATTCACATACTCCGTTTATTATTAGATCAGTAAAAGTCTCTAAAACCTTTTTAACCCATTAAATGAAATTTTAAACCGCATTTTTAAACCTAACTCTAGCTTTTTTTTCTGTGCCAAACCGGTTTCCATAGTAAGGCTTCTACGTCATCAAACCTCAACATTTGAATAAAAGTATTTCTCGATAGTTCAGACTGATCAAAGTTCTCTTCCCTTTCTTCCAATGTCATCTGGATGGTATAATCAATTTTATTCCATGTTGTAATTACTAGTTGATTGTCCACATTATCACAATTTTCAGTGGCTTGTGGCTGGATGTCAAACTGTTGTTTTTGGCAGTTCAGGTAACTCAGTTAAGATTATTTTTTGATCATCAAAGTTCTCCATAGATTGTATTTAGGATTGTGTAAAATTGATTTGCTCAGTAGTTTCCACGGTTTCGCCCAGTGTAGATTCATAATTAAATTGTAAGTTTAATTCCTTTGGCTCTTTAGGTTGTATATCTTGTTGAGTAGAGGCCTCTTTGGGATTACTCTGTTCTTCTTCTGTTATTCTTTGGCCTATAGCTTGATCCATTATTTGAGAGTCAGTTTGTGGCTCTAAAATATCATCTTTGATTTTTCTCCAAGATTTCATGTTAGTTTTTATATACTCTGTAGTTTCCACGATTTTTTCCAGTATAAGTTCATAATCAAGCTGTGGGTAAGATTCCTCCATTTCAGTGGTGAAATAATTTTTTAATCTTTTAATGGAGGCTGTATTTAGAAAAAGTCAACAAATATCCACCTCCAAAATTCTAGTAGGCAAATTCACCACCCAGCTGTTCCAAGTCCTTTATCTTTTCCCTTTTGTTATCATTTGAAGGTCAAGTCCATCTTCAAACAGCAAAAGGAAATACAATTGCAATGACACTTTTCACCACAAGATGTCCTCAGTGGAGTGTAAAATCTTTTTTCCAAGTTAATAAAATTTATTTCATTAGAGAAATAGAAAGAGAAAAAACAGGTATCTCCAACATAATAAATGGAGTAGTAATAGTGTTTCTTTTTCTATAAAAAATTAACTATTTTATTTCTTTTAAGCTCTTTTTCCCAAATAGACAGGGAAGTAGTCAAAGACTTTTTACAGGAAAGTAGTTAGGATGAAGAGAGGGAGGAAAGGTCTCACCCGGATTCACCACGGTGGTTCTTTATGCTTAGCTGTTATTTTGACTTTCGGCTGGTGCAGCTAGGTGATCGGCCATTTTACTGGCCAATCTTCTTCTCCGTCGGCCCTACGGAGCTGGCTCGACTGCAGAGGGAGCTGCCGCCTCTCCACAGTTGGACGAGAGCCTCCTCGACAGTGGCCCCTCCAGGGCAACTTTTTTACCCGGTTAGGGGTCTACCGGCAGAGGGAAAGCAGCCAGCGAAGAGACGAATCTCTCCATGCGACTGAATGCGCTGTGATCCAGAACCGGAAGTCCAAACATGGAGATTTCACGTATTGGGCCAGCAACCTAATAACTACAAAAGGGCCAGTTCCTTTGAAAAATTGATAACTGGATGTTCTCCCTTGATTCAAACAGCTTGTGTGGGAATAAAGGGAGACACATCGGAGGACTCAAAGGCTCTGGTATGGAAGCCTGCATGGCACAAAAAGAAAGCCAGAATTAGATTTAAAAGTGGGTTTTGAAATTTCATCTAATGGGTTAAGAAAGTTTTCAGATATACCGGCTGATTTAATATTTAGTATTTAAATTTATAATGGAAATGAAAATTAACTTTTAGATTATAGTGTTGAATTGCCATATGGAAATGGGTTTGTGATAATGAAAGATATGTTATTAGTAAATGAGGAGCTATTAGGATGTGAAATAGAAGTTTTTAGTGAAATAAGATAAGAATTTAAATTTTGGAACAATATGTATACTTTAGCTGTGATAATTATTCTGTAATGAAATGAGGGTTACCCGAAGTTTAAACATTATGGTTATTAAAGGCTAAACTTGAATAGGGTAATTGAATTAAGTAAAATTCAAAATCAGGACTTTGATATCTGTAACTAAAATTGTATTCATATAACGTATTGATTGATTGAGCTTTATTAAGAAATGTATTAAATGGAATATGATGTAATAATTCAGGGAAATAGAGAGGGAACTTCTAATGATCTAATTTTTGATTTACATGAATGACGCTATTACTGGACTATGGATTACCCTATCTCCATGGACTATGGATTACCCTATCTCCACTTGGCTGTAAAAATTGAAAAATTAATAAAACTTGATTTTAAAAAAAAGATTTGTCTAGTATGATCTGTTTTTGACAAACCCATGTTGGTTTTCGTAATGACTTTGTTTGCCTCTAGGTCAGCGGTTCTCAACCTGTGGGTCGCGACCCTTTTGGGGGTTGAACGACGCTTTCACAGGGGTCGCCTAAGACCATCAGAAAACACATATTTCCGATGGTCTTAGGAACCGAGACACCGCTCCTCTATCTGGCCACCACACTCTTCCTCCTTCTTCGCCAGCTCCTCAGCCTCCAGGGCGCCCTTCTCCGACAGCGCCTGCTCCTGCTGCCGCAGCGCCAGCGCGCATGCCCCCAACCAGCTCAGCTGTGTGGGCGGCCAGGCAGAGCTGAGCCGGGTCTGGGCCATTGCTGGCACTGCCCCTGGGCTGCTCTGCCAGAGCCTTCCCGCCCCCTCCCCGGGCAATTGTGCGGAGCTGCTTGTGTGTCCTTGCCTGCGGGCAAGACTGTGTTCCCAGGCTGAAACGCAGTGCTTTTCCTACCACTTCTCTTCCCATTGGTCAAAGAGGCAGATGTGATTTCCCTTTCCCTGGTTCTTTTCATCTGCACTGGAAAGGACAATTTGGGCTATTTTATTACTGGTACCTGTTGCTTGTTTTATTACTTGTTGCCTTTGCTGAACCAGGGAAAATTGGTTAAAGTGATTTTCAGGAGCTGCAGAATGCCTCCAAGTAAAGCCGCAGCTATTACCCGGCCAATTTTCCCTGCTAGGGCATCTGTGTGTGTCTCCAGACCTTACTGGACTACCATCCCAGCAGCCCTAAAAAGCACTGTGGAAGAGTGGGGAATGCTGGGAGTTGCAGTTCATCACCATCTGGGAAAACATGACTCTCCAAAGATCAATCCTTCCTGCCTTCCTTCCTTTCGCTTCCTGGCTTTCTATCAATTGAGGCAGATTACAGAGCCACGATCCACTCCCGCGAGCCGGCAACGGGGCCCCGAAATCAAAGGAGAAAACTTGTTTCGGGGCTGTAAGAAAGGATCCCTCTCCCCCACCCCGATCCCCGCTGCAAGCAGTGCCAGAGTTTGGAAAGGCGCTGGTCCGGGACCGTTGGCTCCGGGGGCAGGCCAGTGTCGGCTCTGCTCAGATATGGGGGACGGGGAAAAAAATGGTCAGAAGGGAAATCATTCAAGCAGATCCCGCTTTGGATAAGGCTTCGCGGCTCGGAGCGTTTTGTCCACACACACCTCTATGTTACTGATAACCCTATAATTTTTACATTGCTGGGGACAGGAATGTTCTTTATCAATTAACTGTCTCCATTGTTCAATTTAAATATTTCTCCAGAAATTTTAGCCTATCCTGCTAAATTCCTGCCCCAAGCTCTGGAAACCAGAGATTATCTTCTGGACAATGGAATGGACCTGTGAAGAACAGTTGCAGGAATTGGGTAGGGCCAGTCCAGGGGATAAGAAGGATTAGGATAGCCTCAGCATTGCTGATCCAGGCCTGATGATACCACCTGCTTCAACCACAAAGAGCAAATCAGACTAAATGTCTGACTTTTCAATAAAACAGCCTCCTCATGGCTCCTCACTGATAAATGTTCTGATTGTTTTCTGGTTTCCCTGATTCTAATTTTAGGTTTTTGAGGTAGTGATAAATGTAGGAGGATACTTACTCTTTCTACATACAAAATTTGCATTTATGTTTAGAGTGTAAAGCACGATGAAGCAGTATATAAGTGCTATTGCTATTTAAATTATAAAATGAAGAAAATGTAAATGGTGGGTCAAATTTGTTATATTAAGGTCAACTATCCCTGAGAAGTTAATCTCACCTGGATTCATTTCACCCCTTGGCGCCAGCTTTCAAAATTGGGGTTTTTGGTGGAGGCCGAGGGCAGGTGTCTCAGACAAAGGCAGAAGATCCAAAACAGCTCCAGCCCTGATGCCCTGATTACCTTATGTGTATTTGCAGATACACAGCAATGATGATGCACTAGAATGATTGTGCACCAATTAGAGCTTAGCAGGCTCCAGATCAGCAGAACCACCATGAATACGGGACCTTCTCACAACAGACCACCCTCCAGTTATCCCAACATGCACCAAGTTTAGCTGAGCATCTGAAACCAAAGCTCTAGTTATGCATTATCTAAATTGTTACTTTTTCAAAATTCCCTAATAATTGGCTAACCATACTACAGATACACATAACCTACATACACACACCACCTGATTCAAAGAAATTCTTCATGGCTTATTTCCATCCTGCTCCTGCTTCAGACTTTTATTGTGTTTTAAAGCCACAGAATAATTTTCCTTTTTACAGAATTTTATTTGTTAGGAAGTGGTGCACACAAGCAGCTCAAATTTTTGTCCCAAACTTTTCATCTGAGGCTGAAGAGTTTGGGAAGTTTGTTCTGAAAGACAACACAGAATGCAAAACGTTGCTGATTTGCCTGCCAGTCCTGATGCTTTCAGAACATCCCTTTAATGACCTTCCATCTGCTCTGGAAGATAACCCAGGTATCATGCTGCTGCCAAGGAGCACATTTGCCCTCAATAGAAGCCGCTTACCAATGTTTTATTAATGCTTCCAACTATGTCTTCTCAGCCAATTCCCACCCTCTCTAGATGTGACTGAAGGTCACTATATTTTATCAGTCAGACACCAGCTGCCAACTGATTGGTGAACCATTTAATCTAACCAGGCACTTAGAGGGACTTCTAAAATGTAGTTTCATAATTGGTGCAATCACCACATTGTGAGAGCCAGCATCCACATTGGTGCTGGTTTTGCTCCCCCTCCCTACAGCCTGGAGAGAATCATGTTTTATCTCCAAAAAATAAATGTAACATTTTCACTTTGCAGAGTTGGTTTGCTAAGCAGCCAAAGGACTCTTCTCTAACTAGTGTGTGCATCACCGTTTTCAACATGGACTCAGAGGACCAAGGCAAGACAGAGCTCCAGAAAGATTTCTAGAGAAGGGGCTTCATCATCAGCATCAGTCTAGCTTTTGTCTATCCACTGCATGAAGGCCTCTTCTGCATGTTTCCAAACAAGCCAGTCCTGAGCTTTCTTGCCAACTGGGCCCACAAAACTTGCTGATGTCATCAAAGGGGCTTAAAAGCTGCTATTTCTAAGACAAAGCACTGACTTTTGGAGAGGACCCTTGCAGGAACTCCCCATCATGGCACAGAAGTCCCCTCTGCCACAGGGCACCAATGCCCTGAAGTCTGAGCTGCAGCAGGACCCCAAGGAGAACTTCCTGCCAATGGCACATTTGGTAGATTGGTAATAGGTAAGTTGGGATGATTATTTTTTAAATTTTGTTACTAGTCAAATAAGGAAGAATTACACCAGTTCTGAATAGTTGACCTCCTATAATAACATACACCTCTTTTTTAACAATCAAAAATTGGCTGGTTTGATTTATTCCGAAATACAGTTGCTGCTGCTTAATGCAAGGCCTATCTACAATAAGGCTTACCATGTCAATGATTTAATTATGGTTATGAGGCTGACCTGGGAGGGGGCATGGCACAGGAGGGCCATGAAGAGACCCTCTTGGAAATGTTACCACTAGGGTTTATGTGGCATCAGCTGCAACTCCAGGCAGGAGCAGTGGAGCAATTCCATTTGCACAAGCAGCAGGCACAAATGGCAGTGCGACAATGGCAGTCGAGCCCTTCATGATCGTCTCGACAAAGAAGTCCCCATGTCTCTGCAGCTATACTTCTCTTCACACTATCAAAAAGCAGATTATGGGAATATGTTTGACTCATCTGGGTTAACCCAAGAAATGCTTCCTCTGAAAATACTGAGCAGTGGCAGCGGCAGCAGCAAACTGCTCACAATGAGTAAAAAAAGATGCAGCTGCCTTTTCTAAATGGCTTTTGAGATGTTTAGGCACAGCCCTACAAGATCAAGATGGTCATTGCACAGCACTTTAGGCAGTGGAAAACACACCTCCATAGGACAGCTGAATTCCACCCAGCACCGTTTCCCTCAGTCCTCCTCCCAAATTATGGCATCCTCATTACTGACAGATGTACAATCGAAAAGCAGTAAAGATTCTATCATCTCTAAATATAACTTAAAATTAACTATTGAATCCTGGGGGGGGGGGAGTGTGTGTATGTTGCATTAACAACTGAATAAGCTACAACCATTGCTAAAATTGGTAAACAAAGTTCAAAAGTGAAAACAATGGTTGTTGCTTCTTAATTTCATGTGCCCAGCTTTCCCTGGTTTGGGCACTGGTCACTGAGTACGTCAAGGTTGAGAAAACGTTATCCTGAAAAAGCACAAAAGGCAGAAATGCAGACTTAATGAGATGGAAGCTCTCCTTTGGATCTTTTTTTACCCAGGGAAAGGGCACCATTCTAGCTGCCTGCTGGGCCTCATGGGGAATGTAGTCTTCAGAAGTACACATCCACCCTTGGTTATTCAATTACATGAAGCCAGAAGAGAGTGACTGAGAAGAAGCAAAGGGAGACACCATGTTTTTTACAATGAGAAGGGAGACCCAGAATCACAAAGCAGCAGGTCTTCTAGTCCAACCCCCTTGCCCAAGGCAGAAGCTCTTATATCATCCCGGCATATGGGATTTCTTGCCTCCAATGATGAGGCAACTCTGGGAGGCAACTTCTGTTCCACTGCTTAGTTGTTCTCACAGTCAGAGTATTCCTCCTTAGTTCCAGGTTGGGTCTCCCTTTAATGAGCTTCTACCCATCGCTTCTTGTCCTGCTCTCCGGCACTTTGGAGACTAAATCGATCCCCTCATACCTCTGAGAGCTCTTCAAGGATTGGAAGATGGCGATCATGTTTCCCCCTTAAGTCTTCTCTTAGTTAGGCTAGACAAACCTGGTTTCATTAGCTATTCATCATACAATATGCTTTAGCCTCCAGTCCCCTGATCATTTTGCTGTTCTCTCTGCACTCTTTCCAGAGTCTTGGCATATTTTTTGTATTATGGTGAACCAGAATTGAATGCAGTATTCCAAGTGGAGGCTACACTAATGTAGCATAGAACAGTACTATCACTTCTCATGATCTTTTATTTTGACTTATTTTGCTAAACCCAGTTTGTTTTCCTGCTAGGCTGTCTTACCAAGGAAGCCGAGCATCACCAGAATTTCAATCTTTGCAATGCTGAGTCACAGAATCTCAGATTTAAATGCATCTCCTCCAGCTGCATGCTCTGTCTTCCCCATCCATGCACTCTGCAGCCAGGAATCAGGTCAGTGCTGGGGGGCAGAGGGGGCAGGCTATAATACGAGCGGAGATTCCTGCCAGGCACCACCAGAGAGAGGGGAGACATCTGAGTGGTAGGCTAGCTTGGGGTCCTGCTACAAGGAAGCCCTTAGAGAATCACCAGCTGTCCATTTGTATCTTCACATTTTTCTCTTGTGGATCAGTTTGTAATTGCAGCTCCAACATACCAAGCTGTTTTTTCAATTTGGACTGTGAAATTCTCTTTTCTTTATTCTTTTTAGCAACATAGGTTATAGCTAAACCTCTAAAGTATGCTTTTGCCGTGTCCCAAACATTTTGGATAGAAGTATCTTCCTTTTTATTGATCTTAAAAAAAATTCCATTTCTTTTATTGCTAATTGTAAAAATTCTTTTTCCTTCAAAATAGCTTTATTCAGAGACCATCTTAATCTTTTCTTATATCCTTTCCATGTCATTTTAATTGGGTTATGATCTGCCCAAATATTTGTTTCAATTTCAACTTCCTGTATCATAGTCTTCAGATCATGGGAGATCCATATCATGTCTATTCTAGACCAAGAGTTATGCCTGTTAGAGTAAAAGGTACATTGTATCTTTTCTGGATTCAACTCAAAGACAGGCAAACCCTTCAACAACAAGGTATTGACTTAACATGGGGGTCCTATTTGCAAATTCAAACAAGATA
Source organism: Bothrops alternatus (assembly GCA_034064705.1). Taxonomy (NCBI): domain Eukaryota; kingdom Metazoa; phylum Chordata; class Lepidosauria; order Squamata; family Viperidae; genus Bothrops; species Bothrops alternatus. Next base: position 242,581 of record JARGCV010000340.1, read on the forward strand.
TGAAAAAGACATAAAAACAATGGGATTTTACAAAGAGCTGACTCCACTTGATAAAATACTTTTAACAACAGATGAACATTTGATTAAGAAACTTTGTAAATACTTATTAAATTGGAAAATGGAAGAACAAGTAAAAGAGACAATGATAGTATGGGCGAAGAACTTTGAATATTCTATAGAATTAGAAGATTGGCAAAAATTGTGGGATAAAAATATTAAACTTACTAAAGCAGTTAACATATAAAGAAAACTTATATAAAATATTTTATAGGTGGCATATGACACCAGTTCGTTTAGCAAAAATGTTTAAAAATTTATCAGATACATGCTGGAAATGTAAGCAAAAACCGGGTACTTATTATCACGCCTGGTGGACATGTTCTATTGCAAAAAAATATTGGTCTAAGATTCATAGATGGTTAGTAAAGATGATGAAAATTCAGATAGAATTTAAACCAGAACTGTTAGGTATGTTAAGACCTAACTATGGTAAAGAAAATGATTATTTAATACTACGGTACATGTATTGATAGCTGCAAGAATAGTTTTTGCCCAGTTTTGGAAAAATGAAAACCTACCATCACATCAGACTATAATTTTGAAAATTCTAGATTGTGCAGAAATGGATAGATTAACGTTAGAGATGAAGGAGAAAGAGGATTCAATCTTCTATAAAATCTGGGGAAAATTTTATCAGTGGGTTGAAACACGTTAGAAGAAGAGATATTAGAGATTTATTATATTAACTATTAAGCTTGATCTTTAGAAATAGTTGCTATGTTATTAACTATGCTAATTATTTAAAGGAATATTGCTGCTTTACCAAAAGTTTGTTGTAACTATACCGATTTACTTTTATAAATGTTTAGTATTATATAAATAGTAATATTCAATATGAAGACCCAGACGACAGCTTGTTCGCTGAATCACATATCTATTGTTACCATCCACACCCGGCCCCCTTTATCCCGGTTTCCCTGTACCCCTCCCAACCCCATCTTTCCCTACCCATATACAAATCTAATAAAATACATTTACAAAAAAAAGAGAGAGAGAATCACCAGCTGCAGCCCCCCCCCCGGAGATTTTTATTTATTTGTAGTGACTTTTAGAAATAAAAGGTACACATCCAAGCACTCCCTTCCTACAGCCATGGAGGAAATGAAAAATTAAGATGGAAGAAGGCATGCTGACTGAAATAAGATTCAACAGTAGCAGCAAACAGATCAAAATGGGTTGATTTAATAGGAATTAAGTGTTTTTCTGCCAATGAGATAAAAAAAATGGGTCGGAGATGTAAAGCGCTCCTCTGTTAATGTGATTGCTGATTTTGGGAATTCAGGGAATTCTCCTTAACCAGGTTTAAACACCAAAAAACGCTTTCCCTGTCTTCAGAAAGAAGCTGCAGCATCTCTTTCCACTTAGGGTAGCTGATAGGCTGCTCTAATTTGGAACAGCTGCAACTTCTGGGCACTTCTCAAAGGAAACTACCTAAAGATGACATGGAATCATCAGGATGGGTTCAGCGATGGTGTCACATTTGCCTCAACCTGATTATGACTCCATTTTATGAGAAAGATAGTCTTTACTAAAAGTCAAGTGCAGTGTGCAGTACAGTAAGGCCTTTAAAGCCAGATCTAAGGTTCATGCGCCAAATTTCCAAGCATAATTTCCCTTTCCAAGGATCCTCCCCCCATTAGTCCTTGATTGTCCGATCATATTCAAATTAGATGTTGTTGGAACATCTTGGTATATGGCTACATTCCTTCCTGAGCAATTGTCCTTGAATTTGAGTCCCGCTGGTACAGTAAACTATGGGAGTCTCCTTCCCTCCCCTCTTAGTTGACTGGCACCGAAGCGAAGGTATAAGGTGAATGTGAGGTGGCAGTTCTGATGCAAGGGACACAAAGATGGCCAGGGAAGCAGAAAGTGGGTCCTCTGAAGACAGATCAAAATAGATGAGTATCCTGAGCCCCGAGAAGAAATGACTCCAGGAAGACTGGCTGGTTTCTAATCAGACACCTGCTGGAAAACTCAACTGACCAGGACCATAAGTCCCAACATTTGGTCAGATGTTTTGCAGAAAACCTGAAGAAGAAACCAGGGATCAGCTCTCCTAGACCTTTACAAGGGCTGCTTAAAGCAGTGGAATCTTTGGGAAGAAGTGACCACGTTACCTTCCGATTCGTGTTGTTAAACAAACAACACTCAGAAACAGTGGATTTCAGGAGAGGCAATTTCAACAAGGGCTACTCAGAATCACACGGGCAGGATAAAGACAGTGTCATAGTTCCATTAGATGAAACCCATCAAAAGAACTTCAAGGCAAAATTCTTCCTTAAAGAACATTTATTCAGGAAACAAAGTATTGACACTACATAGTTGCACATTCAAGGGCTATTGCTGCTGCACTCCCAACTGGTGGCTGTGGCATCCCCAGTTGCTGCAGGCCTCCCAGCGGTCCTGGCGGTGGTTGCTGAGGCATCCCCAGTTGCTGCAGGCCCCCCAGCGGTTGCTGCCAGCCCCACTGTTGCTGCATTCCCACCTGTAGCTGGTCTCCTGTCGGTGGCTGCAGCATCCCCAGTTGATGCAGGCCTCCCAGCGGTTGTTGCATTCAGGGGCTGGTACCAGCCCCACTGCTGTGGCACTCCCACCTGTGGTTGACCTCCCAGCGGCGGTGGCTGCAGCATCCCCAATTGTTGCAGGGCCCCCAACAGTTGTGGTGCTCTCACCTGTTGCTGCCCGGCCAATAGATCGCACAGCTTTTGCATTGTATTATGTTGAACGCTCACATCTGAGTCTTCCCCCTGTGCAGGCTTCAGGCTTGGATGGTGCCAACAGTAAAGCTCTGGGCTGTGGGACCGATGGTAGCGAGTCAGGGCTTTCATGGTACCTGTGGTGATCTGGGCTTCTAGAGGAGCAACAATGTCTCGGGCCACCGTGTTCAGATTGGCAGCTGGGACTGTCCCTGCTTGTAGGGCTGGAGGTTAAGGTTGGTGGCTTCAAAGACAGGGAAGCTGCTTATGCTCCATAGGCGGGGCTGGGGCTTCTTTTAGGCACAGATTGGTGTCTGCTCCACCAATCATTGTGATCACTTGCATGGGAAGAGTGAGAGGGTTGCTCTCCACTCTTCACTCTAGCCCCTCAAACCTCTCCACCAACTTCTCCACCGATGGGCTACAGGCTGCGGACAGGTACTTCCTCTCTCCGGAGTTCTCAGTAGTTGTCGATTTCCTGACTCTCCAGCGCCTTGGGGAACGCAATTCTTGAGAGGTCCCCTCTTGCAAATCAACTTCGGTCGCTTTTGAAGAACTTGATTTTGGCAGGATCATCTCGAGGAGCTTGGAGTCTCCCACTGGGCAAGATCCACTCCGATGACCAGATCAGCTCCCACATTTTGGGTCTCTCCCCCAGCTGTAAGGTCTGAGAAGGTTCCTTCTCCACCAGTGTGCTGGCTTGCACTCCCTCCGCTGAGGTGGCAGCCATGGCTGGGGTGCTGGATCCAGGCACTCCTTCCTTCTCCATGTTGAGATCTTCCCCAAGTCTTTGACAGCCTATCTCTCGACTTAGGGACGGTGACTAGAGCTCAGGACTCAAGGTGGTTAAGGTAGAAAATGTTAGTTTTGGGGTTAATCTATGTAGTGCCGATACTTTGTTTCCCAAATAAATGTTCTTTAAGGAAGAATTTTGCTCCGAAGTTCTTTTGATGGGTTTCATGACAGGCAGTGCAGGATGGTTGGCTTCTTCTCCAAAGCCCACCCAGCCACCAACCCCGAGAGGTGGCACTTATGCAGGGACAGCTCTCCACTGAGCTAAGGCACATATATGCAAAAGGAGTGCTACCTGCAGAGAGGAGTTCCAGCAAGTAACAAATACCTGCAGGGGGGGAAAATAAGTGAAAGTACAATTCATCCAAACAACCTAAAGGCAACAAAACACAGCTTTTTTGGCCCCACCAGTAGAAAATCAAAAGAAAGGAAGGAGAGGAGGTAACAGGCAGACTTTATCTCATTTGCTTTGATCTTGTCCTCAAAGGGAAGCTTGTTCAAAAGGATCTACTGTAAGCAGGGCAACTGATAAAAAGGAGAGGGCAAAAAAGCTAATTGGGAGATGTTCCAGGGGTATCTTAACTCACAGTTATATTGCAAAAGCTTGAAGGAGCTGTCACCTCAGAAGCTGTAATGATATGTGGGAATGGCTGGACCCAGAGAAGCTGCCTAAGGAACAGCCAGAGAGTCTGCAGCTGCCCAGTGGGCACAGCCAGAGGCTCAGCAGGGACCCTCTCAGTGTATAAAGGAGACCACAGCAGGAGAATTTGTGCTTCTAGGCTTGCACATTTCTGCTAACATAAGCCTTACAATTGGCAATCTGGTAAGGTTGACAGAACCTCTTTCTGTGGCAACGAAAGCACCAGTGGACAAGAAAAGGGCAAATGATGTTGCTCTCCTCAAAAAGGAAAAGAATTTGGATAATTAGAGACCAGTCAGTCTGACATCAACATTAGACAAAGTTCTGAACAAATTATTAAGCAGCAGATTTATCAGCATTTAGAAAAGGGACAAGTCATGAAAAGAAACCTCACCTCTTTTAAATACAGCGATCTGCTTAGTTGACCATCGGAAGGCAGTGAACATAATGTACCTTGATTTCAGCAAACCATTTAAAAAAGCCTCTCATGAAATTCTGATACAAAAAATGAGAGGATGTGGGTTCAACAGTGTTACTACTCATAGTAACTCAAAGAGACCTATCTGAACAATGAACAAGAATTAACAAGTGGCAAGCTGCAGCCCTCACTCTCACCCTGAGGACTGTGTGCTAAGACCTGTGCTTAGGAAGGCTTTGCTGAGGTCCAAAACATTGCGTCTAGCATTCCTCTGATCTACAAGGGTAGTACTAGGTCAGAGAAGGTAGGTTTTTTCCATGAGATTTGTTCCTATCAAAGACATATTAGCTGCAGCATATCAAAGACATATTAGCTGCAGCATGTCTGTCCAAGTCCTCCTAAATATGTTAACTGTTAATCTGCTCCAATACCCTGCCCAGTGTAGACATCAAACTGATAAGACCTCCTTCTTTTCACTCTTGAAAAGGGGATGTCATCTTTCCTTCTCCCAATAGATTAACAACTAAAATAGAATAGAATGGAATGGAATAGAATATAGAATATAGGACTGGGGGAGATGGAGGAAGCTGCAGCAGGAAAGAAACAGCGGGTAGAGGGTCTTTGGGCATGCTGGAAGCTGGTTTTTGTGTCCCTATACAAAGGGGGGGGGAGCAAAACAGAAAGTCCAAGAGGGGAGTGACAAGAGACCTTGGGGGACAATTCTGAAGGAGGAGGAGATCTGCTCAGCTTCCAGGGGTGAGATGCCACACCTCCTTTCTGTTTCAGATGCTTTATGTGCCAATTTCCTAAAATGACTTTCAAAAGTGGCACCTTCCAGGTGCTGGATCAGCACAGCCTCTTCCCCCAGTTTTGCAACCTGGCAAAGTGAAGCAACTCCAAGATCAGCACAGTGCCAGCCAATAGAATGACCTCACAGTCCTCAGGTTCCCAGTGTGGCTGTGACAAACTGGAGTCCACCAGGTTTTCTCAACAGCCTGGTGGCTTTGCTTCTGCAGCTGACCTTCCAGAAAGGAAGAACTCCTGCTGCAACTCCTCCCCCCACTGTCCTCTTGTGCTGCATGGCCAGGCCTCCCCAGGAGGTAGGCAGCAATAATTGCAGACGGCTGACTGACTCTTATGAAAGAGCAGAAACTGTCCAGCCAAGTTGTCAGAATCCCTTTCAATGTTTCTTTTGGGGGGTCTGCCATTCTAATGGGAGGGGGAGACTTTTCTCTGCTGGGAGGGGAGCTTGTGGATGCATCTGGTCGATTTTGTTCTTTCTCAAGTTTGAGTATCTCTTTGGGTGCGAAAAGGGGGAAAGAGTGTTGTCTCCACTCAGTTGTGAAATTTAGTGAAGCACCTGGGAACCGTCCCTTATCAGCTCCGGTTCTTTCTTTTTTCCCCAATAAATATTTTATTAGGTTTTACAAGGGTAAGGAAAGGATGGGATCAGTATGGGTATTGGGCAGGGTTCAGGGGTTAGGGTCAGTACAAAAATGGGGTTGCCCCCAAGGATAATTCCCCACTTTGGCAAGCAGACTGTCGTCTGGTGGACACAAATATTAAGTAACAGTAATTAATATAATGGTAACTAACTATAATCAATAACAATAGCGATAATCCTAAAAATAATAACTAGTCAGTAGGTATCATTCATCCTATTAATTTTCATAATCCTTTCTCACTAGATCATGTTGCTAACCATTGATAAAAATTTTCCCATGTTTTAAAATAAGCTGAGTCTTCTTTCTCTTTTATCTCTAAAGTTAATCTATCCATTTCTGCACATTCTAAAATTTTTGTAATTATAATCTGGTCAGATGGTAAATTTTCATTTTTCCAAAATTGGGCAAATGCTATTCTCGCTGCTGTCAATACATGTAATATTAAATATTCATTCTCTTTTCCATAGTTAAGTCCTAATATTCGGTTCTCATAACAACTTCACATCTTTGGATTGGCTGGAAGCAAACTGGACAGTTGGACTCTGTGAACAAAAGGTTTAATGTAGCAATTCGCACGGGAAATCTTTAGATCTTGCTTTGCTCTCCTGCTATCACTAACTACCGGTAGCTCTCAATAAAAGTTCCTGTTTGAGACAATGCCAATTTCAAGAGTTCTACTTTCTTGGGAGAATTAGCTGAGGCAGATCCTTACACAAGTATCAGTACTTAATTGAAACACATTTTTTAAAAAACTAACATAAACACAAAGAGCAACTTTGAGAGTGTAAATAATAGAATGAATTGTAACTGAGATTGAATAATTATTGCGATAATTTTCAGTCTGGGATTCATTGCTGCTATTAGATACCTATGTTAATGTCATATTTTTCTTGGTCCCTTGCAGGGACCAAGAGTCCTGGAGAGCCCCCTCCACTCACATCACCCTTAACCTCTCTCCTTAGGATGTGGTGGTGGGTGGTCTTGGGATGTCCATGAGTGGACAGAGGCTTTGGTCAGCTTTCCAGCTGTCCTAAATGACCATTCACCAACCAATGCAGAAGTTCTCCAGTCCAGGGGGGTCACTTGGGCTTTTCCTGAACACTCTATTGTTCTTCTGAAAGAGTGCTAAACCTATGCCCCAAAGTAGCCTCAATGGCAGGCCCAGGGAGGAGAGGTACTAGATGAGGGAGGGGCTATGCTTCCCAGAAGACTGAGCACCAAGAGCATGGAAGACTCATGCTTGGAGAGAGGAAAGTGCCCCCCCTGCTGGAATAGCTCAGAAGTTAAGCTGCCTCCAGATTAATGGTCCTGCGAGGCTGCCTCACTGTGCCAGCTCTGTGATGATTGCGGAGGCTGATGGAGGTGCAGGAAGAACACAGCAGCAGTAGGCACCAAGAGCAACAGACTCCCAGCAGGGCCCCCCCCCAAGGGGTGAAGGTCATCCCAGCTGCCCAGCAAACCCAGCAGGCACCTCGGTTGAGCAGCAGCCATGGAGGAGCATGCTGGGGGCAGAGGCTTTCTTTAGGGACAGGGGCAAAGGCGTCCGTGCGCATGCTGGACTTCTCCAGGACAGCCACACAGAGAGAAGGTTTATATCTCTACTGATTGAGCATAGACTGTCAGACGATGGCACTCAACCTGCGAATGAGAAAGGCCCCTCAGAACACTAATGGCGTTTACAACATGGCTACCTGAAAGTCTTTTGGAAGGCTGGGTGCTGATGACCAATTGACGTAGTCTAGGATCAGGCACTTTCAGCCAGAAAATCACAGGGTTTGTTACTAAGGGCATAAAAACAGGCCCCTCAAAGGAGCAACCGTTGCTTCCAGATTGCACAATGCAATCACTGACCAGATAATAGCAATTAGACTTCACGGACAGCCCTCTAATAGGACAATGATTCAAATTTATGTTCCAACCATGGAAGCAGAATGAGAGTTTTATCATCAGGTTCAATCTGAAATCAGCCAACCATGAAGGGAAGAGAGGCCATTTGTGGCTCGAGATTATAGGTAGGCCTATAAGTCTCTTATAGAAATAAATAATAATAATTTAAATTGGATTACGCTACAGGAAAGCAAGATACAGCAGGAGAATGATTTTTATTTTTGCACATCCCACGATTCCTTCCTGGTTAACCATTGTCCAAAAGTATTTCCTGGCTACCTTGTGACTTGACTACTGCAATGCGCTCTGCATGGAGTTACCTAGAAGCCTCAGCCGGCTCAGAATGCAATGGGACCAGCAGTGCTGAGGATGCTCATCTCTGCTCCATGAGCCATACTGGCTGCTAGCTTTCTTCCAGATGCAATTCAAGGTGTGAATCACTACCCGTAAAGCCCTTCATGGTACGGGGTCTGAATACCCAAGGGACTGCTTGTGCCCTGTAGTATCTTTCTAGCCAATTGGATCTGGCAGGCCTGGTGCGCTCTGGGTTCCTTTGATTAGGTAATACCATCTGTCTGTTGGGCCCCCAGAAGTGGTCCTTCTCTCTGGCAGTGCTACCTGCCCTCTAGAATAAGGCTTTCCCCCCACCCCACATGCCTCAAAGGGGCCTAAAGACCGGACTCTCCTGAGCAGTGCAGGTTGCTTATTGTTGTTTCCTGGTTTTCAACATCTTTTGCCTTTTGCTTTTATTATTTAATTGTTTTATTGTGCTCTGAAATTGCAAATTGCCCCAATCAATCAATCAATCAATCAGAATAGCACTGGAAGGGACCTTACCTTGGGGGGTCTTCTAGTCCAACCCCCTGCTCAAACAGGAGGCCCTATACCATTTCAGACAAGCGGCTATCCAGTCCAGTGATGAAGCACCCACAATGTCTGAAGGCAAACCGTTCCACTGGTTAATTGTCCTCATTGTTAGGAAGTTTCTCCTTAATTCCAGGTGGCTTCTCTCCTTGATTAGTTTCCATCTGAATCATGCAGTGTAAACATTTAATTATAAACAAAATTAAAAACAAAAACAAGCTCTATATGTTATGAATGCTACTGGCCAGTAGGAGGCACTATGTGACTGGTTTTGTCTTTATTGAAACTTAACAGGCATAGGTTCAAACTTGTTTTCCAGGATTTGCCATGGTGGCACAATGGTTGGAATGCAGTATTGCTGGCAAACTCTGCCCACAGCCACAAGTTCAGTCCAGGTGGGCTCAGGGTTGACTCAGCCTTCCAATGTTGGAAAAATGAGGACCCAGACCATTGGAATAAATATGCAAATAATGCTGACATTATTGGCATATTTACCAGAGAATGCTGTAAAGCACTGTGGAGCAGTATAAAAGTCTAAGTGCTATTTGGACTCTAGGCCCTCAGTGACTCCACAGTGTATCAAGTTTTTATCCTGTCTCGGCTGTGAAGTTGGGGCTGGGACATACACAAGGTCTCAAAAGCCCATGAGTTACTGGTCACAAATGAGCTCCTACTAGTCAGGACCAATTATAATACCTGTAAAAGCTAAATAAAACCCTCTTATGGGGAAAGATCTTAAAGCTTCCAGCACAAAATGACAGCATGTAAAAAAAAAAAAAGACCATAAGAAGCCTATGTACGTGGACTTCACTAGATGGAGCACCCAGAAATTGCATTAACCGTATTATTGGGACACAGAGATGGAAGAGCTCAGTTATATTAGCAAAGACATGCCTTGAGGCTGCCTGTGGACCAGATCACACACTGCACATGTGCAGTTCCAAGTGAAGCTAACATATCTACAATTTGATCTTGAACAAATGTTATCAGTGAGGAATAGTTTTGAAGTCCTGAACCTCCCTGTTAAGGAACCAGAGAAACTGTGGAATAAAATCAAGAAGTGGACAAGGAAGGAACCCGAACAAAACATTTGAAAGACTGTTAGAAGCCTCAAGAAGCAATCTTAGAACAAGGCTTACAAAGACAGCTGAGATGGAAACTGATGCATACAAACAAGGATAAACTTTCCAAAGCTCTCCAAACTCGGAAGGAGGCTGCACACTCAAACTGGTGTGCTAAAAGACACCAATCTATAGGTGGAAACCACTTCAAAGAATATCAAGCAAAATTGAAAGATGAAATTCTGCACAGTAGAGATATCAACATCCAAGAAACCTCAGAGGATCTTCCCTGTTTACAAGACAAAGTTAGATCAATATTCTGGTCATTACAAAGTCAGAAGCCCACAGGAATTGAGGGAATAGGGACAGAAATTCAAGGAGCAGCAGAAGAATAGAAAAGGTGCTAACTAAACCAGGGGTCCCCAACCCCCGGTCTGTGGACCAGTACAAGGTCGCACATGCCAGCAAACCGGGCTGCACAAACAAGCAAAGCCCCCTCCATGGGATGCGGGCAGCACACAAAACCACGCACCCTCCGGTCTGCAGAAAAACCTCTCTCCATGGAACCAGTCCCTGGTGCCCTCTGAACTGAACTATGATGGGTCCTTGCTGCTCTCTGAGCTCGGCTGTTTCCTCACAGAAGTTTCATTACTCAAACTATAGTTAACATTATCAGTGACTCACATTGATGATGTTGCATAGTTTGGTAATGAAACGACTGTAAGGAAACCAAACTCAGAAAGCACCAAAGACCCTTCATTTTGACACTGAGCTACAGATGTTCTCCTTTATTGGTAACTAAAGTATGCTAGCAAATCTATAGAACAACTCACTGGGCAACAGTTGAGGAACTCAAGACACTTATCAATGCCAACAACAAAAGAAGCAGCGGTCAAAAAGTACCCCAAAGACTTGATAGGATAACTCTGGAAAGATATTCAGTTTTTTTTTCATTTATTCAATTAAGCACCACCTACTTCCAAACTGACTCAAGCTCTATGGAAGCCAAAATTGGTCTTTGAAGAAGCGAGGTAGAATGCTGATGCTTTTAAACTTTGCTGATAAAGAAAATTCCTGAGAATATCACGAATAGCCAAGAAAACAATGAATGGATCGTAGAACTAATCAGTCCAAAAAACTTATCTGAAGCATAAATTACAAGGGTCAAATTATCAATATGCAAACATCCAGGAGAGACTGGGGGGAGGATTTGATATTGTGGCTAAGGCACAAAGCTAGAAGGGTTTGAGTTCTAGTTCTGCCTTAGGTACAAAGCCAGTTGTATTAGGAAGAAAGGAAGGAAAGCCACTTCCAAAAATGTTGCCAACTTTTCCAGGCAATCCCCAGGAATCAACACTGACTTGAAGGGGCAAAAAAAAAAAAGCAAAGACCCAGCTCCCTTGAGGACCAATCATAATGCTGGTCTCAATTGCAACAGCGATGGGTACACATTGGAAGAGCCCAAAGGCCAGTCTGGAAATCGATGATACTAAACATGGTTAAGGGTTGGCACTGACACAATAAACACGCAATACAGTCCATCATAAATGAGGCCAAGGCAAAGTCTGGACTGGGAGTGTTTCCCCAGAAGCCTCATGGGCAAAGTTGGTGAGGTCTCCCCACTGCACTGCGATTCTCCTAGTCTAGGCAGCAAGTGGCTGTGGTCTTGAAAGATATTCCCTCTGAGTCCTGGGCCACTCTTTGGAGGTAGCAGCCTATGGATATACCTGTGCAATCTGGGCTGCCTGGCAGGATTGATGCCCAAGCTCCTGGCTCTTATCTCACTGTCAAGTTGGAAAGAATAAAAAGTGTTGACTAAGAGCTGAGTGGGGGGGGGGGGAATGCAATTGAATAGACTTGAGAGGCTATCGCAGCATAACCTGCACAAAGGTCTGGTGAAACAGCTTGATCTGCAAGTGAGCAGAATGATGAATCTGCTCCCTTTGGAGTAAAGCAGCCACGGGGGCTCCACCTGCAAAAGGCAAAGGGCCGCTTCTCATGGGAGTTCATTTTCAGGACTCTGCTCCAAACCCAACCTGTTCTGTATGCATTCATGCCCCCCCGGGGGCCCAGGCAACATGCCCCTCCCATCTCAATGCCAGCACATGGTGCCTCTCTTTTGCCAGATTTTGGACTGATCATCTGACTCTCTGTTTTCTGATTGTTTTTCTCATTTCATATTTCATTGTTGGCTCCCCTGAGGATTCAAACTGAGCAGCTCTGAGGGCTGCAAGTGACACAAAGAGAACCAGATAAGTTGAGGCAATGGCCTCGTCTATTTTTTTTTTCCTCTCCACCATGAGATCTGATTTAGCCGGCATTGCTCAGAGAAAGAGGCAAACTAAACAGGGGAAACCAATACTCAGAAAACATTTTGATTTGAAACTCAGAACAACTTTAAAAATTGTTTGAATGTGACATTTGGATTACATTAAATATGTTTGCTTTATTTCCCCCCAACACACACTATGTTTAATTAAAGCGGTTTTCAATACTGAAACATAAACAACTGAAATATGACAGCAATGGAGTAGGGAATACAGGGACTGTAACCTGAACATTACATTCAAACACACTGAAAATTTTATCAGAAGCTTCTGATTGAACAAGCTTGTCAATATTTTAGTTCTGAAATACATCACATTTGCATTTGATAGTATATTCTATCCTATGAGGAAGAGTTTGTGGGATTTTATTTTGGGGACCAAAACCAAACTATCTAAGAGACCAAATTTTTCTAGGCTGTTGCAGGGAATGAAGGCTGGTCTCCTTTACTTTGGTTGCCAGCTAACCAAAGAAAGCTTGGCACCAAGAGAAGCCCTGTAAACAAATTCCTGCTTTTTAATGCAGAATATCACAGGTGTTGCTGGTACTAACAGGCACGAAATGTGATAGAACCTGACTCTTGGCAGAATGCACCCCTCCCACACACACACAAAGAGCCCCTCAAACTGGCTAGAAAGGACCTTCAGGAGATGACCCCCTCAGGCTGAAGGACAGGTGGGAAGGAGCCTGCTTTGGTCTCCACCCCACCCCCCAGAAACCCACACATTTAGGAAACTATTTTGGCAGGAGGGATCTTTGGGCCTCTCAGGATTTAGAAACGTGGTAACCTATTTCTCTTTCACCAAACTCTTAAGGGCTAATTGCTTTAACAAGGATTCTGGGGATTAATGTGTATAGCTTTAATATTGTTACGCTTCATGCTTTTTATTGTTGTTTGTCAACTTGGAAGATAGAAAAAGCAAAAAAGTAGGCACAGGTTAGCAACAACAATTTGTGTTTTAGCCTGAAATTTAGCTTGTTTGGGTCCAGTGGAATAGTGGAAATGCTGTTACATGCACTGGACTGGCCACCATCTTGCCACTGCTGGGCTGGCATGGGTCATGGCTGCAGCATGGCTGTGGACCCCAAAACTGGATGTGCTCCGGTGACAGGAAATAGTTCTGGAATGGATGCTCAAAAGAGGTGGATGCCAGAAACGCTCGAGTTCAATAACAAGACTGATTTCATTCAGCTGTGACCTTGGCTGCCGCTTCTAGAACTTACTTTCTGGGTGAATGGGAAGAAAATCCCCTGGTTTATGATCTAAAGAGGCTTCAAAAAGGTCTACCTGAATTTAAGGGCCAAAGAGATTTTATGCTCATGTTATATGAATGCTTTTTTCCAACTTCCCTGATGTTTAGTTTGAGCACTGCAGTATACACAAGTTTATTGTGCTGTCACCAATCTGTTACTTTGTTTCTTTGATTTAACAAGTGCACAGTTGAATGTATTTATGGAACCAAACAATGGACTAGCAACCAAACTACTTGCCTGTGACAGTCCAGCCAGCCAGGCCTCCCTGCTCATCCCCACTTGACAGGGTCCATGGAAGCAGAAGTAAAAGCTCAACTCCCCCCCCCCAAACAGACAAGCTCACGAGGGACCTCGAAATTCCCAGGAAGAATAAAGAAAGGAGGAGCTGCAGCTGTAACAAGCACAGCAACACAAAACCTAACCTCATAGCGACTCTCCTCCTCCTCCACACTTTGCATAGTCTGGAGAGCAGGCACCAAACACGCAGTCCATATTTTGTGGGCAGCCATTAAAATGCAGACGCAGAAGCGAATCGTCAGACGCTGGTGCTTATTGACACCCAACCCCTAAAAGGACCAATTTGGGACTCTTCCCCCTCCCCAGCAGAGGAGGGCTACTGCTTTCCCTGAGTCCGGCTCCTTTGTTTTGTTTGATCAAAACATTTTCTGACCTTCCCCCCCCCCAAATAAAGTTGTTCCCATCCAGACAAACCGGCTGTGAGCTCTGGTCAATTCCTACTCCCTCCCGTTCTGTCCTGAAAGGCTGCCTGGTCAGTCTCTGCATGCCCTGTGGAGAATCTGCCCTCCTTTCCTGGAGCTGGAGAGGCGGGCCAGTGCTGTTCCCCACAGAAGGCCCACAGGTGAACCACTTGCCAAAATGGTGGGGAGGGGGCTCTAAACCCTTCTCTCACCAGGATTGAGGCACAAGCCCTTCAAGCCACAAACGGGGCCTGCCTCTTCACCTCCTGTCACCCCTGAGGGCCACTGCAATTCTCCTTGAGGGCTTCAGGTTTTGGGCTTCCTGCTCACCCAGAGTGCTGCTGCCCTCCTTGCTTCTCACCAGCAGGCAGACCAAGACAAGCCGGACTAGGAAGCACCTGCTGGGCCAGGTCAAGGCGAGCTGAACACCTCCCTGCCCTCTTGCAAGGGCCCCCCCCAACCCAGCAAATGTCCTCAACACACCTGTCCTCCAGGTACCAGTCAGATACGCCTGTAAAGCCACCCAGGCACGCTCCTGTCCCCACACCTGTGGCAACAGATCTTGGGCAAATGCGTCTGGGCCTCTCCTGAAACGGCTTCAACCAGCTTCCTCAGGGAACAGGGCGCTTTGTCCGGCCTGGCCTGATTTTAGATGCAGCCTTTTCCTTTCGGCGGCCTTTCTCTTCAGGCCCCGAGAGCTCCGCGAGGAGGAGGAAGCAACTTCAGCGCGATTTCCCGCTCCTCCCTATAGGCGCCCGTCTCGAGGGCGGAGATTTAGTCGCTCACAGGCAGAGAAGCAGCGGACAGCCTCCCTCCCTCCGAGGAGCCTGGAGGTTGCATCTCGGCCTCAGCCACGTTCCGGGCTGCTCTCTGCCTAGCTCCGTAACAAACCGAGGCTCCAGAGAACCAGGCCGGCCTCAAAAGAGAAGCGGTGGGCGAAGCTCCGCAACCCTTCAGCTCCCGAACTTCTCCGCTGCTCTGCCCGGCGCCGCAGAGGCCGCCCAGCTCCGGCTCCCCGCGGCAGCGCAGCCCGGAACGGTCAGGCCCGGGCTGGGCACCGGCTCGCCCCCCGGCGCCCTCCGGGAAGCGGCTCTCGCGGGCTGCGGCTGCTGCTCCGGCTTGCAACGCACGAGCGGCTCTGCCGCACCGGGACTCCCGCTCCCACCCTCCCTCTCTCGGCCGCCTGCCCGCGGCTCCAGTTTCGGGCAGCGGCGCTGGCCGCTTCTGGCGGCAGGGAGCCCCGCAGCCTGGGCTTCCGCCGTGCCCCCCCGCGCCTCCCCCGGCGTCCCCTCCCTCACGGCGGCGGACCCCGAATCCCGCGTCAGAAGCGCCGGGACCCGAGGCCGGGCTAGGAGGCGGACGGCGCAGCGGAGCCTTCGCTCCGGAGCTGGCGGGGGGTGGGTGGCCGGGGGCGCCGCCGTCCATTTCTTACCTCCGATGCCTGGAAGAGAGCGGGGCTCGCCGGCGCAGCTGCCCGTCTCGTTCAGGCGCGCACCGCGGCTGGCCGGGGCTTCCGCCGGGGGCGCATCCGGGCGCGGGGAGCGAGGGAGGTGGCCGGCACGACGCCCCGCGAGCTTGGCGGCCCTTGGCCCGAGCTGCTTTCCCGCTCGCTGCGCCGCCGGGACCCTCCCGCGAGAACCGCCCGCCAGTCGCGGCCGAGCCTGGAGTCGCGCCACCCCGCACCTGCTGCCCCGGGAGAGCTCGGCTAGCAAGAGCGGCTCGCGCGGCGCCTCCGGCCGCGGCTAAAGGGCTGAGCGACGCGGCGGGCTCGGACGCTGCCGACGGCGGGAGCGGAAGGTGCGCGCCGCCGTTCTTTGCGATTGGAGGAGGAGGGGGCGCGCACGCGCGAGGCGGCCCCGCGGAAGCGCCGTCGCTCCTCTGATCCCCCCCGCGGCGGCCGGACCCGCCCCCTCAGTCGCGTGCGCCGGGCCGCAGGGCCGCCTCCGCGGGTGCCGCTCTGGCGCGGAGAGGGGGAGGCCGGTCCCCGCTCGTCCCGCCAGCCCCGGGAGAGCCCCGCGCGAGCGCCTCGCCGGCCGCCGAACCCTGGCTTTCCAGCAGGAGCGGCCTTGCCCTGCTTGTCCTTGGCCGGCGCCGGGAGCAGCCGCCGCCGGCCGCTCCGCTTCTCGCAAGCCCCCTACGCCGCCTGCCTCAGGCTTCCATCAGCGGGAGGCTCCGACGGGCCGCTTCTCTGGCTGTGGGGCGTGCTGGTGTCCTGCGCTGCGCTGCGCTGCGCTCCCTCTGCGGGGGCCGCCCTAGGAAAGGTGGAAGCGCAGCTCTGGTCCGGGACGGTCAGCCGCGACGGCACCAACAGAGCTCCGAGCCCTGTCTGGCCGGATTTGTGCCTCCGTCCCCCAAGAGCAGCCGGTTGTTGAGTTGCTGCCGTGCGCTGCCCCGAGTGCGCCTCAGCCCCGGATCCTCCCCCCCCGGGACTCCGGCTGCGTCCGTAGAAGGCGAGCGGGGCGAAGGGCGCTTTGGCGCGCCTTTCTTCCCTCCCGTCTGAAGGGCGCCTTCCCGTCCCGCGGTCCCCTGGCCCACAGCAGCATTGTTGGTGCGCGTGGATCGACTCTGAGCGAATGCGAGGTGTTTCAGTTGCTGGAATAAAGCTTATTAAATGAGCTGGCAACCTCCGAATATCGTTGGTAGATCTTCCCCAACTTTCCTCCGGTGCTTCTTAAAGAGATCTCCTGTAACCTAAGTTGCAAGTTAAGCCTCCCAGAATCGTTGATAATGTACAAGTTTAATAAATTATGGTTCGTCCCACAGTCAATTGGATGGTTAGATTGGACTTGGCATTTTTATTCTCCTATCAAGTCCTTCTCAAGGACCTGGGATAGGAGATGTTATCTGATAATGTCAAAGGCATTGTTGCAAGATGTAAGCTGTTCCAAGCACAGTTGCCTTTTACAACTGAGCGATGGGGATTTTGTCAATGCCATCAATCAATTGCAAAAGATTTTTTTAAAGTATAAAAGTAAATTGCAAAATTATTATATTGCTATTGTTATTACTACACCCTAAGCCTATTGTTTAAGGCTCCAGGTTACAAACCTAGAGACTGGGAGTTCAAGTCTTGCCTTAGACATGAAAACTGGCTGGGACAGGGGGTTGCAACCAGTTGATGAGGGGGGTGAGGGTGGAGGCAGACTCTGTACTTGCAGGAAAATGCTAGGAAGAAAAAGAAACAGAATTATTATTGCACCTGAGAGCAAGTTGAGACAAAGACATTTGTTACACACATCCACTAAGAGTTGGAGCTCACTGTTTAACATTAAATTATTACTGATGGATTATTTGTTACATTGCCTGCGCTTTAGAACAAGTCTTTTCAGGCATCTGCAAATGCCTGAAGATAAATCTGTAAGTAAACCACAGATCTAACTGCTGTTACGTTGTCTTTTTTTTTGTATGAAAATGTTTGGAAAGCAGAAGAGGCATTGCAAGAAGCCCAAAGGGATTTGTGGACAAGAACAAAAAAGGTCTTACACATTTGAACCATCCTGTAGTAATAGTGGAGGATGAGACTGAGGGAGCCTATCAAGGAGAAGGATTAGGGGGATCATGATAACTGTCTTCCGTACTTGAGGGCCCATCACAGAGAAGAGAGGGTTGACTTTTTTCTCTAAGCACCAGAGGGCAGGATAAGAAACAAGGGGTCGAAGCTTGTTAAAGAGAGATCTGACCTGGAAGTAAGGAGAAATTTCCTGATGGTGAGAACAATTAATGGCATTGTTCTCCAAGCTTCTTTGGAGTTCTAAAGATGCTTTTTCACGAGTTGGAACTTCCTTGGAGTTGTGAATGCTCCATTGCATTCAAAAATAGACTGAACAACCATTTAACCGATTGAGCAGGGGTTGGATGAGAATACTTCTGAGGTCCCTTCCAGCCCTATGATTCTGTGATTACTTGAAGGAAGAGGCAGAAGGCACATTTGTCGCTTCCGGAGTGTTGAGAGCAAAGGTCTAAAAATAATAGAATAAAATTTAATAGAGATGGGTTTAGCTCTTTGTTTATGTAACTGAAATCAAATGTTAAAGCAATCCTGGCTTGCCACTAATACTTTCTCAAAAGATCTTGGAATGCTGGCTGATGGCACCTAGAGTGCAGGCAGCAATTGGGCCCTTCAGTCGCCCTTCAGCTGCATGCTGAATCCTGTGGCAGGTCAGCTGCAAAGAGGCAAAGAAAGGGGGAAAGAGGAAGTAATTCACCACCACAGTACATTTGTGTAGGCAAACTTCTTCATCAACACTAGCCAGAGCATAGAACAACTCAAAGAAGTAATGCAAGATCAGAAGATATGGAGAGGACTGGCGCATAGAATTGCCAAGAGTCAGACATGACTGAATGGCTAACATCATCCTAACCAAAATAATTAGGCCCACAGACAATAATGGAAGAAACCAGAATTACCATCTATTGAAGATTGGACTTTGAAAGTCATAAATATGGCAGAAATGGCTAAAATATCTGCATATTTGAAGGATCATTCAAATGAAAAATATATGTTGGACTGGAAACA
Organism: Bothrops alternatus; assembly: GCA_034064705.1. NCBI lineage: Eukaryota > Metazoa > Chordata > Lepidosauria > Squamata > Viperidae > Bothrops > Bothrops alternatus. The sequence continues at coordinate 261,237 of JARGCV010000340.1, forward strand.
ATGGATAGACTACATACAAGAGAAACATCAATCAAAGAAAATGTATCTGGCTTATAGTTAAATCTTGATATACCGAGTGAAGAATGTTTACAAGTTTAAAATGATTGTATTAAGTGGAATAGCATTCAACTTGAATTTTTTCTTTGTTTACATTTACAAATATATATCTAATAAAAAATAATAATAATTAGGCCCACAGATTACTACCCTTTTCTCCTCCTTCACAACAAAGAACCTGAGTACAATGTTGAGAGATTATGAGCAACTAGGCACAATAAATTTAAGGAGCTAGGAGTGCAAATAATGTTCTCATCAGTACTCCCAACAAAAGGTCAATACCTTTTGGGAAAAAGGAAAAAAGGAATTCTAAAAATAAACCACTGACTAAAGGGTTGGTGTCACCAAGAGGACTATGGACTGCATTACCTACATGAAGGACTTTGACAAGTCCTTCATGGTTCGGCTTCAGCGGAGGGATTAGACTAGAAGACCTCCAAGGGCCCTTCCAGCTCTATTCTATTAAAGTTCTACATTTAGGCAAGAAAAACCAAATGCACGGGTACAATATAGGTGGTATCTTGCCCAATAGTAGTAACTGTGAGAGGGATCTCAGAGTCCTAGTGGACAATCACTTAAATATGAGCCAGCAGTGTGCTGCAGCTGCCAAAAAAGTCAATAGGCTGCATTAATAGAGATTAATAATCAAGATCATGTAAAATGTTAATACCACTTTATAATGTCTTGGTAAGGCCATGCTTTGAATACTGCATAGTTTTGGTCACAATGTAAAAAGGTTATGGTGACTCTAGAAAGAGTACAGAGAAGAGCAACAAAGATGATTAGGGGACTGGAGGCTAAAACATATAAAGGTTGCTGGAATTGGCTATGTCTAGTTTAATGAAGAGAAGGAGTAGGATAGCAGTCTTCCAATATTTCAGGGTTTGCCACAAAGAAGAGGGAGTCAAGCTATTCTCCAAAGCACCTGAGGGCAGGACAGGAAGCAATGGATGGAAACTAATCAGGTAGAGAAGCAACCTAGATCTAAGGAGAAATTTCCTGACAGAACAATTAATCTGTGGGACAACCTGAAAAACTGGAAGGTTTTAAGAAGAGACTGGACAACGATTTGTTGTCTGAAATGGTATAGAGTTATAGATGTTTTGAAGGGCTTTAGTTGGCTTGTGTGCTATGCTGATTCCATGTGGTTGGTGGTTTCTGTGATATTCTTGATGTATGGCAGTGTAATTCTTTTTAGGGTTTGAGTTGGTTGTATCGTATTGAGTTATATTGTCAAAGTTGATAAAGTTGCATGGGTATCCATTTTGTTGGACTGTGTTGTATAGATACTCCATTTCCTTTTTCTGCTGTTCCGGATTGCTGCAGTGTGTTTGGGCCGATCTAAATAACATCTTTCCGCAGCTTCTCTTGTGGGAGGCTGGGCTGCTGCTTTGGTATGGGAGCAGCTGGCTGGGAGGGGCAGTTTTCCTGGTTTTCCTGGTTTGCACTGAGGGCCCCTCAGGTCATCCCTGAGCTACAAATATCCTGCTTTACTTATAGTAGTCCTCGACCTATGCCCACAATTGAGCCCAACATTTTTGTTGCTAAGCGAGATAGCTGTTAAGTGAATTTTACTCCATTTTATGACAGTTGTTAAGTGAATCACTGCAGTTACATTAGTAGTATGGTTGTTAGGCGAAATTGGCTTCCCCATTGACTTTGCTTGTCAGAAGTTTGCAAACAGTGGTCATATGACCATAGGACACTGCGCCCATTGTGAATGTGAGTCAGTGGCCAAGTGTACTTTGATCACATGACCAGAAGAGGCTGAAATGGTTAAGTGTGAAAAACAGTCATGTTTTTTTCAAACCGGCACTAACTGAACTGTTGTAAATCAAGGACTATGTGTACTTTCTCATGATTTTTAATTTGTAATGGATGCTTGAAAAGCAATAAATTAAACACAATTTAAATTGAAGAGGTTCTGAAACAGAAGTATTTTTTTACTTGAAGCTTTAAAAAAAATATTACACAAATAAATCCATGCCAATTTGCAGCAAAGGATAAAATCCAAAAAGGAGGGAAGAACTATGGAAACCGACTTTCATAGTTCTCAGCCATGGCTCAAGTTATGGAGGATGTGAATAAAAAAAAAATCTCTGATGCCCTTCCACCAGAAAAGAGGAGGGTGAGGGTCACAGAGAGCCTGACCTCTGACCTGCAGCTGGTCCCTCTGTGTCTTGCATCTCAGTTCCCTCCCCCCCCCAGCCTCATGCTCTGAATCAGGGTGGCTAACTTGATCAGCATCCCATAAATTGGATCAAACCATTCATGGGAGGAGATAGAGCTCGGTCTGGTGGTAAATGGCAAAGGCCTCCGGGCTCCGGGCCCACTTTGTTTACCTCCACATCAGCCTTTTTCTTTGTCTCCTCCTTCAATTTGAGTCAGATTGTAATGCCACCAGCCATCTCTGTGATGGTAGCTCTAAGGAAAACTGCCTGTTTTAATCCCTCATTTAGTGCATCAGTGACACTTTAAAAAATCCACTTCTAAGTCTCCTTTTTCTACGTGGCTTTTGACTTTGCAGCAAACATTTTGCTTCTCACCAGAGCCAGATGTTGAAGGATCCAGCATTTTCGCAGGCTCCCACGTCTGAGGGAATGGGTTGTAAGCTTCTAGGGAGGCCATTTTTGCCTCTGCCTAAAGCAGTCAGGATAAAGTCTGCCCTCCCCAAACACCCCAAAAGGCTCAAAGGGATAGAACAATCTCAGTTCCTTTGTCAGGCAGAAGAGGTTCCACAGGTGAGGTTTCCTTTGGCACCAAAATAAGCAAAGACACAAGGATCTTTCCTTAGCCTCATACAGCTACAACCTTTACAATCCTAACCCTTCTTTAAAATATTTGAGCCATATTTAAAGACAAAAATCACATTGGTATTAACAAAATGCTGAAATAATTAAACATGGTGGTAATTTAAATATATCAACAATTAATATGAGATTATAGCTAAAATGAAGCAGTGCACTTCATGGAAAGTCCCCCAAGGCCCAAACTATGTGAAGAGTTTCCAAGGTCAGAAATCAAACCTTACAAAGATGCTTCCTACTTCAGGGAACAATCTGTTAACAATTTTGAAGCAACCTTCATCTTGTGGAGGTTCCTCAGAGGTTGAGAAGAAAAGGATACACTCATCTCTGAAGAGTAAAAAGACTTGATTTGAAGTGAGAAGGATGCTGTATTGCAAATTCATTTAAATACGTTTTGCTGCTTGGACTTTCAAAGTGAATTAATACTTAACTTTGTATGGTCATCATTTATTTATTTGAACTTATTACTCTAATGGACCCATTGCAATTGCATGACTCTTGGCAGCTATAAGTACAAAGTAGATAAAAAGTCTTTAATTGAATTGATTTATTAAATTTATATGTTGCCCATCTTGCTATCCAAAGCAACCCTGGGTGGCTTACAATGTAATATCTAAATAACGTAAATGTTACTTTTTCTTATGATTCTCAACTGGTTGCTAATTTCTCTCATCAAAATTACTCAAAATTATTATTTCCCCCCCATAAAAATTACAAAATCCTTAGTTTCATATTTATTAGTAAAAATGAGTGTGTGGAAGGGACTGTCGTATGCGTGTGGGATAACTGGGTTTTACTTGGCAGCTGCTTTTTTAAAAAAACACCAGACGGGTTTTTTTGCAATCTGGCTAAGAAGAACAGCAGATGAACAAAAGCTACCAAGTCTATTTCTGCAACAACTGTTGATGGAAAAAAACCTACCAGATCCATCCTACAGTTTCAGTCTAGTCCTTTCCAAAGATCATACAGTAATAACAACAAATTAAGGAGAAATTTATAAAAAGCAAGAAGGTTCTATACTAGACGATCCAGGATTCCTCCCAATTCTAGGTTTATGTTATTAGTGCACGCCAGCACTCATGTGGCAATCACAACTCATAGCTTGACAAGAAAAGGGTATGTTTAATTTTAAAACAACACTTTTTAAGCAACAACATAAAACAACAAGTTTATGTTGTTTGTGCATGCTAGCATTTTCTGTGGCAACAAGAATTTAACTACTGAGCAAATTCAATTTTTATTAACTAAGGAAGACAAACAAAGCTTCAAAGTGAATAGATCTGTTTGCAGCCATGTTGATCCATCAGAATAAAGAACACCGTCATTACCATTTGTTGCTATGACATTGTCATTGGCTGTTTGTAACCATGTGATGCCTTATGTAACCGCCCACTGTAACATGCAATAAATAGGGAAAGCAGCCTTCTATCTGGGTTCGCTTCACCCCAAGGAAACCTCCATGCTGTCTCCTTTAATCTGGCTATCGTGAAGAACCCGCCATTGGGGCACAATGAGGTGCCACAAATGGTGACCCCGACGTGATCTGGGCCGGTGTTGTATTCTACAACATCCCTGACACCCTCTTACTCATCTCGCGCATTTGTGGCGTCCTCTCCAGCGAGGACTCACCCCCGTAGCGTCTTCAGCAAGGACCGACCCCCCCCGTGAGTATGTGGGCAGAATTCTCCAAGGACCAAAGGGCTCATTTTGAAGGGCTTGGTGTAACTGTCAGGACCTCAAATATGCAACTAAAAAAATCTCATAAATTACCTTCACGTAAGGAGCTAAAAAAAATTGCCTTACATGGAAAACTGTTCTTGCTTGTTTGCAAGCTTATTTCCAAGATTTACCTCTCCTTCCTCCCCATACTTCTCCTTCTGACTCAGAACATGCTTTCCTATGCTAATTCAGTCTTTTCTCTCTTACCTTTTAACTTGTTAAAAAATCTTAAGTCTGTTGATTCTATTCTTTATAATTGGAAAAAGAGAAAATATTTCCTGGTAATCCATTGATTCAAAACTGTCTTAATAATGCCTTGCTCACTTAACTTTTTCCCCCGGCAGCAGAGCCATTTCCCCCCTCCTTTTCCCCTCCCCTCTTCTTTTGAAACTGCAGGTTTATCTGAAGACCTTATTTGTTGCAATTGTTGCAATCTTCGCCTGAAGACCATCAACTAAAGCCAGTTTAAAACCAGTAAAACCGGCCAGTCTTCTTTTTTCTTTCCAAGTAACAAAAGGATGGCTGTGAATGAGATCTCATCTCCCATCTGCATTTTGTTTTTGCCATTTACATATGAATCTGTTTGTGTTACCTTCTCTCTCTCATACACCCCCCCTCCCTGGTTGTTTTGTTAATGATTTTATTTTTGTGACAATCTTTGCTATTTTGTATGTTATGTTTCTCACCATGCTATGTTGCTGAATGCATCCAATTGCTGGATTTGATGCACATGCCAGCACAAAGCAAACATGCCTTCCCCCTTCATGGTGTGCCTTATGTGTCTGCCTTGCCTCGCAACTCTTCCCTCAATACGTTCCCTTGGAAGAATGAAACTTCCCCCTCCTTCACTTTGAAATCTCCCTTATGAGTCTCTCTAGCTTTGCGCCACCCTGCCCAAGTGTGCATCAACCGCACAGCCTCGCCAAACAGTAATAGCACCTTTCTAGGTATTTGGCAATCTTGTAATATAACTATCCCTTGGCAGCTAGATTATAAAGCTAGATAATGAAACCTGACAACAAGAAAGCATGTGCTGATTCTGTTCCCTTGTTTGATTTTGGTGAAATCTTTGAAACTCTGTACAATGCCTCAAAAGACAATGCTCTCACATCTGACAAAGATTGGATCTTATGTGGAAAAAATGCATATTGGTCAATACCCCAGAATTGGTCTGGTGTATGTACATATGGAGCTGTAATCCCTGTTTTTTACAAACTTGATAAACTACCCTCTTTCCGCTTGCGCAATAGACGCGATATTGAAGCTTCCAATGAACTCACTTTGGGGGGTAGTTGGTCTGTTCAAACTGCTAGAGCGTTAATTCCTTCAATGGGTGTTGCCATGAATTATAGGATTTGCTTATATTAAACAACTGGACTGTTGCAATGTTCAATGAAACTATTCACTCAATAAATTTGTTAAATGAAGAACAGCGGCAAATAAGAGAGGTAACCTTACAGAATCGCTATGCATTGGACATTCTCCTCGCTGCAAAAGGAGGCGTGTGTGCTCTCATTCAAAGCCATTGCTGTATGTATATTTCTGACAACGCACCCGACATTTCTGCCACAGTCGCTCATATGGAAAGTATGGTACAAAGCAATCCTCTATCAAAAGGAGATGGTGCCTTGTTTGATTGGGACAGTTTATTTTCCTGGTTACCTAATGGTGAATGGCTCAGAAAATTGATTTTTGGTATTATAATGTTTGTAGTATTATGTGTAACAATCTGTTGCTGTGTGCAATGTATTCCTTCCCTGTTGAACCTGTGTAGGCCTCCCTCTTCTGTTCATTTTCTGGATAAGAACCAACTACAGCCTCTGATGACAGAAAAAAATCACATTGACTGGCAGAAGACAAAACCATGTCCCGTTTTCTCCCCGGACTCTTATTAAAAGAAAAGAGGAGGAGATGTTGCTATGATTGATGGCCTGTGCCCTAGGATCTGTAAGAACTGGATGGAGCATAGGTGGGACAAGAAACCATGAAGCCTGGGACAAGGAGACTGCCATGTGACTTGTAACAAAGGAACAAAGAAGGCTTGACCATGCGGCCTGGAACAAAAGGCTATGAGATTTTGGAATAACAGGAAATGAGGGAGGGGCCAACAGGTGGAGGGACGTTGTACCAAGATTTGAATCTACCGGCCACAGGTATAAGCTTTGCCATTGGCCAAAGGTGTAACTTTGCCAGTGTAACCTTGCTATTGGCCACAACTATAACATTGTCATTGGCTGTTTGTAACCATGTGATGCCTTATGTAACCGCCCACTGTAACATGCAATAAATAGGGAAAGCAGCCTTCTATCTGGGTTCGCTTCACCCCAAGGAAACCTCCATGCTGTCTCCTTTAATCTGGCTATCGTGAAGAACCCGCCATTGGGGCACAATGAGGTGCCACACCATTACCTAACCAATCATGTATTTTTGGAGTCAATCCCCAAACAATATAAGGGTCACTAAGTTTTATAATTCTTCTTTTGGGTTAGGTGATTAATTTATATGGCCATCCATCCACCTGGGCAGCAAATCATAATTAAAAACAACATAATAGCCCAAAACAAATACACACCTAGTGGCAAAGGTAAACAGCAAACAGCCTCAGTATTCATGGAGTGTAACTGACATTCGGACCCTCATGGCCTGGAACACATCCGTGTCTCCAAGGCCTTGAAAAGGGCCAGCCAGATTGGGGTTGACCTAATCTCGGGAGTGGGGGAGAGCAGGTGGAAAGATAGAAAAAGGTAAAGATGGCAAAAGGCAGAGAAGATTGGAAGTGTAGGAGGGTAAAATGTGTAACAGAATTATAGTTATAAAATGGCAGTACTCCTTGTTGCAGTATCTCAATAAGCCAGCTATATTATGAAATCCAAATAAAAATGCACCTTGCTTTATCTTGGAAATAAGCTTTGCTAAGGCAATGACCTCTCGTGGCAGGGAGGAGGGGATCTTGCAATAACTACCCATGTAGCTGTGTGATGTACAAGGAGGCCCTGCTGGGAATTCTCTAGGCAGCAGAATGAAAACCGTGTTGCAGGTTTTCCTCCAGACAACATTCAAGACGGAGTTGGAGGCTGAACTACATCATAGCAGAACTACATCCAAGGATTTTTCAGAGATCAAAAAATATTGTTCCATATTTTCCAGAGACGCCAGGACATCAACACTGAAGAACTGGAGACCCAAAAGACATCTTAGGCATCTTGAAAACTGAGTATAAGTCTGCTATTTTTGGTAAATAATTAAAGCAATGTTTATTTACAGCCATTCTGTCACTTAACTTCCACAGCAACCAGTAGAGCCCCATTAACAGGAAAAAATTCCTTCTGAGACAATCTGATTTTCCTGGATATATTTGGAGCAATGCTCAGCAACTTAACCTGGATACAGAATCAAGGAAAGGTTTGGGTGAGAGAAAACCCAGTTCTCAGACACCAACACAACATTGCAAAACTGCCCCTTCAGTGCCAACCCATTAAGATGGTCCAGAAGCATCAGGAAAACCCCTGAAAGATTCAGGAAGGGTAAGGAAAGATGTAACTGGCACATCTCATCAGCTCAAGGTATCACATCAGCAATCTTCTAGAAGGCATCCTCCCTACCCACAGGCTGATAACCCATCAGTAAAGGAGAATATTTATAGCTCAAGGTTGAAATGATGCTCTCTGGTGCTCTCTGGGCTTGGCTGGTTGTTCACAGATATTTCATTACCCAAACATCACCAGTACTAGGATGATAACACTTCCACAAGCTCACAACAACATCCACCAGTTAAGAACTTCAGGACACCAGTGATCTGTCCTGAAACAAGCTTCAGCCCCAGCAACATCATTATCAGCAGCAGCATAGACACAGACACAGACATAAACACAGACACAGACACACAGAGACACAGAGACACAGAGACACAGACACACAGACACAGACACAGACACACACACACACACACACACACACACACACACACACACACAATATATATATATATATAGCTCCTGCAGTACCAGGTTTCCCAGAGCTTTGAGAAGTATGGACTGATCTATTTGGGCTTCAGCTAAGCAAACCACACAATACCCAGAGATGCTTTCGGAGAGGTAGAGATGCTTTCGGAGGAGGTAGTTTCACTAACATCAAAATAATAATAACTTTAAAAAAACCTCCAGAGCCTAGAAAGTCAGCAAAAGAACATGCTGCAACTGAAGCAAATATAGCACTCAAAGGGAGCAGAAGCAAATTATACGGTTTCGCTCAGCAAGGCGAACAGTCCCAGGCTGTTGTTTTACTCCAGAGGAAACTCTACTCCACAGTGCAGAGTCTTGCTATGGAAAAAGGATGATTCGAAAGGGCTTCAGTCCCAGTAAAATTGTACTCATAACTTATATGTCACCTTGGGTTAGGGTTGTTGTTGTCATTGTTCTTTGATGGCTTTGTTGCAACAAGTTTTAAACTGAGGTACCTCACATGGGCTAACTTAGGTGCTGAGCCCTCTTCCAAGGGCCCAGAAGGGAGCGATGGTTAGGGCTGGATGGCCACCAAGAGACACTGTGGCCTAAAGTGTCATGTTGGGATGGTGAAGTCAGAGAAGATCCAGCTTTAGTTTCCCTCAGCCAGAAATGAATGCTTCCAGCTACTACCCTTTTTGTGCAATTGAAGTCAAGAAGCTGTAACTGCTCCTTTGAACTCTGGGCTAGGTGCACACCTTTCCCCTTGGTGGATTCTCCCTCCAGATGCATGTATTCCAGATGTGTGATAAGCATGCAGGATCAAGAACTGAAGGAATTTAATGCTGAAGGCAGTCAGAAATTTGCTTCTGCATGGACACAGCATACTTTGTAGCTGCTGCCTTTCATGTCCGCCTGCAATCGAAAGGGGCAATTGCGAATCCTGGGGCATTGGGGCTTAGCACAAGGGTGGGTCTCTGGGCTTTGGGAAGAGATCCCAACCTTTTTTTTTCTGTTGGTACACCCGGGTGAGATTTTCTGGCCACTCAGCAGTTCCCACAAAGTCTCATCTCTGGCTCCATTTTGGAGGAGGGAAGAGAGCAGCAGAGAAAGAGAAACAAAACGCACGCAGGATTGGGAGACAAATCAACTTGCAGGCCAGCCTTTCAAAAAGCATTAAAAGGACATTAAAAAAGAAAAAAAACTATCCAGTCCAGTTAAATTCCCACTAACGATGTCCACAAACAATTAAAGGCAATTAGAGAGAAGCAGAAAGCGACAAGCGCCTGGGCCAGGTGGAAGGAGGAGGAGGAGGAGGAGGACACAGGCAGGGCTGTTCAGTGGCACAATCTGATTTTCCACCCACCAAATGTAATTAAGGGGAATTACTGAGCCAGTTGCTAGGAAGGTCTCTTTATAAATGGGAAGAGCCGATGGCCGCACGAATCTTGCTGGCCAGAATGCCAAGCTCTGGGAGGAGGCCAAAGGGAGCAGCCTGCCTGGTGCTCAGGGTCTGGGAAGCAGCATCCATGTACTTCTCGCTGCTTGCCGTCTTCCTGGTCCTCCTGGTGGTGGCCCTCCAAGGCACAGAACCAAGAGAGAACTTCCAATTCAAGGTACCCCTGGACCCTCAGGGCCTCCTGGAGCTCTCCTGGAACATCAGCTACCACCTGGAAGAGGTGCATTTCCAGATCATGGCCAAGGAGGTGAAATATGGCTTTCTCTTTGGCATGTCAGACCGTGGAGGCTTTCAGGAGGCAGATCTGGCTGTCCTATGGAGCGATGGGCTTCAGTTCTATTTTGCGGTGGGTAAGCAGGGAAGCGGTTCCTCTGCCAAACTCAAACCCAGGGGCTTCCTTCTGGTATTGGGATCTCTGTCGGTACTGGTGAGAAATGGTTTTTGGGTTCCAAGAAGAGTGTCCAAGGAAGATGGAGCCTTGCTTCTATATCTCCAAGGCTAGTTCCTTCATTGGTCACTGGCTGGATAAACCTGGGGGGGGGATCAGATCTGATCAGGAAACAGGCATTGAGAAGATCTAGCTTAGATGAGGGGATAGAAAGGTTGCTTATCAAATGTGCAGATGACAACAAGCTGGAAGGAATAGCCAACATTTTGGAAGATATTCAAGATTCCGAAGGAGTTTGACAGATGAAAGAAAGGGCCCTATCCAGTCCTGTAGTGTGAAAAGTAAGGTCCTATACTTGGGCACCTCACTGGAGGTTTTCAAGAAAAGATTGGGCAGCCATTTGTCTTGTATCTTGGGCAGGGGGTTGGAGTAGAAGACCCTTCCAGCCCTAGGACTCTATGATTCTAAGTCCGCTATGTCTGAAACCATGAGCCAAGGAACAGTCTGTGTTTGAGTAGGCTAATATTAAAACTTCACTGAATGTACCTGATGTTAATATCTGTCATTATTTTATGTTTGGTTTAGCTAATTTTTTTAACCGTAATTGAAACCAGATTCTTGGATTTTTATCTTTTAGCATGAATTTGGCATTCTTGATTCCTTTGCCTCTTATTCTAGCTAGATCATTTTGGTTGCACATTGAAGAGCTAAAACTATAGGCCATGCAAGCTTGGGAAAAGTCCTTTGGGGGGGATGTTTCCCAGATGCCCCTGCAGGCTCACCTGTCCCTCCCTCTGGGGGGAACCCCTGAACCCCATAATGTGAGATGCCCCAGCTGTAATCGCACCTGTGAGCCTGGGCGCTTCCCTGGCAAAAATGAGGCCCAATTGCCCTGCTGAAAGGGCCTTTTTCTGACCAGCTGTCCTGGCAAGACTACAATCAGAGAGCACAGAGTTGGTCTTCTCCGGGTCCCGTCGACCAGTCAATGTAGGCTGGCGGGCCCCAGGAGAAGGGCCTTCTCTGTTGCGGCCCCTACCCTCTGGAATCAGCTCCCTCCGGGGATTCGGACCGCTCCCACTCTTCTGGCCTTCCGAAAAGAATTAAAAACTTATTTGTGTCGGCAGATCTGGGAATGATTGGTGCTGAATGTTGGATGAATGTTTTTTTTTTTTATTAAAAATTTGGGGTATTGTTTTATTTTATGATCATTTTAATTTAATTTATATTAGACTTTAATGCGATTGTTATTATCTATGTTGTAAGCCGCTCTGGGTCCCCTGGAGAAGAGCGGCTTATAAGTCTAATAAATAAATAAATAAAAAATAAATAAATCTTGCCATTGTTGTCATGACAATATCCCAAGGTTAGGAAGATGGGACACCATCAGAAGGATAACAAGCCAGCAAAAATCCCCACCCAGAACAAATTCAAAAGGTCGGGGAAATTGCATGATGGGTTGGAGAAGTGTCAGATTCAAAGATCATAGTACACACAAACACACACACGACCACAAGAGCCCACCCTTAATTTAAAATCGGGGTCTTTGGTAGATGAGCCTCACAACAAGGAGGCTTACTTCACCTGAGACACCAACTCAGGGATCCAATGAGTGGGGCTGCTGGTGGTTTCAGTGTGGCAGGACTCATTACCCCTGCTAAAATATGCTTTGGAAACAGAGGTGTTTAAAAGAAAAAGAGAACATTTATTTCAGAAAAATCAAATATTGAGGTATGAAAAATTGCTAAAAGAAGACCTTGATGTCTTCTACTGATGCCTAAATACTGGTCATGCCCAGATGAGTCCCACAGCAGTGTTTTTGCAGAAGCGTGCTTCCTTTGCCTCTCTTGGGCTTCCTTGGGTCTCTTTCTGAGTGACACCTGTCATTAGCAAGAAAGGGGGGGTGATTCACACCAGCAGCAGTAGAGGTATGTGTTCATTCTGGAGACTTTCATCTTATTTCATGATGCACGTAGAAGCTTCAGATTGCAAGCAGGGATGCTTAGAGATTGTTCAGCCATGTTTGAGCTCTGCTGATGCAACTGAGGTGGGTTGCTGGTCTTTTTGCGTCCATCCCTCATGCCTGACTCTACTGGATGAATTGTCCCATCTCATAAATAGCCTATTAGGCCTGATCTCAGAACAGATTCTAGCCTTCTTTGGCTTCAGCCTCAACCCCAACTTGACGTATGTAAAGAAATGCTTCAGAATTCTTGCAGAAAAACAGAGTGATGACTCAACCCCATTCAAACATTGAGGAGCATAGCTCCTCTCTAGCTGCTATCTGTTGTCGCTTCTAACTTGGTGCTTACAAGAAAAACCTCCATGGGATTCCGGCTGGCCCCACAGCCCAAGAAATGCCAAGCAAGCCTGGTCCAGGTCCAGCCAGCCCCAGGGCCAGAAGCTTGGCTCAGGTATTTATTTGAGCCTGGTCTTGAATCGGCATTCTGTATGAAATGTGTTCCTTGTGTGTATAGAGACACCCCAAAGACATATTTTGCTCATCTTGTTAATACCCAAAAAAGGAATGAGGCGATTCCAAGCTAAGTAGGGAGGGTGGAACCTGCTCGCCAAAAGCAATATTCAGCCCTGGATTTAGGGCTAAATCTCAATAAGGGTTAAAGAAGCTACAACTTAGGGCCTCACAAAATTTCAGAATATCCATATTCCAATTTTGCAAACAAGTTCATTGTTACTTATATTCGTAATTTTGAAATTTTTAACAAGGGCACTCCAAGCTTTCTTTAGCTTAGGGTCTCACCAAGTGTAAATCCAAGGCTGGATGCTTTAACTGGGCCACAATGCCCTTTCGATCTCTGTTCTCTTTTGCTTCACCTGTAGGACACCTGGAGTGACCAAGACACACAGCTGCACATGGATGCCCAGCAGAACTACCAGCTTCTGGGGGCACGGAGAATTGGTGGGGGGCTGTCCCTCCTCTTCAAGAGGCCCTTTGTCACCTGTGATCCAAAGGATTATCTGATTGAGGTAGAATCTTCTGCTTCAGAAACAATTTTGAGAAAGAACTGTTCTAAATCTGAAGATAATAATGTAGGGAGGGAAGCGGAATATCCTGAAAATGCTTTGTTTTGTGCAATCTAGTTTTATGTTTTGAAAATGGAAATCAAAACCTCAAGTCTGTATTGCTGAACATTAGTTTTAAACCTCCCTTTTCCTATTTTTTTTAAAAAAACAGTTTCTTGGCTTTCCCAGAATGGCTTACGTGGGTGTCTCTTGTATGTTGACCTTCCAAGCTATTGACCCTTCACGTCCACCTAACAGGGCTCCTGGCAGCCAAAAGCAGCCCAGATCTTGTAATATTGGGGAGAAAGAAAAAACACAGAGAATTGATGCTGTAGTCCTGAATTCTGTGGCATTGTTCACACAATGTTTTGTCAGGGCTTGGAGAGGGAATAGACTTTCTTAATAGTGGCCCCTCTTTAAGGAATACCTCCCCCACCTCCAGATATAGTCCTGTTACAGTTCGGATAAGCAAAGCGAACGGGTTGGGCCAACCTATGTAACAAAACCACAACTGTGAGAACTGGTTGCAGTTACTTCTTCATCACCATTGAAACTATGAAGAGTCACTAAACAAGGCAGTTGCTAAACAAGAAATATCTATAGAGCAAAGCAGCACAGATTGCGTGAATGATGCCTTTGATGTACTGGATTTTGCTGTGATATGTTTTTAGTGAGGGGGGTTTTGTTTGAGGATTGAGTAAGCTATAAATATTGTACAAATATTAAATATTAAATAATTCAATATATAAGCAACTGATATTATGCCATCAAAGCACCAATAACAGCCTAAATCTAGAAAGGTCCCCCATGTTGAGACGAAGCAAGCTAATGGATCTCAAGCCCAACTGAGCTAAAATTGTAGAAAAATCCGAAGAGAGATGCTAGAATTTTCTTAAAGTTAAGAACATTGTTGAAAGTTCACAATTTAAGTTGTAATTTCTATGTGCTCATATGGCTTCAGTATTTTAATTTCAGTTAAGAGAAACTGTTGGACTCAAATTTATTCTATGGCAAACATACAGTTAGAATAATAATAGAAATCTGTTGTTTAAGAGATTAATCCTTCTGGAGCTGTGTGGTCAAAAGCAGACCAATGGATTGTGCTGTGGCTTAATTGGCAGCTACTATCTCGCCTTGCCTGTTGTAAGATGTAGTCTTAAGGTGTCTGTCTAGACTCTACTGGGAATTATTTTCAGTGATGTGCTCTTTCCATGATGGCATCTCTTACAGAGAATGCTGCTCCCTTTTTAAATTAGCCCTTCTGTCAGCCTTAAGGTCTGATCATCCTCTAACCCAAGGAAGCCATTTCAGACCCCCATACTTGGTGCCCACTGCTTGCTTTCTAATCAAATCAAATCAAATCAACCTTTATTGTCAAAGTACATGTGTACAATGAGATTGGCTAAGCCTCCTTTCGTTCACCCCCCCAACACAATTCACAGTGACAACAACACACAATCTTATTACTCCACATGAACTTATTGCACAACATGTCGGCCCTGCAAGTAACATGGAGTTATTTCCCATTTAGGAGTCTGACAGCCCATGGGTAGAAACTGTTCTTCAGCCTGTTGGTGCGGCTGGCTATGCTTCTATATCTCCTGCCCGATAGTAGGAGAGTAAAGAAGTGCCAACCAGGGTGTGAGTCATCCCTGAGGATTTTCCTCACTCTTCTAAGGCAGCGGGCCCTGGCGATGTCGTCTAGTGGTGTCAGGGAACAGCCCACGATGTTTTGTGCTGTGCTCATCACCCTCTGAGTCGCTTCTGGTCAGCAATGAAGCCCACCTAAGTCAGGGCAGCCAGCCTTATCCTTGGTGGCTCAGCGATAAAGTGCTTGGTGACTTCCCTTCCAGGACGGAACTGTGCATCTCATTTATGGCATTTTGGAGAAACCATCTCCATCTCTCCAAGCCATCAATGTTTCTGCTCTGCTCCGGAAGGGAGTGCAGCGGGTGCAACTTCTGAAGCCCAAAATCAAAGTTCCCCCACTGCCTGGGGACCTAAAGACCATGGAGATCCGAGTCCCAGATGTGACCATTCCCCACCAGGAGACCACGTACTGGTGTTTCATGACTGAACTTCCAGATGGCTTTGAAAAGCATCACATTGTCATGGTGAGTAGAAGGACTGGCCCCCACCTCCCCCTTTTCTTCCTCCCTCACAGATTCGGGTTAAGCAATGTGCTTTGCAAGGGACCGATTCTTCCTGAATCTAGGCCATCTCATGCAAAATATCCACTAACTAGGATTGCAACCATCCCCATTGACTCCCATCTGTACAGCCAGCATAACACTCAATCAAGATTGTAAGGTCCAAAAAATATGGTGGTATCATTTCCCCCTTTTCCAGCTTTCAGCAAAGATGTCTTCCACCTGTTAGATTAAATGAGAGCTTTGCAAAGCCCGTTTCAAATGTAGTGAACTTCTCCCCTGGTAGAAGTACTTCTGGGTAAATCATCGTCATCACCATCATCATCATCTGGCGATTTAGCTCCAAAAGTATTCTTCTGTGTTGTGCAAAGGATTGTCCCTCTGTTCCTTTGGCCTCAAGGAGGGGGAGGGGCATCTGCCTCTGCAGGGGGAGAGGGCACTTCCCCCGCCTGGGATTCCAGCATGCTGAGTGAGCTGGACCATTTTAGTTTGGGCATCACATATCATGGGAATAGAGGATTTTGCTTGAGTTTAATTCTGACTGGGGGTTCTGAGAATCTAGCTAAGCATATTGTGTGAACTCAGGAGATAGGGCTAACTCAGTCAACTGTGGTATTTCTTCATATCTAGCTGGAGGGAGGAGCAGGTTCGGTTTGAAAGTCCCCTCATCACGGTCAGTGGAAGACCATTTTCCATTTTTGTGAATTTTCAGAACAAGAGAGCAATGCTAACACTCCACCTGGTTCAGTTTTAGATCAAGGAGACCCCTCTTTGCAGAGGACCCCAATGGGGGTCCTTTTATCCATCCCAAATTGTCTGCTTTTAAAGAGACAAAGTGGAGTATTTGCTTCTTCCATCAATAGCAGATGCAAAGCTTCAGGGCTTGGGGGTCACCACCTCTCCCCTTCCTCCTCAGTATGAACCGGTAGTCACAGGCGGGAATGAAGCCCTGGTCCACCACATGGAGGTCTTCCAGTGCAGCCCCCGCTTCCTGACCTTCCCACACTACAGCGGCCCCTGCCATTCCAAGATGAAGCCGCAGCACCTGGATTTCTGTCGACATGTCTTGGCTGCCTGGGCGATGGGTGCACAGGTGAGCCTCGTGTCCCCCCGTCATGATAGACAGGGAGGCTTAACCAAGAGCTGGGGGGCATATGGAGAAGGATCTGGATGGGAGCCCCCCTAGTTCCTCTGTTCTCAGACAATGCTTCAGGAGATGACAGGGCTGTTTTCTGCCCCAAATCAGCCATCCTGGCCTTCAGGAACATTTTGAATTAAGAAGATGTGATCTGCCTCTCCCACCAGGAGTCACCAGGACTGCTTGCCCCCTTGCCTCTGGAAAATAGCTTTGCTTGCTCACTTGTTCCAGGGGGGTTCTGTGGGGCCGGGGTTTGGGTGAATGGAGAGCGGTCCAAGCATTGGCAAAGTCCTATTTCAAAATATCCTAGCTGGCTTTCAGGGCAGGAGGCTCTTGCAATGGGGCCATTGGGTCTCTGTTCTAAACAGCCTGTTCTGGGCTCCTTAGATTCTCTGAGCCCCTGGAGCTTCTTTCTGGAGGTTTGGAGGGTCTGAGTGAGGTGGTAAAGCAGCAGCACGGGGGGGGGAGGGCTTGAACCCCAAAGTGCTGTTGCAAACTATCCCACCCTTTGATAATAGCCTGGCTAGAAATATTGGGGGACCTTTGGTCTGATGTCTCCAGAGAAGGACCAGGCTGAGCTGATGAAGAGGACCAGTTCCACCAAGGATAACCGTGATACCTTCCTCTCTCTTCCTCCAGGCATTTTACTATCCTGAAGACGCAGGGCTAGCCTTTGGGGGTTCTAGCTCCTCCAAATATTTGCGCCTGGAAGTCCACTACCATAATCCTCTGCAGTTTGAAGGTGAGCGAGACACAGCAGACGTGGGCTGGCCACTGGAGTCTGATCCTGAGGCTTTGGGGATCAGAAAGAGAATGGAGGGGAGAATGGGGTCTTGGAGAGGAGCAGCAGAGGCTTTCTTTGGGACTGGCCTTGACCAGGAGGAACAAGGCAGCTTTCTCACCATTCGTGTTTTGGGCTGCCTCTTCCACTGCCAAGGTCCCTCCTGGGCTTTCCTGAATTAAGCCAGGTAGCCTCTTCCATGTACCCAGATCGCTCCCTCCTGCCTCCCCCAAAGAGAATGAAAGCAGCATCTGGCCAGCTTGCAGCTGAGAAAGGGCCACACCAGTCACTCTGCAGATGAGTCCAGACCTCCAGAGGGGCCCCTGCTACCCCCTCCCCTTTGAGAAAGCTCCCCCGTCCCTGCTGCCTTTCACTGGCCTGGGAAGGAGCCCCCCCCCAGCTAACTCAGCACCCTTGTTTGCACTGCCTTGTTTTGACAGCTGGCAGGTTTAAAAAAGGAAGCAAGGAGGGGCTGCATTTACATAAACTCAGAGTTCTGTTCCTTGGCTCTTCAAGGATAATTTTAGACAAGTACAGCATCTGTGCTGCGCTTCAGTCGTATTTTGTACCAAGGGCTGGGAGGCAAGCCAGCTTTGGAGAATGGGGGCTTTCCTTTCCATCCATAAGGTCCCCTGTCATTCTTGGACCTTGATGTGCTGAAGGGCAGCCATCCAGGAGCTGTCTCTGGCTGTAGCCCCAGGGCCTCCTGGGAAGATAGTGCTGCTCTGATAGCCACCAGCAATGTGGCCGGTAGAAGAAGACAGCAGCCCCCACTTTCCCAGCCTCCAAATCAAGGTTTGCTTGCTTGGCCATAGCAACCCTCTCCATTGGGTACCATGAGGATTCCCCACAGCTGGCTGCTCCTAAGGCTAGTGGTGGGAGAGCTCCCAGTGGATTCCTCCCCTCCCCCCCAGTTTATGGGCAGCTGCCTGGATCAGAACTGGAAGCTCCCTCCTCCTCCTCCCCCCCCCACTGTAAAGCAAAAGCAGTGCATCTTGAGGTAGTTGATTCCACTGGTTGATGGCCTTTTACCCATTCCTCTTCTGGGAAAATCTGGGGTGAAACCCCCAAGTGATCTGAACTCCCCATTTAGGTTGGATGCAGAGGACTACTGCTCTCCTGTGTGGGAGATGAAAGAAACCAATGTGGCTCTGGAAGGCTGAGCTGCTGATCGGATCTGGCAGTTTCCATCAGCCTCATCGGAACTCACCTTCCGTTCACCACTTCTGATTGCCTACCTCTGGCAAGCAGGCAAGGGGTGATGCATCTGGATAGCAGTAGGGTAGCCATGGTGAGGAGGACTTGGGGTCGTCATGGAGCATTCCCTGCCAAAGGCCCATCCTGGAACCAGACCCAGGTGCTCCCTCCTCTGATCTGCTAGCTATCTCATTGCAGAACCGGCTGATCTTTCAGGGCAGAACCTGCAGGGGGGGTGTCTTTCCCTCTCTACTTCTTGTACCCTGGGGTGGTTTGAAGAAGGCGTTTCAGGCTTCAAGGAGACTTCTGCGCTTACCTTTCCCCAGCCCTTGTTTCCCAAGTTGGTGCAGGATGGGACTTTCTCATGGGGGCACCCCCTGAAAACCAGGAGGGAACCCATTTCCCTTCAACCCGAACAAACACCCTGATTCAGCCTTTGCTTGTTTCCCAGGCAAGAGGTGTGGATGGAGGCCCTTTGCACGGAGGTCAGAGCATGCCACCCCACCCACGGAGAAGGCACACAAAAAGTCCCTTGCCTTTGGTGTCCTTCAGAGAATTCACTGCTGGCCTTGCTTCCACCCTGGGAGTCCCACGCAGTGGGGATTGGGGCTGGGGGCCTCTCATGGGACGGTGGAGTCACCAAAGGATTGGACGGACAGATTGCTTGGCGTATAGGATCAGCTATTGGGCACTGCCAGGGCCCAGAAGGGTGCATGCTCCTGGGGCAAATGGCTGCTGTAATTTCCAGGCCCCGGACAAGAGCAGGAGACTCAAGGAGAGGAAAAGCAGGCCAGCCTCTCCCAGCTCCAGATACCATGAGAGGCAGATGGCAAACGGGAGTCTGAGGTTGCATGGCATCTTTAGGATTATTTATGAGTAGTTTGGGGAGGTCTTCAGCAGCTCTCCATGCGCTCCCGCTGAGCATCAGCAATGGGCTGGGGGGGGCTCGGGATTGTGCCCAAAACATAACTGGGACCCTGCTGGATTCTCTGGGGCCTTCCTTGTGATGAGGGGGATGCCCATTCTTGAGCAGAAAAGAGCTTTGTGCAACCCCCCCCCTTGCCTCTTGCCAGGCCGCCATGACTCGTCCGGGATCCGACTCCATTACACGGCCTCCCTCCGACAGTATGACGCAGGAATCATGGAGCTGGGCCTGGTCTACACGCCGGTCATGGCGATTCCCCCTGGCGAAAGCCATTTTTCCCTCACCGGCTACTGCTCGGACAAGTGCACCCAGCTGGTGAGGCCTCTGCCACTCTCTTAGGCTGCTTTCCTAACCCTGGAGATCTTGGGCTGAGGGATCCCTTCTCTTTTCTTTTAAAGTGGAGAAGCTACTGTTTTGGGGGGGGGAGGGGAGACGTGGCCTGCAGCTCTTCCCCACCTCCTTCCTTCCTTCCTTCCTTCCTTCCCTCCCTCCCTCCCTCCTTCCTTCCTTCCTTCCTTCCTTCCTTCCTTCCTCTTCCCTTTCTCAATCTTCACCTCTTCAGTCAGACTGACTCTGAATGGCATCCAAATTCCCCAATACAGGAATTGGGTTAAAAAGACCGATTTACATGGAAACGCTGGTCAACAGCAGAGGAGACATCCACTCCATTCCCATCCACACAGGCAGCAGTGACATCCCCCCACCACCAGCAAAGCTTCCCATTTGGGAAAAGCTGCAGAGGAGCTGGGAATCTCTAAGGGGGGACCCATCTCTGCCCACCCCATAGCAGAGCCTGGCAGGAGCCCCATTCGAGTGTCCTATTCTCAGCTTATGGCTGCCCTAAAAGTACAGGGCTCTATTTGCCTATCAGTTCCCACTGACCTGGCCTGCCATTATTGCTGGAGGATTGACACGCCTCCTAGGAAGCCGTGGCTGCTTCATGAAGGAGCTGATGCAATGTGGGGGCTCCAGAGCACAAACTTTGTTTCTGATCCTGGATGACATTCAGCAGATGACAAGCAGAGGCCAGCCTAACGCTTTCCCCAAAAGGCACCCTGAGAAGCAGCAGCGGTGCCTTTCCATGCAGCCCACCCTGAGCCTGGGCCCATCAGGCAGTGGGTGGGCTGCCCCTTTCTCAGAGGGTCCCAGGGTTGGCTTCCTGCCCACTCCCCCCCCCAGGGCAGTGTTCTCACTTCCTCCTCCTCCTCTCTGCAGGCTTTGCCACCTGCTGGGATTCACATCTTTGCTTCTCAGCTCCACACCCACCTGGCCGGGAGGAGCGTGGTGACCATGCTGTCCCGCGAAGGGAGAGACTGGGAAATTGTCAGCAGGGACAGGCACTACAGCCCCCACTTCCAGGTAAATGGGGGGGGGGGTGCCAAGAAAGCATAGTAGCCTTCCCTCTCAGTGGAGGATGTGTCTCTGCTGCAGGCAGAAGAGAAACTCCCTCCCCTCCTGAAACTAGGCCCAGCCCACCCCAAGAGAAAGCAGCCTTTGCCCAGAGAGCCCCCAGGGAGCCGGCCCTCTTTCCTCTGGCCCTGGGACAGGGTCGAAGGATGGTTGCGGCCACAAAGGGGCTGCTGCTGTGTAGCTGAGCTCTCTTGTGGCTTTTCTGAAGGGGCTGATATGCTTCCTCCTTCTTTCCTTCCTCCAGCGGGAGGGAGCCTGTCCTTCCAAAGAGCTTCTGAGCCCAGAAGGGAAAAAGAAACGCAGGAGGGACCAAGGAGGGCCTGGGGGGCAAAGGTGGAAATGAGGGGCAGCAGGCTGGGGAGCCATGCAGCAAAGGAGGGTTGCAGAAAGAAATGTAGATTGCATCAGGACAGCCATGGTGAAGCCCCCTCCCCAATGATATTTGTTATAAACCAAAATTATAAAGGAACATCAAAAGCCAAAGGCCATTTTTGCAGCTGCTTTGCAAGCAGCTCCTGATATATTAGAGCCCCCTCTTGTGCCAGGACCTCCATGTTGGCTGTACCGATGCCAAAACCCCACGACCTGCTGCAGGGTTCCTCAGAGGCGAGGAGATCTGGCTCTCCCATGATAGGTTGGGGTCTTTCTCCAAAGCGAAGTCTCCTCCATTGCTCTGGCTTCGTGGCAGGTTGGCCTGGTGCCTCGGCGGCAGATGCTGGAGCTGCATTTGGGGGCTGTGATGGCTTCTTTCTGCAAGGTCTCCCCTCAGTCTTGCTGCCTCCCAGCCAGAAGCATTTTTCCATGGGGGGAGACAGCACTGTGGAATGGCCTCCCGTTGGCACCCCCCCATCTCCAATGTGATCTGGCCTCCAGTGAAAGAAAGAGAGGGGGGGAGACTTTTGGGGGATCCAATGCCCTGCATTGGGATAACAGCTTGTTTGATTGGTGCTTGTCAACTGCTGAGCATCTTTTAGGATTGTGACGGGATACCAATCTGATTAATACATCGAGAACTAACCAAGGGGAGAGGTACATTTGAAGGCAACAGTGTCTTATTTCCTGCTTTCCCCACTGCCCTTCTTTGCCAATGCCCCCAACCTTTCCTGCCCCTCCCTCTTTCTTCAGGAGATCCGCATGCTGAAGAAGGTGGTCTCTGTCTACCCGGTAAGCAAGCGCTTCTCTGCTTTGGAAAAGAACCCTCGGAATCGCCCTTCTTTCCCGGAGAAAAAGTCGCCTAACTAGAAACCAGAATGGGCTCCTTTTCAGAGCTGCCTTCTTACGCTGATGTGAAACTGAGCCATCCCTGGGCAGGAGGAGTGGATGTGGGGAGGGAGGTGCTGGGTGGGACACCAGGCCAGCCGAAAGGAGTGGGGGTATCTGGGCCTGGAGGCTCTCCCAGGGCTCCTTTCCCCAGAGTTTGCATTGTCAAGGTTCTCCACAGGGCAGATGGGCTCTGTTGGTCTTCAGCGCCCATGGCCTCACCTCTTGCCCTGGATCTTCATTTATGGGCTGATGCAGTTGTGTGGAAGGGGGGCATTGGCCAGAGCAGCCAGAGGGAAAGGCTGTTGCTCTAGGTGCCCTTTCTTCTTCCCCAGCCCACCTAATGCCTGCATTGGGCCCTGTGGGAGGTTGAGGTGAGTGCACCAAGCGCAGGGCCTGGGCTCTTGCAAGCTGGCCCTTCCTCTATGCTCTGAGGTCCAGTGACCAGTATACCCTTCCCTTGGGGACAGAGCTTCTGCAGCTGGGCACCCCTGGAGAAGACCCACAAGGGCAGCCCCATTAGCAGCAGCAGCAACAACACACATCTGGTAGTGCAGAATAGATGCCCTGCTTTCTTTAGATGCCCTCCTGTATCTGAACCAAGCCTGCCTGCTTGCTGTCATAGGGTGATGTGCTGAGGACCACCTGCATGTACAACACTGAAGACAGGAATGAGACAACAGTGGTGAGTTGAGCTAGAAGCTGGAGGCAGTCTCAAATGCTTATTTTGCCCTTTTCTGATCAGAGGCTGTGGAACTCCCTTCCAGTAATCAGCTTTCATGAATTTTGTGCTAGGCTACTTCTGAAATGCTGTCCTGAGACTAAAGTCAGAAGCCACCGACTGAGAGAAACCTTTAGGCTCACCCGCAGGAGCTCAGAAGGATGGTCGTCCAGTCCACTAGAGCCCCCCCCCCAACTCAACTGATCTTCCTGTTAGCCTCCAGAGCCTTAAAACTGTTATTCCAAGTGACCATTCCAGAAAGATAGTTGCAGATGGTCCACTCACTCAGCAACCGTTCAACCTTGCAATAGTGCTGAATAGTGGAAGTTAAAACCAGCCCATGTGCTTCCATCCTTGGCAGATTCCCTCAAGGTCACCCGTGCCCGGCTCACAGTTAGGACATTCCGAGTGATTGTAATCTTCCCTGCTGGATTCCAACTGGCAAAGTCAATGGAAAAGCTGGCAGTATGTCACTAGTCACGACAGTGTATGTCACAACGTCCCTCGCTTGACGACAGCCACGTGGTTTTCAACTTATGTGAAACTATCACTTAGTGACAGTTTCCAGTCCCACTTCGCATTATGAAGCAAGGATTGCTTGTATTCCTTTCCTTTCCTTCCTCTCTCCTCTGCTCTTTGCCTTTGGCCTTTCTGTTCCTCTCATGGTCCTTATCCGATCATCCATGAATTAATTTGAGTGCTTCTGGTATTCAGGCTGTTCTACCACCGGCTCTCTTTCCCAGCAGGGTGATGTTGGAACAGATGATCTCCTTTCCAGCCCTTACATTTTATGATTTGTAAAATATGGTGCCCAGAACTGGACTTATGCAGGCATAAAGCAAAATTCAGAAATAGTACCTCAAATTGCGCTGGCTCTTTGCTAGTCCTGTCATGGTGTTAGCTCCTATTAGATTGAAGCAGTATAGGAAACACTCCCTTTGCATTAGCTCCCCAACACCATTCCTCCGGCCAATCCAAGGAAGCCCCCCGACAGCCAAGGCTGAAGAGGGCCTGGAAAAGAGCCCCTGAGGGTCTCCTCTGCACCCGGCCGCCCTCGGAGCAGAGCAGACAAAGCAGCTCCTGAGGCCCCTGGAGTTTGCAGGAAGGCAGGAGTGTAAGGACCTGCCTCAATGAAGCCAGCCAAGAAAGCAGAATTCTTGAAATGGGCATCATTTCAAAAGGAACTTTTATTGGAAGGTGTTGACAGGCAGGATCTGAGGGTTTCCTGTGCGAATCAATAGTCAAAAGTGTCAATGGAAACCCCACCCAACTGTCCATCTGGAGGGATCAAATACGCCAATCCGCAGGTGTGAAAATGTTGGGGGAATGGAGCGATAAGGCACTGTTTCCAAGACTCTTCTTCCATGCCCGGAGATAAGGTAGATGGCCGGAGGCACATCCCATTCTCACCCCGAGGAAGAAACATCAAAGAAAACAGAGCAAGGAAACAAGCACAGGAAATACACTGTAGCCACCCCAAGCTCCCCTTCCCCCAGAAGAATCTCGGAGAGAACCCGAGAGAGAACAGGAGGCAGTTTTGATCCTTTTGTCCAAGATCCCTCAGACACAGCCACCTCTGTGTCTGCTGCCGTCTGCCAAACTCGGTTGCTTTTCTGGGAATGCACGGAAGGAGCCTGGCAGCTTAAAGCCAAGGGGAAGGCAACACTGCCAGAGATTGGGAGTGGGCTTCCATTCTCCAGGTGGCCAATACTGGCCAAACTAGGAAAATAAATCACTATGCAAGCAGGGAATTTGCATCAGCGGATCACAGTCCAGCATTGATCTGCACCCATAGTCCCGACTGTGGGCTGAAAGATGGAGCAGGCAAAATGGAAGCAAAGGGGATGAATGGGAGGGACGTGGGGGGGGGGTTTCTGTGTGTGGGAAATGCTGAGGAGCTTCACTTCCCTTTTATGCAGGGAGGATTTGGAATCATGGAAGAGATGTGTGTGAACTACGTCCATTACTACCCCCAGACACAGCTGGAGCTGTGCAAAAGTGCTATTGACCCGGGATACCTGCACCGCTATTTTCAGCTTCTGGACAGGTAATGCGATGCAGGGACTGGCATGGACTGCCCTGTTGCCCCTAAATCCACCTCAGGGGCAGCAGCAGCAGCACTCGGACATCCCGGGTAGGGGATAATAATGTTTTTAAGATGCTGCTGCCACTGCGGCTTTTGCCAAGGAAAGAAGGAAGTTGCGGGGTTCCTAAGGATGTCTCTGACCGCAGACCGAGGAGGAGTGAGGGCTTCCTTGAGGGGCAGCTGATCTGGAGCGGGGCTAGGAGGGGAGGCTGGGGACCTTCATCATCCCTCTGGCAGCTTGGCCGGCAGAGCCTCCCTGCTTGGCCGGTTCTCTCCTGCTGGAGATGGTGACGGCTGCAGAGAGGCTCACTGGGAAATCCTGACCTCTGCTGGGGCAGACACTGTTGGATCTCGGCATTATGAGACCCTCTTTGTGATCTATGAATATGAATACCAGTAAAAGCAGGCCTGATTACAAACTAGTAGATCCTGTCCTGGCAGGGCAAAGAAGGGCAGGTCTTCTGCTTGGTCCCCAACCTGCGTGGCTCCCTCCTCGAGCCCCAGAGGACGTGAGGGTGTGTGATGGCTTGTCTGGAGAACCCAGGAGAGGGTAGCCTCTTCTGCAGCCCAGCTTCTTCTGCCCCTCTGGCTCTGCCTGGGGGGGGGGAGGAGTCCCAATGCGTCCAACTGTGGCCCAGTGGTGCCGCAGGAAAATCTGCACAATGATTGCACTGGAAATAACAGCCAGAGGAGGAATACTTGAAAACTCCCTGTAGACAAGGATGTCACGCAACCCTGGGATTAGCTTACTCTGCCTTAGATGTAGCTCTTCCTCCCCCTCATCTTCTTTACACATTACAGGGAATTTTATAAATAGGTCCTTTGAAAGATGGTTCCTTATCTCTCCCATACCATTGAAAAACACACAGACCAAAACACACTAAAAACTGCAGACCCTTTTTAAAATGCTCCTGTATTCTTTGCTCTTGCAGTTGGGAACCTCTCCCCCCCCCCCCTCCATTTTCCCATTCCTGATGCACAGTATTTCTCCTCTGGTAGATTCAATGATGAAGATATCTGCACGTGCCCAGAGGCCTCAGTCACAAGGCAGTTTTCTTCAGTCTCTTGGAACTCATTCAGCAGACAGGTCCTGAGAGCCCTTTACGACTCTGCTCCAATATCCATGCACTGCAATAAATCCTCAGCTATCCGGTTTCCGGTAGGAAGACCCTCTGGGGAAACCTGGGGCATCCTTGGGCGAGCTTGGCTGGTGCTGGAGGGCTCTGTTGATCACTTGGCATGCAGCTGAATCTGGCCTCTCATAGAGGAACCTGGATGGACTCTTTTGACTGGAATGGGGCTGGTCCCGTTTGGGCTCTTGACTGCCCCTGCCGTGCCCACAAACGGGGAGTCTCTCAAGCTTGTGAGAGGTGGAGGCTGCTTAGGGGTGAAAGGAGAACTTTCAGAAGATTGAAATGAGGCTTCTTTAAATCTGGAATTTTTAGAATTCTTGTCATTCTGAGCAAAAGAAATTGTGTTCCTGTCTTGTGTGAGAGAGAGTTTCCACTGGAAACTTGTGACCAAGTTTCTAAGACCAAACCCACTAGGGCCTTTCTGGAAGCTGGGCATTCAGACAAATCAGCCATCTATAGACATATAGAGCACCATATTTACAAACCATTCAAAAGAGACAATCCAAAAGCTAAGAGAGAAACAAAAAGATCAGAACAAGTTGTCTCCAGCAGCCTATACCCAGATAAGCAGGGATTGACACCAAACAATCAGGCAAAAAACAATGCCCTAACCAAGGAACTACCAAGGAGACAACCACACCCCTACTGTTGACAAGCCACATGACTGTACTAGTAGCCTAATGAAGAAAAAAAACACTAGGGGGTGATATGACAGCAGTCTTCCAATATTTTGAGGGCTGCCACAAAGAAAAGGAGACTAGCCTATTCTCCAAAGCACCCAAGGGCAGGACAAGAAGCAGTGGGTAGAACTTATCAAAGAGAGATCAAACTTAGAATTAAAGAGAAACTTCCTGACAGTGAGAACAATTAATGGGTGGAACAGCTTGCCTTCAGAAGTTGTGGGTGCTTCATCACTGGAGATTTTAAAGAAGAGGTTAGAGAGCCATTTGTCCAGAATGGTCTAGGGTCTCCTGCTTCAGCAGGGTGTTAGACTGGAAGACCTCCGAGGTCCCTTCCAACTTGGTTGTTCTGTATTCTGGCCATAGTACTCCAAGTATTCTCACCAGTGCAGAATAAAGCGATGCTATCCTCTTCACATGAACTTGATGCTCTCTCTCTCTGTTAATGCAGCCTAGGACTGCGTTGGCTTTTTTGGCAGCTGCAGCAGACTCTGGCTCATCCTTAAGTGGGAGGGGGAGTGTCTACTAGGACTCTCATTGTTACTGCTGTTGATTCAGGGACCACCTATTATTAAACCATATGCAAGATGCATTTCTCATGCATGTGATTCTCCTCACGAGTATTTGTGGATTGTCTGTCAGGAGCTCTACCTATGTGGAGAGAGGAAGGGTTGCTGGGTCTCCAGAGCTCAGCCAGTGCCCAGCAGACATTCTCCAAGTTCCAGGGATGGGATTGGTATACTTCTGCACCTGCAACTATATAAATCAATGCCTAGTTTATTCCATCTGTGTTTTCCAAGTAGGGTGGGGCATATTGCTAGCTGGCCTTATAGTATGCACTTCCAGACCCTTATAATCTCCCTTTTCTCTCTAGGGTGAATGGGAAAAGCAGCCTTTACCAAAAATCACCCAAGTATTGCCCACGGCAGCTCCTGCTCACTGCGAAGACCATCGGCCCCTGGCCCCCATCCATGTCAAGTTAGCAAAAGCTCAGTGAGATGGAGGCTGCCCTTGGGCCTCTTTCATCTCTCCCTAGCTCTGCTCTGTTGGTACTTCAGACCTGGAAGGCTTTGCTTGGGGAGGAGAGGAAGTGCCATGGACAGCCAGCATCTGTGCTCTCTGAGGAGCCAGACAGAAGCCCTGGGAGGGCTCTGATCAGCAGTCAGCTGGATTTCGCCTGGAGGCTGGTGCACCCTGTCCTGGAAATCATTGGGAGGCCTGCAGCACCTTAGATGGAGTGGGAATTACAGCCTCTCTCAGCACAGATGCTGCAGATGGGCACTCAGCATCTTTCCCTCCAAGCCCAGGAAGGAACATTCCGGAAGGATGTTCTCAGGCAATCCCATCTGTGGCTCTGTGATGGAGTACGTTATCTCCCCCCCTCCCCCCGTTTCTGCTTGCTAAAATTCCTTCACGCACCTGCGGGTGCCTTGCCCAGGCTGTCTTCTCCTTCCCTGTTCCTCTGACACTTTGCTTTCTCCTCACAATGGACTCTAGAAGCACATCCCAATAAAGGCAGTGATAAAAGGGTCTTTGACTGTTAAATGTCCATTATTTTAATAATTTGGATAACTGAACCCATGTGCAAACTGGCAAGCACCCTTGAAAGCAAGGAAATAAATTTCAAATGTGGCCCCTAGTAAGAGTTGTGGCTTTGGACCACCCTTCCTCCCACCCTCCAGAGGCCCCAGAGAGTCAGCCATGACTCTCATTCTGCCATGGTTGGTCCTTCCTGCCACCAGTCTCTATCCTGAAGCTTTAATAGCCACTTCAAAATAAAGGGGAAGTTTGAGCTAGCCAAGATTTGTGTAGGGCATGTCAGACAGCCTGACTTCTCTGGGGGAGGATGAGGGGGGGCTGGCTCAGCAGTGTCAGTGCGGTACCTATTCTGTACAGGCACCAGGAGATCTCACTTGTATTCTGACAGAAAGTCTCACCTGCTCACATTGTGATAATTGCCTCTCAATGTATACACACACACATGCATGCTCGCGCGCACACACTTACACACGTGTCTGGGTGACATGCAGGCAGCCAGCCTTTCTCGTCCTTCCCCACATCCAGTTGTGGAATATGCCTGCTACTGTGAAGGAAGGAGCCACACAAAAATGAGCACCATCTCCAGAGCAACTTGACAAGTGGCACTATAGTGAAGGCGTTAGATAAGCACCCTAGTTCAAGTCATGGGGTGCAGAGGGCCAGGGGGAAATAGACCAGAGTAAGAGGGACTGAAGCCTCTTTTAAGTCCAGAAGTGAGATAATCAAAACCCCACATAAATGGCTGCCTCTATATAACAGTATAAAATACTGTTTTGGAAGCAACTCAGGCAGAGGCATAAAGAGGGGAGGAGTCTCAGAGCTTTATTTTGAGCGCCTGTAAGGACCTGTTTCAAAACCTCATCCCAAGAAAGCAAGACTCTTGGAACACTTTCATTCCAAAAGGAACTTTTATTAGGAGAAGCTGACAGCAGGCATAGAAGGCAGGATCTGAGGGTTTCCTGCTCAGATCAATAGCAAAACATCAAGCAAAACCCCACCCCAATATTTCATCTGGTCACTTCAAATGAGCCAATCCCCAGGTGTTAAGTCTGCTGTGGGAACAGGGCTGATAACAGAATCCGTTCCCATGCCTGTGCAGACATTGTTGGGTCTTCGCACCTTTCCCATCCACAGCTAGAGATAAGCCAGATGGCGGGAGGCACATTCCTTTCTCACCCCAGGTTGACATCAAGGGGAAACAGTTCAAAGAGCAAGCAGACAGAAAAGGCAGAGAGGATACATTGTAGCTAAGCAAAAGGAGAAATAAACATCCCATAGGGCCTCCCTCCCCCTCAGGAGAATGACAGAACCCATAGAAAGAAACTAGAAAGGGACAGAATCACGCCCCCCCAACAAGGAAATGGGCCCATCTAGATCCAAGGAGTTCTTGCCTTCCCAAGGAGTTGGTGACCTGGCCTGCTGCCTCCCCTCCACCATGGGGCTGCCACAGAGGATTTCAGTCCAGGCCCCTCCCTGATTACTTCATGGGGATGGGGGGTGGGAAAAAGGGGACAGGGGAGTGTTGGGAATGTAAACAAAAACCAGGTACTTATCTGGTGGACATGCCCTAAAGCTAAAAGATTTTGCTCAAAAATACACATATGGTTGGAACGATGACGAAAAAACATATAGATTTCAAGCCATAACTGTTCCTGTTAGGCATAGTAGGAGGAAACTATGAGAAAGATTGTATGTACTTAATTTTACATGTATTAACTACAGCAAGAATTATATTTGCCCAATATTGGAAAAATGAAAACTCACCAATGGAAGAAGAACTAATTAAAAATATTAGACTGTGCAGAAATAGACAGATTGACATTAAAGATAAAAGAGAAAGAAGACAGTGTACTTTAGAACATGGGACAATTTTTACCAATGGCTAGAAAAGCAAGTTAGAAAGAAAGGAACATGATATGTACTATGTAACATTGAATATATATTAGTAAGAAAAAGGCTATTGAGCAATTAACTAACATATTGATTATGATAATATAGAAATTAACTTTTACTTATTGTTTTTTAAATACGTGAACCCAGACAATATGCTGTTTGCTAAATAAAAATAATAATAAAGTTGGAAGGGACCTTGGAGGTCATCGAGTCCAACCCCCTGCTCAGGCAGGAAACCCTACACCATTTCGGACAAATGGCTGTCCAGTCTCTTCTTAAAAACTTCCAGTGTTGGAGCATTCACCGCTTCTGGAGGCAGGTTGTTCCACTGGTTAATTGTTCTAACTGTCAGGAAGTTTCTCCTTAGTTCCAGGTTGCTTCTCTCCTTGATTAGTTTCCATCCATTGCTTCTTGTCCTGCCTTCAGCTGCTTTGGAGAATAGCTTGACTCCCTCTTCTTTGGGGCAGCCCCTGAGATACTGGAACACTACTATCATGACCCCCCTCATCCTTCATTAAACTAGACATACCCAATTTCAGCAACCGTTCCTTATATGTTTTAGCCTCCAGTCCCCTAATCATCTTTGTTGCTCTTCTCTGTACTCTTTCTAGAGTCTCAGCATCTTTTTTACATTGTGGTGACCAAAACTGGATGCAGTATTCCAAGTGTGGCCTTACCAAGGTATTGTAAAGTGGTATTAATACTTCACGTGATCTTTTTTTTTTATAAAATTCTTTTATTAAAACAATCAACATTGAACATAAAAACATATTATGCAGCAATCATCATGGCACCTGATATACAATACTAAGTATTAGTCATTGAAAACGTCTGAGTTAGTAAGCCTTTTTCCACTCCTCGCGTCTAGCCTCAACTATACTCCTGTTACACTTTGTTTGATTGGTGTTTCTCTTATCTGGTTCCATATTAATGTGATCAACATTAAACCAAAGATCCTATTGCTAAACAATCATCCTAGAACATAGCATACAACATTAGGTATTAATCTTTGTAAACATCTGTTTTAGTAAACGTTCTTCCCTCCTCCCTTCCCTCTTCAAGTATACTCCGAGTACCTTTTGTTTGGTTGGTGTTTCTCTTATATATGGTCTATCTACTGTATCTAGTCTATTGCATATTGTTCGTTTGCGCTTCTGAATTGACTTCATCCCATTACTAGTGCAATCTTTTATAGTCCCTAACCAGAGATCCTGAGGTAAAAGTTTCATATCCTGAGGTAGAGATTCAGTCCGCTTTAACAGTATTAAAGCAAACAACATTAGTCATAAGGTTATGTTAAGAGGCATTAGTTATAGAACATATACATTCAACATTGGGTGTTAGTTTTTGTAAACTTTTGATTTGTTACCCCTTCTTCCCTCCTCCCATCAAGCCTTAGCTAAACGCCAGCTGCATTCTGTTTGATTGGTGTCTCTCTTGGATATAGTCTATCCACTGTTTCCAGTCCGTCAAAAATTGTTCATTGGAGCGATTTTTCAAGTATGCTGATATTTTCGCCATTTCCGCCAAATTTGTTACTTTCACAGTCCATTCTTCAATAGGCGGTATTTCCGGATTCTTCCAGTATTGTCCCACCAACAATCTTGCTGCTGTAATTAAGTTCAAAAATAAATTTGTCTCTGAGGTAGTGAAATCCTT
This sequence comes from Bothrops alternatus, assembly GCA_034064705.1. Taxonomy (NCBI): domain Eukaryota; kingdom Metazoa; phylum Chordata; class Lepidosauria; order Squamata; family Viperidae; genus Bothrops; species Bothrops alternatus. The sequence goes on from JARGCV010000340.1 coordinate 293,201, forward strand.
TGTGATCCCTAACAGAAAAGCCTGAGGTAGGAATTCTATACACTTTTTGAAAATGGTTTGGAGTGTCCACCATATCTTCCTCCAGAATGCTTTGATTTTTCTGCATGTCCACCATATGTGAAAGTAGGTAGCCTCCCCGTCCCCGCACCTCCAGCATTTGGGCTGGGAGTCTGGGTAGATAAGTGATATTTTTTTCGGGTCTAGGTGCCATCTATAGAACATCTTGTAGAAGTTTTCCCTTAAGTGTTGCGATTTCGTGAATTCTACATTCCTCACCCAGATTTTCTCCCACGTGTCCATGGTGATAGGGTGTCCGAAGTCTTGTGCCCACTTTATCATACAGTTCTTGACTAGCTCGGTTTCAGAGTCCATTTCTATCAGAATGCTGTACACTCGTTTGATGTGCATAATCCCCTGTTCTCTAATCTGTTTAATTAGATTCTCGTCGGTCTGGGAGAAGCCCTTCTTCTTGTCTTTACGCCACCTTGATTGTAGTTGTATATATGATAGCCAGGTACTTCCTATTCCTCTGTTTGCTAGCGTTGCTTGAGGTTTCAAGAGGAACCCGTTTTCTTCTCCCAGTATAAGTTCACTGTAGGGCACCACTTCTTGCCCTTGGGATGTGTTCATATCCCCTGTTGCGTGTCCAGGGATCGTCCAGATGGGAATCTTGTCGTGTAGGAGGTGCTTATATTTCTTCCAGACCCATAACAATGGGATTCGTAGTGGGTTCTCCTTGAAGTTCCTATCTGCCTTTTTGTCGTATACTAAGTATGCGTGCCAGCCGAATAGTAGACCATGCCCCTCAACATTCAGAATTCTATCATTTGTCATGTTGATCCAGTCACTAACCGCCACCAACGTTGCTGCATAGTAGTATAGCTTTAGATTAGGCATTTTGAGTCCCCCTCTCTTCCTTGCGTCTTGGATGATTTTTAGTTTCACCCTCGGTCTCTTGTCGTCCCAAATAAATCTGTTGATGCCCTTCTGCCAGTTGTCCAAGTCCGCATCCTTCTTGAGTATGGGTAGCATTTGAAAGAGAAATAAAAATCTGGGTAATACATTCATCTTTACTGTCGCTATCCTGCCGAGCAGGGACAGACGTAGTGATTTCCACCTTTCCAGGTCTGCTTGTATCTTATTCCACAGGACCTCGTAGTTATTCTTGTATAATTTCGCATTTGTTGATTCTATCTCCACTCCTAAGTATTTGACTTTCTTGACTATTTCACAACCCGTTATTCTTTCCAAGTTCCGTCTTGCTTTGTTGTCTAGCTTTTTGACTAGCATCTTTGTTTTTGGTATATTTACTTTGAAGCCTGACACCCTACCATAGTCCTCCATTATCTCCATCAATTTCCTTGCTGACTGTGCTGGTTGCGACATTGTCACCAGCAGGTCATCCGCAAAGGCACATAGTTTGTAGTCTTGCTGTTTAATCTGTATGCCCTGTACATCCTCTGCCGCTCTTATTCTGTTCAGTAAAATTTCCAGTGTTAGGACAAATAGCAGGGGGGACAGCGGGCAGCCCTGTCTCGTGCCTCTCTCTATATTAAATGGGTCCATTAAGTCTCCATTGACAATGATCTGACCTGTTTGTTTCTGGTAAATTGCCGTTATGGAGTTGAGAAACTGTACTCCCATTTTCATCTTCCGGACCAAGTTCGTCAGGAACGGCCAGTTCAGTCTGTCGAAAGCTTTTTCTGCATCCACAAACATAAGAGCGGCGGGTATCTGGTTGTGCTTTTGCAGGTATTCTATTATGTTCAGCAGCTGTCTCACGTTGGTTTTCATCTGGCGTCCTTGTATAAATCCCCTTTGGTCCGGGTGTATTGTTTTTTGTAGTACAGTCATTAGTCTATTGGCCAAAATTTTTGTGAAGATTTTGTAGTCTGTGTTTAGTAGTGAGATGGGCCTGTAGTTTGCGGGCTGTGTGTTGTCTTTCCCCTCCTTTGGGATTAATGAGATGTAGGCTGTTTTCCAGGATGGTGGGACCTGGCCTCCTTCTTGAATGTTGGCAAATAGTTTTCTGAGGGGTTCTAGCATCTCCTCTTGGAGGTGTTTGTAGTAGGTCGCTGTTATCCCATCCGTCCCGGGCGATTTTCCTGCTTTCAGTTGTGTGATCGCTGAGTGTATTTCCTCTTTTGTGATTAAGGCATTCAGGGCTTCTCTTTGTGTGTCGGTAATCGCCTGTATCTTTTCGTTTTGTAGGAACTCATCTATCTCTTTGTCTTGTATCTTATCCTCAGCATATAGTTTCGAGTAGAACTCCGTGAAGGCTTTCTTGATGGTTTTTTGTCGGAATTCTTCCTTGCCTTTGTATTCTATCTTTTCAATTATGCGGGATTTCTGTTTCTTTCTTATAATGTAGGCTAGCCAGCGGCCCGGTTTGTTGGCCTTGCAGAATGTCTTATGTTTTGCATATTGTATATTCCTTGCAACTTGGTCAGCCATCAACATGTCGAATTGCTTTCTTAAGATCTTGAGTCCTTCTTTGGTGACTTTGTCCTCTGGCCTTTTTATTAGTAGCCGCTCCCTTTTACTTATCTCATTTTCTAACTCTTTTCTTTTTTGTTCTTGTTTGCGACGGTGCCTGCTATTCATGGCTATGAGGATCCCGCGCATGTACACCTTGCTGGCTTCCCAGATCATTTCTATCGGTGTTTCGTTGTCCATATTTATGTCGAAGAATTCCTTCATAGCTTTTTTGCATTCCGCCACCTTGTCTTCGTGTCTAAACAAGCTTTCATTGATTCTCCAGGACCTCCTCTGTTTCGGGCCATGTCTTAATTCCATCCTCACAGGGTTGTGATCTGTCAGTGTCTTGGGTAGGATTTTCACCGCGTTTAGACGAGTTAGCAAGTCACTAGAAGTTAATATAAAGTCAATTCTGGAGAAGGATTGATGTCTGCCAGAGAAGAAGGTGAATTCTTGTTCTTTGCCGTGCCTTTTCCTCCATACGTCTGTCAGTTCGAGGTCCTCCTTCATGTCGAAGAAGGATTTAGGCAACTTGGAGTGTTTTTGCGGGTTCGGTGCAGTTCTTTTTTTGTCTAGAGCAGTCTCTATGACCCCGTTCCAGTCGCCCATGATGATGTAAGATCTGTAGTTAAGTTGTGTTATTTTCTTGTGTAGCTTTTTGTAGAATTTGCCTTGTTGCTGATTTGGTGCATATACGCCCATTACTAGAATTTTCTTGTCTTCTTGTGTTATTTCAATTACCTTGGGGGTCGGACTCTATTAGCTTAGCCATTACATGTTTCTTTACGTATATAACAATCCCATTCTTTTTTCTTGGTGCCGCTGCCACAAAGTGCGCGCCTAGTTTGTAGTTGATCAGATATTTCTGGTCTGCTGCTCTGATGTGTGTTTCTTGTAGGCAGATTATATCGCTTTTACCTTGGTTCAGGTAGTGGAGAATTTTTCTTCTTTTCTGGGGGGAGTTCAGTCCGTTCACATTCCAAGTCAAATAATTAGTTGCCATCATCTGTTGCAGGATACTCTTGCGAGACCATTTCTGTTATTTCTCCTGTTGTCTTCTTTGGTCCCGTTCCCACGATATCTGGATTGTTGCTCATATTGGTTTGTGAGGTCTTGCCTTGCTGGTCTGTGTGTTTGGTAGTGAAGCCTGGTAGCCTGTCCTCTGTAGACTGTCCTGCCTCCTTGTTTTTGTTGCTCTCTGCTCTCTGCGCCCTCGCCCCTCGAGGTAGTCTTCATTTCCTCTGCCACTGCCCCGATCTGTGCTTCTGCGCGGCTTGCTCGTTGGCCTCGATCCCTCCCGCTTTCCAGTGGTCTATCTGCATCTTCTCTCGCGGTGGGTTGAGGGCCTCCCGACTTCAGTTCCTTTTCGAGGAAGTCTTTGGCTTTCTGGACCGAGGTCAAGTAATGTCTCTTGTTTTTATAGGAAAGTGACACTCCTGTTGGGGTTTCCCACCGGTATTGCAGTGCACGCGATCTCAGTTCTGTGATCAGAAATTTGTAGTCCTTTCTGTCTCTCAGCATCGCCTGGGGGATCTCTTTCAGAACCTTCACCTCCTGCTCCTCTATGTAGAATGCCTTGTTATAGGAAGTGGCAGAGATGTGGTTCCGGAGCCTCTGTGTTGTGAAGTGGATGACCACATCCCTTGGTTGGTGCTTGTTCACTTCCCTCCAGGCGCCCACTCTGTAGATTTTTTCGACATGCCACTCAATCTCATTGGCGCTCGTGCCCAGGAATGTTGCCAGGGCCTCTACAAAGGTCCTGAGCAGTCTTCCCTGGGTTTCGTATGTTGTCTCTTTCCACCCTCTGAACCTGATTGCAAATGCCATTTGCCAGAATTGTATCATGGTGGACTGGTCTTGAACCTCTCTTTTCACCTCTGCAATCTGTCCCTCTATGCGGTTTTCCACTTCCTTCATCATCTTTTCCGTATTCTCCCTTGTTTCTTGGAGGTTTTTGTAATGTGTTTGCAATGCCTCCTTCATTTGTTCCAAGTCAGTGGCCGTCGCTTTGCGCTGTTCTTCCCACTTTCTCTCCAGGTCTCTACCTTGGTCCGCCAGCATCCTCTTCATGTCTTTGTATCTTTCCTCCGTCTTCCGTTCTGTTTCTATGCGTCCTTTCTCCGTCTTCGCGCCCATTTCTGCCAATTTTCTATCCATGCCATCCATCCTTACCACCATCGTCGCTATCGTCTCATTTAGTGTCTCAATCGTCTCTTTTAGTTCTTGGATCATGCGTGCTGTTGTGGAGTCATGGGTTGGCGTTTGGGTCTGAGGGCATGCAGTTGGATGGGGTTGTGTGTGGTTGGGTGGGGTGTTCCCTGGCAGATTGGAGAGCTGGGTCGGAGAGGGTGCAGCTCCCTTCGGGTTTAGCAGTTTGGTCTGTTTCATCCGTTTGGCTGCCATTTTGGGCTTCTCCTCCTGTTGGCCTGTCCACCCTTTAAGCCACCCCTTGATGCAAAGAATTGTGGGGGAATTGTTCCTGTGCAAGATTATCAAGTTGCTAGGATGGGTTGGATCAAATTCTTCTGTTACAAGTTAGCAAGTGTTCATGTCTCACAGTTAGTATTTTAACAGTAAAGTGGTAGTTCACTAGGGGGTGTAGCTTGTTTTCAATTAAGCTTTTCTGTACTGGCAGGGGTGATACAAAGATGGGAGGATCTGTGGCTTGGGGTTTTTGAAGATGGCCTTTTTCTCAAGATGCAGTACAACACCAGGTTGTGGTCTGGTGATGATCCAGAAATCTGGTCCTTCCAAAAGGGGAGGGGGTGCCTTCAGGGTTTAGGCAGTGTAGGGGTAGGAGCCTGTATTCTGGCAGCTCTACGTTCAGGGAGCCAGTTCAGTACCTTTGCCTTGGGTTCCTCTTCACTCCCCTCAGCCAGCCTGTTTCTTCTCTTTGCTCTTTTCTGGCTCCTTCTTGCCCCTCTTTCTCTGCCTTCTTGCCCAGGTCACTTCCTTCTGTCTTCTGTCCCCCTGTGTTTACAGATCCCCTCTACCTTTCCCTTATTGCACTCCAGGTTGCTTTCCAGCTTTCTTCTTCCTCCCACCTTCTTCCCTGGTAAGTCCTGCCCTCTTCTGGGTCCCTGGGGCTCCCTTTCTGGTGGGTCTGGGGCGCAGCGTGGGTTAACACTCACCAGTCCCTCTGCCTGGGCCTTCCCCCTCTGTCTGCTTCTTTGTCGCCTCCTCCTTTTCAATACTGCTCTCCGCCAGCTCTACTTGCCTCCTCCTTTGTTCTCAGCTCCCGGCCCTCTCTTCTCACGTAGGTAGTCTTTGCTGCTGTTACTCGCGCCGCTCGCCTCCTCTCCTGTCGGCTTCTTTCCGGCTCCGTTCGCCTCCGCAGCTGATTGCCTCGTCCGGCCTCCTCCGCTGCTCTCTCGCCATTTCTCCTTCTCTCTAGCCGGCAGGCCCCCTCGGCAGCGATCCGGCGTCCTCTTCCTGCTCCGCCGCTCGTCTCTCGCCAGCTCTCCAGTCCTCCTTCGCCTGCGGTGCGGCGTTTTCGGGCCTGCCTGCGGCTCCGTCCGCGGCTTCCCGGGACCTTCCGGCGGCAAGTCTTACTTGTTTGTAGAGATCCGAGGTTCCTCTTCTATCCCGACCTCTTTATTCATTGTTCACACTCTCCATGTCTCTTTTATTTTAAATTTCACGCGAGCCCCGTCTCGGAGCTCTCAAAGAAAGGCTCCGGTCATCGTGACCGGAACCGGAAGACCCCTCTTCACGTGATCTTGATTCTATCCCTCTGTTAATGCAGCCCAGCACTGTGTTGGCTTTTTTGGCAGTTGCAGCACACTGCTGGCTCATATTTAAGTGATTGTCCACTAGGACTCCGAGATCCCTCTCACAGTTACTACTATTGAGCAAGGTACCCCCTATACAAGGTACCCCTGTATATTTGGTTTTTCTTGCCTAAACATAGAACCTTACTTTTTTCACCATTGAATTTCATTTTGTTAGATAGTGCCCAGTGTTCAAGTCTGTCCAGGTCCTCCTGTATCTTAAGCCTGTCTTCTGGAGTGTTGGCTATTCCTGCCAGCTTGGTGTCATTTGCAAATTTGATGAGTTCCCCATCTATCCTCTCGTCCAAATCATTGATGAAGATGTTGAAGAGCACTGGGCCCAGAACAGAGCCCTGGGGCACCCCACTGCACACTTCCCCCCATGTAGATGCAGTTCCATTGAGGACCACACTCTGAGTATGGCCAGTCAACCAACTATGAATCCATCTGGTGGTGAGGCTGTCTAACCCACATTTTTCTATCTTATCAAGTAGCAGGTTGTGATCTGCTTTATCAAATGCCTTACTGAAGTCCAAGTAAATTATATCCACAGCATTCCTCTAATCCACTAATTTTGTCACTTGGTCAAAGAATGCGATAAGATTTGTCTGGCATGATCTGTTCTTGACAAACCCATGTTGGCTTTTAGTAATGACTTTGTTTGCCTCTACGTGTTCGCTGATTCCTTGTTTGATTATCTTTTCCAGAATCTTCCCAGGTATTGAGGTCAGGCTGATAGGTCTGTAATATCCTGGATCCATTTTTTTTCTTTTTTTTGAAGATGGGAACTACATCAGCTCTTTTCCAGTACTCTGGTAGTTCCCCAGTGCTTCAGGATCTTTGAAAAATATAGTTCAGTGGTTCTAAGATCACATCTGCCAGTTCCTTGAGAACCTTGGAGTGTAATCCATCTGGTCCTGGCAATCTGAACTTGTCTAGGCTGAACACGTGCTCACTTATTATTTTCTTGCCTATCTTAACTTGTGTTTCTATTCTGTTTTTTTATGGCACTATTTGTGATAGGTTGGTCTGTTTTTTCCCTTTGTGTAAAGACAGATGCAAAAATGCTTTCTCCCTGTTGCTTGTCACCTTCTTGCCACTTTCACCCATTAATGGACCAATCATTTCCTTCTCTTTTTTCTTGTTTTTTACATGTTGAAACATTGTTATTTTTGACTTTGACTGCAAGCCTTAGTTTTGAGCCTTAGCTTTCCTCACTTCATCTTTGCAGGCTCGGGCTATTTGTTGATATTCTGATTTAGTTATGTGCCCCTCTTTCAACTTTCTATACTTGTCCTTTTTGTCTTTCAATTTATCAGAGAGTTCTTTTCTAAAGTTTTCTTGCAAAAACCAGCATAGGTAAAATCCCCTTTTCCCTGGACCTCCCCACGGTTCATTGTCCACCAATCAATTGCATTCATTTTGTTTTGGGAACATTCTGAGCACCTTAGAGTTTTCCCAGTGTTTGACCATGGGACTGTCCCAGGATGCATCAGCTCCCTTGCATTCCTCAGTTCCCTCCCAAGTTCCCTTGCATTCCAATACTTTCCCTCCTCTCTCCCTGTTTCTGTTGTCTGGTTGCAAGCAGGGGTGCATAATGAGTCAGCCATGACATGACTGTCTGAAACAAAAGCATCGGTTTAGGGAAAACATTCATTTTTATCACTGAAATTCTCCCCAACTGTGACAATTTTAATTTTTCCCATCTTAACATGTCCTTTTTAATTTCAGTCCATGTCTTAACACAATTATTTTAAAATACATAGTTAATATTTGTGATAACACCCAAGTATTTGAGTATTTTGTTCTCAATCTTAAAACCAGTTTTCTGCATAAATTTTATCTGATCTTCCAGTTTCATGTTTTTTTTAATTTTTTTTGTCTTCTGATTATTAATCTTCAAACCTGCTAATTGTCAGAATCCAATTATATTTCATTTCTAGTTATCTACTCTGAAAAAAAACCATTTCTGCTCTCTCTGGATTCTGTCATACTACAAAGGGGAAGGAGGATGAGCAGGGGGGTTTTATGGCTCTCACTTTCTTCATTAAACTTCAAAAGGATTGGATGTTGATTCTCACCAAGAGGACTGACCATAACAATGTGCAATATGGCCATCACCTTTCATCTACGCTCTCTGAAGTCTCCCTTTTGCTGACAGTAAGGGAAAAGTGGGGGAACAAGGATCGTTGCCTGGAAGAACTGTGGGGTGGGGGGGCTGCTTGGGAACACTTAAAACATTGAAGGATGGGAGATAATTCCTCAGATCCTGTCTAGCACGCCTGCAATCATTTTCTCTTAATAAAGATGCCTGTTGGAAAAGATATTCCAAGAGTTCTGTCTTCTTAAGATGTAAAGTGAGGTGGGTCCTTACATTAGACAGGATCTGCAAAAATAATCCACCTGGAAGGGAGAACCTTGCCAGGGAACTTTGCAAAAAAATACCATGTCAGACAATGGAGCAAGGAAGGGAGAAAGCCCCCCCCCCGGAGAGGGCGCTGCTGCCCCTACTGAAAACCTGCCAGATGTCGGGATCTGAGAAGTCAGATTCTCAAGAGAAGAGGTGGTGAAGACGCGCAACCACAAACCTTGGTGGTCAATGGGTGTTGGAAAGAAAGGCGAGTGGGAAATCAAGAAAGGTGACCCTGAGATCCACCCAACCAGAATGGAAGCAGGAGATGGAGAAATCCCCGCACGCAAGTGAAGAGGAAGGAAGCTGGGCACCGCAATCGAGCTGGATCCTAGAGAAAACTATTGACTAGGGAAGGAGAATTCTGAGCCCTACGGCCGCCCCAGCTCCTGGAGCTGCAATGGGAGAGACACCGAGGGGGAAGTGGAACCTGCAGCCCCGAGGACGTCCGCTGATCCAGTAGTCCCCATCTGCCGACCCGCAGATGGTGATCTGGATGGAAGGCAATACCACTGACAATGAAGGCACCGATCCATTCAAAGACTCCCGCCGCTGGACATGAGATTCAAGGGGGAGCCGCCATGCTTGGGGTTTTTCCTAACCCTAGTCCTCAGCTACATGGAGGAATACGGGCGGGACATCCCCAGTGACAAAGCCCGTATCCGGATCGTGCAATCTGCCCTGGATGGGCCGGCCGCAGATTGGGTGGTGAACTTGCACGACTCCAATGCCCCAGAGCTCAATGACTTCAACCCTTTCATGTCCTCTCTGAGAAGACGATTTCAGGACCCCCTGGCTGATCGCAAAGCCCACGAAAGGATAAAAACGATGAGGCAAGGCAAACGCCCGGTAGCCGAATATATGCAAGAATTCCAGGCCATTGCCAGCAAACTGAACTGGCCGGAAGATATCCTCCTTAGCCATTTCAAAGACGGACTAAATTATGACCTATATGATGCTTGCCTGCCCCGAGGGGACCCACACCAACTTCAGGAATGGTACGTCTTGGCACAGGAAGCAGAGATCGACATACTGAAGAGGCACCGCCAAGGAAAACAATGGAGCCGCTCACCGCCTGAGTTGACACATGAACCAGTGAAACCATCGGCCACAGTCAAGAAGCAAATGGGGTGTTTCAAGTGAGGGAGAGAAGGGCATCAGGCTGTAGAATGCCGCTCAAAAGCCCCCCACCACAGCCCAGACAGATCACCGGCCAGCAAATCCGGAAAGTCTCCAGCTAAACCAAAAGAACCTGCCATGAGAGTAATGGAGGCCATGGAATCCCCCACCTCTGCTCATCAGGGGGAAAGAACTCCAGCCTACACCGCAGGGCCGGTGGACGCCTCAGACGACAGCTCGGAGGGCGAACCCCTGGTAAGTGGACCCATCGCACCCATCCTCAAGACAGTGACTATATCAATTCCCCCCCCCATGCCCGAAGCTGTCAAGGTGAAAGCCTTAATAGACTCTGGCTGCACCCGCTGCCTCATTAGCCCGACCGTAGTGGGGAATCTGGGCATTCCGTCGAGGAGACTGGAACAACCAATCTCATTTGGCCAGTTAGATGGGCCCATAGCAGGGGGGTGCCAGCTACCTTAGCCACTTTACCAATACACCTCTCCCTGGGCAAACATGAGGAAGACATAACGTTTGTAGTGATTCCAGGCATGGAGTGCCCAATGACCCTAGGGATGGAATGGCTAAAGAAATGGAACCCCTGGGTGAATTGGAGGACAGCAGAAATCAATTTCCCAAAAGGGGATCCTATGGACTTAAAAGCCCAAGGGGGGCTACCAAAATTAAGAATGGAAAAAGCATCCATGGGGGAGGAAAAGGGGCTACCAGAAATACCAACGACCTTGCTGAAGTTTTCAGTGAGGAGAGGGCGGATGAGCTCCCCCCCCCCACTGACCCACGGACTATGCCATAGAATTCAAGCCTGGAGCAAAACTCCCAAAGCCTAGATTATACTCCATGAGCCCAAAGGAGAAGGAGGAAATGGAGAGATTCATAAAGAAAAACCTAGAAAGGGGGTTCATTGAACCAGCCAAGCCTAAAGTGGCTGCCCCCGTCCTCTTTAAAGAGAAGAAGGACAGCTCTTTACGCTATGCGTGGATTATAGGCTCCTAAATATAATCAGTGAAAGCAACCTATACAGGTTATCACATCTCTTAAGGAATTTTTTTTTACTAAACTAGATCTAAGGGAAGCTTACTATCACGTGAGAATTAAGGAAGGGGATGAATGGAAGACCGCATTTAACTGCCCAATGGGGTGCTACCAATTCAAATTCTTGCCATTTGGATTACAAGGGGGGCCCGCAGTATTTATGCAATTAATCAATGAGCACCTATTTAAGGGAGTCCTGGTTTACTTAGACGACATTCTTATCTTCACCGAATCAAAAGAGGAGCATGTCAACCTAGTCAGAGCAGTCTTAAAGAAACTGCGAGCCGCCCACCTATATACCAAACTCTCAAAATGCAAATTCTACCAGGAAAGGATAGACTACCTAGGTTATCGCATATCCCCACACGGCGTTGAAATGGACCCAGAGAAGGTCAGAGCAGTATTAGAATGGGCACCACCTCACACAAGAAAGCACCTGCAAAGTTTCCTGGGCTTCGCAAACTTTTACCGCCAATTCATCCCCTCATTTGCCCAGATAGCCCTGCCCCTCACAAACTTACTAAAAACGAAGGTAGCATCCTCAGTAAAACCTAGCCAGCCACTAAAATGGACAATGGAATGCCAAGCGGCGTTTGAGAGATTAAAGCGACTTTTTTCTGCCGAACCAGTACCCAGACATGGCGGATGCAAGTGATGTGGCAATGGCAGTTTACAAGAAAATGATGAAGGGGTATTGCAACCCTGTGCGTATACATCCAAGAAACTCACGGAAACGGAAGAGCACTGGCCTGTGTGGGAGAAAGAGGCATACGGGATTCAGTGGTCATTACTCACGTGGTGCCAGTTCCTTGAAGGCAATAAAATCCCCTTCCAGGTGTGGACAGACCACAAAAATTTGGAAGCCTTGAAAACACCCAGGAAGCTCAACCCCAAGCAAGCCCGCTGGGCCCAGCATTTTCACCAATTCCACTTTACGCTCAAGCATTTGCTGGGGGGAAAGAACTTCCTGGCAGATGCACTATCTTGCATGCCCCGACTCTAAACCGATGATGGTAGAATCACAACTGGCAGCGCCAGTAACCACCAGAGCCCATGCTAAATTAAAACCGGAATTGAATTCTGGAAAAGTTTGGAAACAGAGGAATGGTTCCAGAAAAATAAACACGTGTGCACCATGATAGACGGGCTACCTTGGGTGGGGGAAAAGTTATATATACCAACAACCCAAAAAGTCACATTCATGCAGCTTTGCCACTCATGCCAGCTTTTACAGCAAAGAGTCACATTCATGCAGCTTTGACATCCATGCCAGCTTTTACAGCAGGTTTCTTTGCTGTGTTTTGAGGGTCTGGCCCATAAAATGCCTTTACCCTCAAGGAAAGTAGTACTGAAACATTCATAGCGGGTAAATTATGGGTGGATTTTGGAAAAGGTTCAGATCGGCAAAAATATCCTGCCTGCCCATCAATTAGAAGCTTTGGGGAGATCTTGAAGGATGTTTGGCTGACCTGGCTGGGACAGGTACAGGCGCTAGAGAGGAAGATCCCAGGAAATACCAAAGAGGTAACAACAATCCATGTCATCTTGTCGAGGAACCTACCATGAAGCGGACATGTGAGCTGGACTGAAAAGAAAACTTACCTTTGATAAGATGCTTACGGAAAGTGCCAATATGAACTCTGAAGAAAGCTAAGTCTTGCTCTAGTAGATTATGACAATATAATCAGTAAAAAAACATATTATCATGGGAAATATTTATTTTATTTAAAGCTAGATGCTAACAATCAATTTCTAAATTAAAGATGGGATACAATCGTCCTTTTTATTATAATTATGTCAGAAAGACCAACGAACCAAAAATGGGAAAAATCTGAAAGGGATACTAGTTAAACCAGGCTGTCTATAGAATCAATGAGTGAGGTGAGCTTCAAGATGGTTTTAAAAAAGCCTCCGTCTTCGGGAGCCAGCTGGCCATCCTGAGCTGGGCCTGGTTAAGTGTCCAAAGGAGGAAATTCACCTTTCTCACCACTCAGCCTCAGGACTTTTCTTGAGGTGGGCATGGAGTCTGTTGAACCATGAAGATTCCCTTGAACTGTCCATGTTCCATTTCATTTAATTGTCCCCTCCTGCCAGTGAGCTGGGTCCATGTTCACCAAATTCAGTAGATCCCCTTGACTCTCTTGTTCTCTGGATCAAAAGGCGATTTGGTGTGGACTTTGGCTGGAAAAGGAACTCCCATCCTCTCCAAAATGTAGTTGCCACTCTTTATAAACTCGGGGGAGACCTGAGGGGGAAGCAAAGCAAACCTGGCCTGTCACTCTTGCTTCTCTCCTACTTCTGTGAGAAAAGAGAAAGAATTCTCTATCACACCTTCCTTAAAAGGCATCTAGCTACTAAATTATTCCACCGAGAAAGCCATCCTGCAGGAACAATGGAGGAAAAAAAGCGGGGGAGGGGGAGGAATGATCCTACAGGCAAAATTCCAGTCTCTTACAAACTCTGAATGTTTTATGTCAAAGAAAAATGCTTAAGAAATGAGCTGTGACAATGCAGATTGCAGATTGTATATTTCCTGTATGAGGCAGAAAGGTGAGACAGCCGAAACAAGGGTTGTCTACTTGGGGGGCTTCGTCTTCTTTCCCAGGAGACCCACGAGGGGGGCGCTGCTCTATCAACCACTCAGAGGATGGCCAGGAGCCCCAGGTTCTTCTGCTGGCTCCAAAGAGGCCCCAAAGTCCAAGCCATCTCCTCACCCCAAAGTCTGCTTGGCTGTTCTCTCCTCTTCCCTTCTTTCTCTCCCTCCCAACAGCTCCCGTAAATATTCAGCAGCCTTCCTGAAGCCCCCCCCCCATCTCCTCATTGTTCCAGGACTGCAATTAGTGCAAGTGGCAACCCACACACATAACTCCGCTGGGTGGACTTTGTGTTTCTGCCGGGCCCACTGGAGCTCCTGGGGGAGGCAGAAAAGCACCATGGTTGCTGTGGGGGGGGGAGCACTGCTTTCTGAACAAACGGCCCCAGCACGGTGCCACTTATGACAGCTTTAATTGGGGTTTAGCATCGCCTGAGCAGATACTTGAATAGGTCTTTGGGGGCAGGACCCCTCCTGGCAGATCATTGTCAGGGTGAGTTTTGTGGGGTATCAGAAATCGGAGGGGGGGGGGAAGTTAGGAGGCTGCTCCTTGGAAACCAAACAGAGGAGGAGGCAGCTTCCAGATTAGCTGCCAGGGCATTCAGGACCTGGACCTCACGAAGCTGCCTTAAATCCTACAGCAATCTTTCAACTGCACATCAATGAGCCCGTTACTGAACTTAAGGGATTTGGCCTCAACAGGGTGGGGTGGGGGCTTTTGAGGGATTTGCTCAACTGCAGGGGTCTCACTTTCAAAACAGCCAGTTGCAAACAGGGGCATTGCAAATTGCTCTTTCCTGGGAAGGGGGCCCAGTGTCTTTTGAGGGGCTTCTAAGCATGCAGAGAGACCCTGGAGGAGCTTCAGCAAGCACTAGGTATGCCTTTGCAGGAGTCTGAGGGGGGAGAGAGAGCGCCCAGCTGACAAGGTGGAAGTATGTTCCAGTCTACAGAGGGTCTGAGGCCCTGATGCTACCATCTACATCTTGCTGGCTCACCTTTCAGATGGGACCAGGGAGAGCGATGGACATCCAAAGAGCCACATGGGTTTAGGTTAAAACACCCACCACAGCAGGGCAAACCATACCTAAAACTGGGATTACCCAAAAAGCAGAATGCAGGCGAAGGGCCCCTCCTTGGGGCAGCCTGGTGATCAGGTCTGCTTTGCACAGAAAGACCAGCTGCTGCTCTCTCCCTCAGAGAGTCAAGTATGGGCACACAGAAGCAGGACATTGCTGTTCACACGCGTCAAACTGGATTGAGACCAGTGTCATCCCCTGGACAGAGCCCAGTCCGAGCTCTTTGGGAGAACCTCTGGATTCTTGCTGGGGGGTGTTTGGACTCTGCCAATGGCGGCATTACCTGTTGCCTTATCTAGGCAAAGGAAGTGCGAAAGGTCCAACCCTCTTTTCCTCAGCAGCTCATCTTTGCCAATCCAGATCAAGAAAGGAGCCATCAGCAGGACTGCACCTACAGCAGCCTTGGGGGTAGCCCCTGTGCAGGGCCCCCCAGAACCAAATGAGGGTCATGCTACTCACCAGCCCTCCATCGGGATCTCGGATGTAACCGTAGGCAATCGTTTTATTGATGGTGTGTCCAAAGTCCGCCCTTCGGATGTGCCCCACAACTCGGCCATTGCGCCAAATGGCCTCCAGGCCAAAGAAGGGGACTTTCCTGCAACACAGAGGGAGCCGCTGCCTCAAGAGAGGCCAAGGAGAGGCTGCATCACATCATGGACCACATCACTGCAAATGCTGGAACTGGTCAGACTGGGAAGCCAGTCTGAATTTAGCATAGACTGCCCCAGTCTTACTGGCCCTTTTGGGCGACAGCAATGCCCAACGCAGCTGGGACAGACAAACTGGTGTTTCACACAAAGTGAGGCCTTTCCCCATGGGCCGAAGGGTCACAGTCTTGCTTTAGTTTCAGCCTATGGGTCTTTTCCTGCCTTTGGCTTCAAATGAGAACGAGGCAGGTAAGTCTTTTAGATACTTACAGACTGCTTTCACACCAGCCTCCTGTTCTGGAAGATAAAAGGTCCAGTTTCTTGAACTGTTTTTCAAGAAACCGATTAACATTCTGGTACAGTACTCTCAACTGAATGAATGACCTGGCCCCAAAGTGACAGCTGCTGCTCAGCTCCTGTTATCACACAGTCAGCATTTGTTAGTGCTTCAACTCCCCTCGCACCCTGCACTCTACCACCCAGTTGACTTTCCCCTTCTTCTTGCTCCCACTGCTGACCAGCATGCTGGGCCAGGCTGGGCTTTGCACAGGGAAAACAAAGACCCCAAAGTCTGTTTCTTTGGCATGACGAAGCCAAGCCCAGCAGCCAGGCCGGACACGCCTGGTCAGCAGCAGGAGCAAGGCGGCAGCCAAAGTCAGCTAGGTGCAAAGCCCGGGGTGGAGTGCAGAGTGATGAAGGCAACCATGGCTGGGACTGGGTTGGGGCCTCTTCATGGTGGGGCAAGCAACCCCGAGTCGTGCTGTTCAAGGCAGGTGCAGGCGGCCAAAAGGCCAGCACTTTACTGAGGCTCAGGATGGGGAGGGACCAGCCCAGAGGGGCTCGGCTTCGGGTGGGTCCTTGGCTAATTTGCTTCACGATGGCAATGGGGAGTGCCAGGATTGCCATCGCTAAGCAATGCAGTCATGTGACGCCTGGCTTTGCAATCACATTGCTCAGCAGCAGAAATTCCACTCCCAATTGTGATTGTAAGTCAAGGACTACCTGCAGCTCCATTCTGAGTCCATTCAAGCTTCTCCAGGACTTTTAAAAGTCTATTCCCAGAACACGACACCAATTCCAGATGGCATCTAACCAGAGCAGAGTGCAAGGGAAACATTGCCACACAAAACTGGTTGCCATTTTAGCCGCTGCAGCCAATGCTTGCTCATGACCTAGAACCACATTACCTGATCCAATTCTTCTAATTTTCAGGATAATTTTAACCTTACTTGAACCAGAACATCTTCAGGACAGATGGGATGGACTTGCCTATTGTCAGGGTGGGACTAGAAGACCTCCAAGGTGCTTCCAACCCCAGGATTCTAGAAGGGGGTGTGAATCATACTGCAGAGTCAGCAGTGAACATTATCAGATAAATGCTACAGCTCAGCAAACTTTAAATAAAATCCATTATGAAAGACCAGGGACCTCTGAGTGTCAAGTTTTGAAATCCTCCAGAGAGGGGCTCTTCTCTCCCTGGACAGACTGGGGGTGGCGACAATGCTGCCACCAGCTACTCACGCATCGATGGTGAAGCAGGCCAGGCGGCGGAAGAGACCGGCGCCTCTTTGGGCCTCAACTGCCTCCCGTCCCAGGAAAGCCAGGTCCGACTTCAGCTTGCAGGTGAAGGCCAGGCCAGCTTCCAGGGGACTGTCGTCTGAGCGGAGATCTGCGTGCCAGTGCCGATAACCTGGGGGGGGGGGCAAGAGAGGCTCCGTTCTGAGAGGGACCCAAACTATCCACTGCCCAGCTGGGGAGTCCCGAGGCAAATATCAGGATTCATCGGGGTACTTTTGGGGACAGCTCAAAGGAAACAAATCGAGGGGGGTCACTACTCAGGAGTCCCCAGCCCCAGAGCTCATCACGTGCCCCAGCCAGGCCCCTGGGCAAAGAGGCCTTTTGGCCCCAAACGCAACCAAAGCATCCAGGCCTCCTCCCCAGCCCCCTTGACTTGGCTAAAAGAGCAGCAGGCAGAAAGGAGCCAAAGGAGGAAGGGGCCCTTGCAAATGGAGCTGGGGGCTCTGAATTTTTGACTCCCCTCCCCACCTGTTTACAGAAAATAATACTATTTGCTGAAAGCCTTGGCAGTTGGAAGAAAGGAAGGAAAAGAGGGAAGAAGGAAGGAAGGAAGGAAGGAAGGAAGAAAGGAAGGAAAAGAGGGAAGAAGGAAGGAAGGAAGGAAGGAAGGAAGGAAGGAAGGAAGGAAGGAAGGAAGGAAGGAAGGAAGGAAGGAAGGAAGGAAGGAAGGAAGGAAGGAAGGAAGGAAGCTCTACAATTAGGCCGCGAAGTGAAAAGAGGCCAGACAGCTTGCCTGTTCTTTCCTCTATTAATGGAACAAAACCATGACAACAAATTAAATCAGCAATGTGGGCAGTTTTTTCTGATCCTTTTTCTTGCATTTATTTTATTTTATTTATTTATTTATTTGACTTCTATGCCGCCCAATTCCGGAGAACTCAGCATTGCTAATTGCTAGCCTAATTGCAGACTGCTGGGATTTGGAATTAGTGGACCCAAAGGAAGCAGAAGTCTGACCTGTGAGGAAACCACAATTAGGAAATATACAGGCAGGAGAGAGAAATGCAAGCAGAACTTTAATATTGTCTAAAAATTAAAATATCTGAAACTTTAAAAGGTTTGATCTGCCCGCTCTCCATAAAGAGACTTTCCCCCGTTTCCGCCTAACCTGGCCCGCTGCACCTTTTTTCTGCCAGACCAAGGCTGCCTTCATGCAAAGCCTCTGACTGGCCCAAAGCCACAAACTAACTTGCGGATCTTGCTGGGGCCACTTTTTGTGTACCATCAAGGCTAGAAGAGGAGCAAGGCTACCGAAGCAAGCAGCTGGGCAGGGGCTCGTCTTCCTCACTCCGGTTCCCTCACTGGACCTAAAAAGGCTGGTCTAGATGGCTGCATGACTGCTGGGAGAGAACCGACTCTGCCCCAAGCATGTGGGGTGGGGCGGGTGGGGTTCCTGGACAGCAATGGGGAAGGCAGACAGTCTGGACCCCTTTGAGAGCCTGGGCCCCACAGCTCTTTGTATGCACAGGGACCCTCATGGGGGGGCAATCCTGAAGTTTTCCCCAAACCTTTCTCAATGCTGAGGGAGTCGATGGCCCTGTATCCGGCGTTTGCAATGCCGTGCTTGGCTCCGGCTTCCATGACAGCCCGGTAGACTTTCAGGCAATGCTCCCGGGGTACGTGTAGCTCCCAGCCCATCTCGCCCACGAAGGACAGCCTCATGGCCCGCACCTGCCAACGGATGGGGAAGAGGCGGTCAGGGGAGGGCAGCAGGCGGAGTCTCGGGCAAACTGCCTCCTGCCCTTCCCCGCCTGTCACCACTTCAAGAAACCTGTTTTATCCATAGCAAAGAAACTCCATTCTTCTCCTTTCCCCCTTTCTTCAAAGCGAGCCCCCTCCTCACTTGCAGAGAGCTGCTGAGCTCTGCTCAGAATGACTCCCCTCGGCATCTTGGGCAAAGTGTTTGGTGTCTTAGTCCAGGCTTGCCAGCTGGGGGAGGGGCAAAGAGGGGAAACCTTAGGCCAACTGTCCCCAGAGGATGGGTTCTGTCTGCTCGGCTCTCTGACAGGACTGGGGCTGCTCCAGGCAAACGGAGGGGAGGGGGAGGAGCAGGGGGGGCTCAGAAGGCCCTTCTGGGAGCTGCCCCAGCCATGGCCTGGGCTTGCTCTGGGCTGTGCCGGCCCCATCCTTTTTCCCTGGGAAGGGCTGAAAGCAGCTTCTTGCACAAGGCATTCAGCTCTCTTGTCAATGCTGCTAGGAGGGTGACAGCCGCCGCGCCTGCCTCCATTGTCAGAAGCCCAAAATAAACCCTAAACACCTGTCCTCCTTCCCCTCCCCGGCTGCCTCGGGAGTCTCTTCGAGGAACAACTCTGGAGAACCAAGCTGGGATGGGAGGAAGCCTCTTAGCCACTCGCAGCCACAGCCATTTCAGGCCATGCCCTCCCCCCCCCACACCACATTCCCTGTTATAACATCAGCAAAGATACTGCATGGGAGGGGAGGCTTTGGAGAGACCCTGGGATACCCTGAGCTTAGCCTCCAGGCCTCTGTAAAGCTTCAGAGAAACCCCTCACCCTTATTGCCCAACCCAGTGCTCACAAGGTGGCAGAGCACTCTGAGAAGTGACCAAACGAGAGAAGGCCGGTCCTGGCTTGGACAAACCAAATTCCATTCTCCAACACAGTCCTAACACTCCAGGCAACTGGACTCTTTTTGTCTTTGGCCTCATTGCCTAGTTCAGCTGTAGGAGACTGACGGGACTCTCCCAGGAGTCCCAGCCTGTTTTAAACAGACATTCCCTGAAAACCCAGACCCCTCCTCACCCACCCCCGGCAGAAATAAAAGAGGCAAAGGCTCATTTTCCAGAGCCTTTGGTGGGGGAGGGGAATCATTTGCCTTCCAGACCACTGGCAGAGAAAGGGCGGCATGAACGTCGCCCACCCAGGAAAGAAATCTTGAAAAAGCTCCAGCCAAGGGCTTCTCTCTTCTGCAGACTCCTGGGACGGCTCAACTTCCTGCCACTATGCCCACCCACCCACCCACCCCCCTGGCAATTCTCAGGGGGTCTTCTCTCCCACCAGGCATCAGCTGCTGTGGGTCAGTTGTTGGTCTCCCAGAAGCTCCAGCATCCCAGAAGGACCAGCCCCCAGCAGCCCCACTCCTGATTGGGCTCCTCTGCTGATGCTCGGAAGCCAACAGGAGGCAGGCAGGGTTGCCCAACCATGTGTGACCTGTTTGGCAAGCTCAAAAACAAGCCCTCCTTTAATTGCCTCCAATAAGTGGTTAATAAACCTTGTTTTCGCCCCCTGCCAAATAAAATTCAAAACCAATGAATTTAATTTTTGAAAAAAAAATTTCTCAAGTTTTATCGGAATTGTTTGAGATAAAAATAAAACCTTTGGCAGCACATTCATCTTTACTGTGGCAATTCTTCCTAATATTGATAATTGGAGATTTCTCCATCTTTCTAAATCCAATTTTATTTGCTTCAATAATCTTATGTAATTATCTTCTTTAATTGACGAACATCTAGCTGAAAGGTAAATACCTAAATACTTAACTTTTTTCACTATTTGTACCTCTGTTTTCTCTAATATTTGTCTTTTTTGTTTATCTGTAAGATTCTTTACTATTACTTTAGTCTTATCTTTATTTATTTTTAATCCTGCCACTTCTCCATATTCTTCTATCTTTCCCCATAGTTTAGGAATCATCTCTAAAGGTTCTTCCAGAATAAATACTAAATCATCAGCAAATGCTTGTAATTTATATGTTTCATCTTTTACTTCCAATCCTTTAATTTTTATATCTTGCCTTATCCTTCTATTTAATACTTCCAAAGTAAAAATGAATAGTAAAGGAGATAGTGGGCATCCTTGTCTCGTACCTTTTTTTATCTCAAAGCTCTCAGTATAATCTCCATTTACTATCACTTTTGCTGTCTGATTACTATAAATTGTTTTTATCATATTTATAAAAATTTTTCCAAAATCCATTATTTGTAATTGTTGAACCATGAATTGCCAAGAAACATTATCAAATGCTTTTTGAGCATCCAAAAACACTAATGCTAATTGTTTCCCTGGGTGTAGTTCGTAATATTCTAATACGTCCATTATCACCCTTAAGTTATTTTTAATCTGTCTCTTCGGTAAAAAGCCATTTTGATCTGGATGTATGAACTCAACCAAATATCTCTTCAGTCTCTCCGCCATTATTGAAGTAAACATTTTGTAATCCACATTAAGTAATGAAATCGGTCTGTAGTTTTTGATATATGTCAAATCTGTATCTTCTTTAGGTATCAAAGTAATATTTACAAGACGCTAAGGAGAATGGAGGTTTTGGATTGCCAGAATGGACATTGTATTATCAAGCTTCGGTGTTAACTTGGGTGAAAGAGTGGATAACACTTAGAAATAAAAGGTTATTGTGCTTAGAAGGACATGATCTACAATTGGGGTGGCATGCTTTTTTATGGTATGGGAAAAACAGAATCCATAAATATTTTCAAAATCATGTTGTAAGAAATGCTTTACTAACAGTATGGGAAAAAATTAAAGCTAAAATATATACTAAAATCCCAGGGTGGTTGTCAATGATAGAGGCATTTATACATCCGAATCTAGTGGACTTTGAGAAAATATGGACATATAAAGATATTTTAGATACTCATGGAAAATTAAAACCCAAACAAGAATTGGAAAACTTAGGAATTAAGTTATCTTGGTGGGCACATTTACAGATATTAAATAGATATGAAAAAGATGTAAAAATGTATGGATTTTATAAAGATCAAAATGTGTTTGATAAGCTGTTGTTGACCTCAGATGAGAAATTGATTAAGAAAATGTATATTTTTTTGTTAATTTTAGATATGGAAAGTGAACAAGTGAAAGAAACAATGACAAGATGGGCAAAATTTTTTGGTTATAACATAGAACTAGAAAAATGGCAAATGTTATGGGAGAGAAATTATAAACTGACAATGTCTACTTCATATAAAGAAAATTTATATAAAATGTTTTATAGATGGCATCTTCCACCAGTAAGACTAGCAAGAATGTTTAAAAATATGTCAGATAGATGTTGGAAATGTAAACATAATATAGGCTCGTATTATCATATTTGGTGGACATGTGGGAAGGCAAAGGTTTATTGGAAAAATATACACATGTGGTTAGAAAAAATATTGGATGAACAGGTGGATTTTAAACCTGAACTCTTTTTATTAGGCATTACACCTGAAAAGACTAATAAGCAGAAATTATATCTAATTTTACATATCACTACAGCAGCAAGAATAATTTTTGCACAATATTGGAAAAATGAAGCTTTGCCACAAGAGGAAGAAATAATCAGGAAGATCTTGGAATGTGCAGAAATGGACAGATTAACCATGAGGCTAAAAGACAAAGAAGATACAGACCATTACCAAATTTGGAACTTATTTTATACTTGGTTAGAGAAAAGAAGCAAGGATTAGGAATTGAATATGTATTAGTTTAGCAAATTTCAGACAACTTGTTGATTGGAAAAATTTGCATATATGGGGGAAAAAAACTAATAAAAAAGATTGAAAAAAAAATAAACCTTGTTTTCGACCAGGGGCCACACATGCCATGTCGCAGCCAAGTGGGCAGGGCCCAGATATTCATCAACAGACGGGATGGCTCACTCCTGACAGAATTACCTGTATGTTTCACAGAGCCCCACAGAGCCCCCATTTCACCTGCCTCTGGAGACTCCTGTCCATTCAGGAGATGCAAGAGAAACAAGATTTCTGCTTCACCTCCAACCTGAATGATAGTCTGAACCATATTGGGCCAATGAGAGACAATAAACTGAACATGGCAAGTTGGAGGCCTTGTTGGTGAGGGCTTCCTGAACTGAGACCTTCCCCCCACCTCAGGGGAGGTGCTTCCCTCTGAAGGAAGAAAAATGAAGTCTGGGAGGGCTCCTCAAGAGTTACCCCTGTCCCTGGGTGCCAGGAGCACCTTTAGACAGAACATCTGCCCTGACCATCTCAGCTGCTCTCGCTCCTGGTCCAGAAATGGCACCGCTTGCACAAACATCTCAGTGGTCCATGCCATAGGTCTGTCCCAGCTTCTGGTCCTGAGTCACTCAAGGCCCTGCAACCTGCCTCCCTCCCAGGCCTCCTTCCCCATAAATGTCCTTCTAAGGGCCCTGCTGTACAGATCCAGAACCACCACTGCACAACACACCTCCCAGCAGGGAGCAGCTCTGCCTTTTTGGCTTACCAACTGAAGTGAGCGCCAGGCAGCGTTTCATCCCAGCCAGGAACATCCACACCAATCCATAAAGCAGGAAAACGCAATACTTAGACACCTAAGAAGCTAAGGAAAGGGCTTTTGGACCCACCAGAAACCCCCCAAAGCCCTCCCCTTTCTGAATGGCAGCAATAAACAGCATTTTGGGCAGGGTCTAAGAGGGGGAGCAGAGTGGTGGCCGGATCCTGTCTCTCTCGGCTCTTCTCTCTTCTTTTCTGGTCTGCTCCGATTCATCCTGATGATCCTTTGGCTTTCTGGAGGACTTCAGCATGCACAGTGCGTCCCACCCACCCCCCACGGAAAATGATGAATCTGCTTTTCTTTTAAGGATCTGTCTGACCTTTTCTACTCTACTTCAGGAAGCTGATGGGGCCTCCTTTTCTGGAAGCCTGACAGACCGACATGGGCTCTCTGCTTCAGCCACTCGCCCTGAAGGGACAGGGGTCCCCCAAGACCAGCTCCACCAGCCCTTCCCCCTCTCCTGGCCACCAACTTCCCCGAGGTCTCTGCTCTCATTCTGCTTCTTACCCTGGACTGCCTCCAGCTTTTGGGGGTCTCTGCTTCTTCCGCCACCCCGGGTGAGATTTCCATCCCCTGCACACCAGCATTTGGGCTGCTGAACCCCAGCTGGGGCATGGTCAATTGCAAGACCAATGGCCACATCTCAGCTGACCTGCCCGCAGTGTCCCATGAGGGTTAACCACCATGGAGACAGACCTCCTCTGCCTCTTGCCCACCCTGAAACCTTTTGCCCAGAAGAGTGAGTGGGATGGCAGCCAGAAACCTCAGAGGAAGTTGGGGTGGCAGCAGCTTCATTCCTACCCTTGCATTGAATTTTACACACACACACACACACACACACACACACACACACACACACACACACACACACACACACACACACACTCCTGTACTTTTCCACTGCTCCTGCCAAGCAGTGATTTTACTCTGGTTTTTATTCCTTTGGGGCGTGTGACTTAATGGCAGTCCTGACCTGCGCCTGTTAGTAGAGGAGAAGCAGATCCCTTATTTCGTTCCTTTCCTGACCTGCCTCCTTGGGAGCAAAGGCAGCTCCTTCCCTCGTTCCTTACAGGCCAAAGTCCAGCAAAAGGAGTCCAGGTTTTGCAATGTCCTTGATCCTCCAGCAGAGGATAAGAAAAGAGAAATGGCACTTTCTTATTTTTACTTTTTCCTGCCCTGCTCCCCCCCCACTCAGAAGGAGCCCCAAGGAAAGCACCTCCTCCCCCCAGGCCCTGCCCCAGCCCCTACCGTGCAGCCAGCAGCCTTGGCCAGCTGATGGGTGGAGAATGGGAAGGCTTCGTTGCTCAAGTCCACATCAAGCACTTCTTGCAGGACGGTCCGGCTGCACAGAGGAGAACATCCCAATGAAAGACCATGAGGGCCTCCAAGGAGGGCCTGGCTCCCTCAGAGACAAAGAGCATTGCAGCTGTCCCATGCCAGAGGCCCCCCTTGGCCAGCGCACCAAGACCCCCTGTTCCCAAGGCAGCTGCGGCGCCAGCACCTGCAGCCACCTTAGTCCCGCAAAGCGTTGGGTCAGCTCAGCTCAGCTCAGCCAATTCACACGCCATGGAACCCCAGCCACGGCCCTCAGACCTGGGCCTTCAGGTCTAAGCATAAGGAGCTTGGTCCTCTTACCCCGCTTCAGGTTTGGTAGAAGGTTAAATCGCTAACCAATTTTATAACAGATTGGGCACAGTTATCAGAAACAACTGCAGACAAAAGCACAAGCGTCTGAAAACAGAATATTCTGGATCCTGATTTTGTATCAAGAAACCTTAATTTCAAGCTGGACAAGTCATGTACCCCAACTGCATAAGGTCTTTCAATATTTGCCTTTGAAATTGTGTCCTTTCAGCCTTCATACATGCATTACTACAAACTTTGATCAATCTATTAATCTCCCAACGACTAACATCTTTCTTATTTATTTATTTTTAAGTGAAAATGACTTGGTTGGCCTTAGGAGGAAAGTCTTTGGACAGATTCCTAAAAATCTCAGCTCTCCTTCTCCACCCCCACCCCAACAAAATATACCCAGAGTATTTACAGTTTGGGGTGGACAGCTGATTTGACAATCACACATTACATTTCAAAGCCTCCCACACTTCTAATAAATATGTAGCAAACAGCACAAGATGAACATGGATAGACTGTGAGCTATGATTTTCTTGGGGATATGTTGACATTCTACATAAGTTTAAGATGGTTGTGAAAGCAAAATATTTGATATTATGAACTGGCCAGGAAGAGCAGCTGGTGATTTGCTGTAGGCCTGACCTCTGCTTGTGTTCCCTGGGCTCAGATACCCCAGCATCCCATGTGCAAAGACACAAGCCTGGCAAGTTGGTGAGTACATCCGGCTCTTCCCTTCTGCACAAGGAGCATTGCGCACCAATGATCTGGGAGGCAGCTGTGCAAATCCCCTCCAGGTTGACAAGCAAATGAGGCCCTTCAAGGGCAGCTTTCAAAGCCACAAAGCAAAGAGTCCACCAGCCCAGGAAGAGCCAATTTAGACTGGGAAGGAGCTGAGGCCTGGACCGGCTTCCCTGCTCACCACACCTGGGCCTATCTGGGGGAGACTGGAGGTCAACTGGCAGAAGAAGAAAGCTGCTATCTTGGGTGGCTTCTTTAGTAAATAATTTGGTCCTTCAACTGCTCATACTGGCATGGCCAACCTAGGCACTCTGCCAAGTGGGCAGGGAGGATGAGGTGAGACTTGGCACCCTGGGCCTTGGTACTAATGAACCCTAAGCTCTTGGTGGGGGGGAAGGTCACCACTTCTGCATTGGATCAAACTCTGAGACTGACCTGGCAGGGCCTTGAATGCTGATCATGCCCAGCTCTTCCGACTGGTCGATCAACTGGCACTGAAAGTGCTTCTCCTGCAGTACCGTCCTGATGTGTGACCAGTTGTACTGGGCAGCAGCGCCCCCAATAGCCAGGTAATAGCCATCCCCTAAAAAGGACGAGAGTCAAGTTGGCAAGTGCAGCAGCTCCCCTGAAGCTGTGGGTTGTGGTGCCAGCTAGCCAAAGGGAAAGGGTGGCTCACAGAGCCCTGCAGGCATGGCTGATGGATGGATGGATTGGCTGAATTCATCCCCACCGCAATTCAGGAGACTCAGTTTACAAGTGAACTGATGCTCTGTTGATAGCTGCCAACTTACACATCATGCGGAAGCCGCGCCCACCGTCATTGCCGGCAATGGCAAAACCGTCCGAAAACATTGCGCAACATCACATGACATCGCGAGTTTGACATGTCTGGTATAGGTTCTCCTGCTTGAGCAGGGGGCTGGACTACAAGACCTCCAAGGTCCCTTCCAGTTCTATTATATTCTATTTCAGATAAATGGCTGTCCAGTGTTGGAATATTCATAACTTCTGGAGGCAGGTTGTTCCACTGATTAATTGTTCTAACTGTCAGGAAATTTCTCCTTAGTTCCAGGTTGCTTCTTTCTTTGGTTAGTTTCCATCCATTGCTTCTTGTCCTGCCTTCAGGTGCTTTGGAGAGTAGCTTGACTCCCTCTTCTTTGGGGCAGCCCCTGCTATCACCCCTCGTCCTTCTCTTCATTAAACTAGACATACCCAATTCCAGCAACCATTCCTTACACGTTTTAGCCTCTAGTTCCCTAATGGCATCCTGCTGATCTTTCACCTGCCATTTTCTTGGCACTGCCAGAAATGATTGACCAACCATTGGATTTGTAACTGGCTGACCAACCGCACTCAATTTCCATTTACTTTTACATGGAGGGTACCTCGGGGTTCTGTCTTAGGCCCAATACGCTTCAATATCTTCATAAACGATTTAGATGAGGAGATAGAAGGAGAACTCATTAAATTTGGAGACAACACTAAGCTGGGGGGGAATAGCCAATACTTCTGAAGATAGACTCAAGATATAGAAGGATCTTGACATATTTGAACACTGGGCCATATCTAACAGAGTGAAATTCAGTGATGAGAAAAGTAAGGTTTTACACTTAGGAAAGAAAAATCCAAATGCACAGGTATGGAATAGGTGGAAGCTAGCTTAATAGCAGTAACTGCAAGACTCCTAGTGGATCACCATTTAAATATGAGCCAGCAGTGTGCTGCAGCTGTCAAAAAGGCCAATGCAGAGGGATAGAATCAAGATTATGTGAAATATTGGTACTGCTTTATAAAGCCATTATAAGAGCACACTTGGAATACTGTGTCCAGTTTTGGTCACAATATACAAAAGAGACTCTGGAAAGAGTGCAGAGAATAATAACAAAGCTGATTAGGGGGCTGGAGGCTAAAACACATGAAGAACAGTTGCAGGAATTGGGTACGTCTAGCCTAGAGAAAAGAAGGACTGGGGGGGACATGATAGCAGTCTTCCAGTATTTGAGGTGATAGTAGAAAGAAGAGGGGGTCAATTTATTTTCCAAAGCATCAGAAGACAAGACAAGAAGCAACAGATGGAAACTAACCAACTAAGGAGAAACTTCCTAACAGTGAGAACAATACACCAGTGGAATGACTTGCCTTCAGAAGTTCTGGTTACTCCATCACTGGAGGCTTTCAAAAAGAGACTGGACAACATTTTTCCGAAATGATATGGGGTCTCCTACTTGAGTACGGGGCTGGACCAGAAGACCTCCAAGGTCCCTTATCCTGCATCGCTGGGCTTCCCTGTGGCATCTCGGGGAAGAGAAGTCCCAACCTCAGCCCTTACTGTGTGGAGTGCCAGAGGCTTCGGGGTTTTCTTCCCTCCTTTTTAGCATCTTCATAAGGTTTCTGGCGGAGCTCATTCACCACTGTGGGGTGAAGCACCATCAATATGCTAATCATGCTCAATGAAATGTCTGTTCCACTGAATTAAGTGATGCTGTGGGTATCCTGGGGTCTGGAGGCTGTGAGGATCTGGGTCAGGGGTAAGCAACCTCGGCTCTTTTATGACTCGTGGACTTCAACTCCCAGAATTCCTGAATCAGCTATGGGGGCCTGCCCCCTCTCCTCTTCTTCAGCCTGGCCAGCACCAATTGATGGCCCAAATGCTGCTCCCCGCCTGCCCCACCCCAGAAATGCTGGGAGGAGGGAACTCAGCAAGCCTCTTTTCTCTTGTGCTTCACCTGCTAATTGGCCCTAATAAAACTCAGTTGGCTCCAGGAGCCAAAATCATAGACGCTGCTCTAATTGCCTGTCAAGTGGAAGCCTCTCTGGGCTGGCAGCTCCTGCGCCCAAAATAACGGCTTGGCAGGATCTGGCTCTGAAGCGCTAATCAGCTCTCTTTTTTTAGGCCCATCAATCTTAGGCAGAGGTTGTCAGATTGTCAGATTCCCTGGTTCAAACCTTGCAGAACTTGCTAGGAGCAGAGCAGCCAGAAGCTGACAAAACAAGAAAACAGCTAGAAGTCTCTGCCAAGGGACAGGGCAGACTGGGGGGAGGGGGGGTCTGGGGAAAAGAACAAGAGGACATTCCTTCTTCTTCTGACCTGTAATGTCCTTTGTCCACCTGCCCCAGGACAGTAGCCTCCGATTCTCTCCTCCAAGGCTCAGGAAGAACTTCCCTTCAGATTGGGGACTGTCAGCCCTGCAAGGTCACGGTCTCCAGGAGTCTGGGAAAGTGCTTTACGGTGCGGCAGAAACTGTAACCGAATCTTGAGAGCCCCTCTCTAGAACCTTTCGACTCGCATCGAGCAGTACCAGGCTCCCTCCTTTCCCGGGACTCCGGTGCTTTTCCAGCCAGGGCTCCCTGTTCCCTTCCACATCTCCACCGTCTATCATAAGCCCAGCGCATCAGAAAGCATTTTTAGCAGCTTCAAAGGTCCACGAGTTGATCTCTCAAAATAGCAGAAGGCCCTTTTGCCCAGCTGAAGAGGGGCAGTAATTTTGTGGCTTCTCTTCATTGTTTTTTCCTTTCCTGCTACTACATTTCTCTCATTCCAAGTGTGTGTATGGATGGGAGCATCTGGTCAGGTGGGGGGGCTGACTGTGGGAAGGTGAATGAAATCGCTACCAGACCAGCGAGGATTCGGACCCCAAAGATGCCAAGCCCACAGGGCAGAAAGCGCAAAGGGAGCCTTCCTCCTTGATCTGGGCCAGAGGGGAGCCGGTACGGTCCCCTTCACACCTCCAGAGTGCCTGTTTGGGGAGACAGCCTGAGGACGATGCCCATCCCAGAAACTTCATCAGAGGAGGAAATCCAGTTTCTGATCACAACCAGACCATCTCCCTGTCCGTTTTATAAATTCCGTTGGCCCAGGAAATAAACTAGTTCAAGAGA
This sequence comes from Bothrops alternatus, assembly GCA_034064705.1. Taxonomy (NCBI): domain Eukaryota; kingdom Metazoa; phylum Chordata; class Lepidosauria; order Squamata; family Viperidae; genus Bothrops; species Bothrops alternatus. The sequence continues at coordinate 322,425 of JARGCV010000340.1, forward strand.
AATGGGGAGGGTCCATCACCTTCAAAGGCAGGTGCCAGGGCTGAGTCTCGGGGGCCCGGGTCGATCGGACTGACTGTCAAATCACTTTCCACTCCCCCATCTTTGTTCAGCATGCACGTGTAAACGGTGGCTCCTGGGGAAAGAGAATCAGGGGATGGATGGAGAGGAGAGGAAGAAAACTGCCTGGATCCTCACAGCCCTCGCATCCCATCAGGCTGCAACACTCCCCAGTGCCCATTCGGTGAGACTGGTGTCACCTGATTCCCAGCATTTAAGTCATTCCTGCCAGGATTAAAGCCCTCCCCCCTCTTCCTACCAGCAGCCACCAATGGCAATCTCAAGGTCCATCAAATCTCTCCTCTTTGCCAAGGGTCCCAACAGGGGTGCAGTTAGGTGCCCCCACAGAGGCAAGCAGGCTGCCTTCTCAGGTCTGTGGCACCAGCCTCCAGGGCCATCCCATCCCTCCCCCCACCAGGGGCCAGGCTGTGAAAAACCGCCCTCTCCTGAAGTCAAGGACCCCACTTCACATGCCAAACCCTCTTGTCTGTTCAGCAGGGTCTGGTCCTCTGTGCCAACTGTGCCAACCTGCTGGAAACACCTGTGAAGATGCCCCTAGTGAAAAGCTGCAAGCCAAGAGGGTGAGGCCCATGTGTGTCATGGCAAAGGTATCACCCTGGGACCAGAAAGGGCCGGGTTCAAGTCCACCTGAGAGTACAGAAGCTCTCTGGCCGGCCCTTCTTCCTACTGTAAAAGATTTTTCAGAGGCTGCCCCTCCCCTTATCACTTGAGCTGGCATCCCATGGCTGTCTGAGCTCAAGGAGAGGCCGAAGGATGCAGAGAGATGTCAGGGAGACCTGCCCTGGAGTCCTGCAGAGGTGGTGGTGGAGCACGGCTTAAATACAGAGAGGGGAGGGTGGCCCCAAGAAGGGTTTACAGGACAGTAACCATGAGGCCTCTTCCAGGGTAGACTTAGCCCAAGGCATTGGTTTCGGGGCCCAGGGAGGAAGAGGTCCTACCTGGGGACTTGCGAACATCAGCGGTGAAGAGCCAGTCGGCCGCCTTCCTGGCATCAGGACCCACCAGGTAGAATTTGCCAAAGTAAGACATGTCAAAGAGAGCGAGAGCATTTCGGCAGCTCAGGCATTCCCTCCTGATCTGAAAATGCAGACACAGCCAGGATGGGTGAGGGGCCAAATAAAGATCCCCCCATTTCTGCTTCCATTCAAAAATCTGATATCCTCTGGCAATCTCACCCAAGACTTCTCTGCTCTGCACCCCTCCCTTAACCCACATTTGGCAGAATTGCTCCCGTTAGCCCCCTCCACAGGAAGCCACATCCAGCCCAAGCATGAAAACTGCTGGGCAAGGCAGCGTCTGGGGCCCGGAGAGGAGCCTCTCTTCGGCAGCTGCGCAGCGGTGGACCGGGACCCTGACTGCCTTCCTGGGAAGGAGAAGGCAGCAGAGGGGCTTTGTTTCCTTGAGTCTGCCTTGCCCACCTGGTGAATCTCTAACCCTAACCCTGAGCTCTTTCTACTCACACTGCTATGATGAGGAGGGAAGTCAAAGGTGTACTCCTCGGAGAGCAGCTGGCGGTAGACATCCTCCTCATGGGGCGGGTGGCCGTAAGCTCCATAGTAGTTGTAGTCCAGCACCTGGATTGGTACATGAACAGCAGGCCTCAGACCCCTTCCTGCAGAGATGCCCTGGAGAGACGGGCTCAGAGCTGAAAGCCGGATGTTGTGCTGCGGGTGGAGTTGCAGGGGAAGCCAGCAGGGGGCTTCGGCCTGACTGAGCCATGGAGGGAGGGAGGGAGTACATGCTGAGTGCACTTGGAGTGGACAACTGGCCATGACCAGGATGTCCTGGATGGGATTTAGCCTGACCACATGGCTTCCCCTCTAGCCTGCAATCCTGGGATTTCTATGTGATCTCCCATCCAAGTTCTAATCAGGACTGGTTCAGCTCAGAGATTGGCTAAGGTGCCCTCACTGGCTGTGACAAAAGAACATCATTTCGACTGGAGCAGACACGGCCCTTTCTTCCCTGGAACAGATAGGTTTATATGGCACCCCAGGTGCTCGGGAAGCAGGGCTGCCAATTGTTGGGCTGGTACAACAAGGTCCAGTATAGAAGAGGACAGCTGCCTGGCTGGGTGGCCCAGAAGGCCCTGAGCAGACGAGGCCATGCCTGGTTGCTGCACCGCCTGCCTTCTTCCCGCTGCTGCAGCCACCTCCCCACCGCTGGGCCAGAACAGAACCACCTTCTCCATCCTTGGGCCATTCAAGGGGAGACATGAATGGAGGCTTCTGAAGGCTTTGAATGACCCCGAAGGGAAAGCAGGTCCCCTGCCCAGCCTTGGAAGAGACTCGCCCGATGCTTACCGGTGCTCGGCCGAGCGGGTTGAACCAGCCTGGCCTCTCCCACCCGTGTCTCTCCTGGAAGACGCAGCCCTGAAGCAGCAGCTCCTGCAGGCACAGAAATGGTGAGCAGGGAGAAAGCACCCACACTCCTCCTCCAAGAAAAGCTGGGAAAGGTCCTCCTGGATGAAAATTCATGCCTGAAACCTCTTATTGGACAAGCCTCTATCATCTGCCCCACAAATGTTACCTCTCCCTGACCCTGGGTTCAATCCTCTGCTGCATCCCACACTTTTTTGCTGCAGCTGGTTGGAGATCTGGCCCAAAGTCAGAGCCAGGGACTTCTTCTCTGAAGGAGGATTCTCTAGGATTTGGGGTGGCTCTGCTCCCCCATCCCTCCAGCCCTTGTGGGGGATGATCCTTGGTCTTGGCCACTGGATCCCCCAGTCTGCAAGGAGAATCTCTGTGGAGAAACCGCCAGGCTGCCTCTCGCACCCAAGGCTGCCCACGCAGACCACTCCCAGGCCTCAATTGCTCGTGTGAGTCAGACTACACCAGAAGGGCCAAGCGGTGGGCCATGTGGGTCTCTCCATGCCAACCCCTTGCTGTCCCCGGTCTCTTTGCTGCTTCTTTCCCTGGGAAACCCAAGGGCTGCATCTAGAGATGCACCAGGTACAGTGTGCCAGGCACCTGGCTGGGGAAGATGAGGTCACATCGGTGATGAGACCACATCCCAGAGACAGAACCAAAATGGCTCCCTCCTAGGCTGGTAAAGGCAGAAATGTCCAATTCTTCTGCCCAGAACTGAGCCATAGACAAGAAAGACCGAACTTTGGACATTTTCTGCAAAGTTTGTGCCTTGAAGGATGTGCAAAAGAAGTGAAGGGGCCGGAACAGATTGTTTTGGGGTAAAGAAAATAAACTTGGGATGCAGGGGGCATCATTGAGAGGATCCAAATGCCAAGTCCTTCATCTGCCAACCTCCTACAAGCAATAAGCTGTGAGGGCACCTGGGGTAGTGCCAGCTTCCCCCTTTTGCAAAAAGCCAGGAGCAACTATCGAAGGGTGGGCAAGGAAAGGACCATTCTATTGGGAGGGGTAGAAATGCTTATGGAGGGGGGGCTTCCTTGCTGTGGCTCACCTGATCTTATCCAGAAGAGCTCTGCTTTCTTCTGCTGCCCCACATTTGCTGTGGCATCCCAGAAACTGAGCCTTCCCCCCAACGCTACTTGGCCTCAATTCATCCAGATTAAACGCCAGGGCCGGTGGGGGGAGGAGCCTAAGAGCCTGGGCTGCCAGTCAAGCATGGAAAGAGTTTGGTGGATAGCAGCGATATTAGGCCAACTGGCCACTGCATCTTTGCCTGAGGCACATGAGGGGGGGGAAGGGTCCGCAATGCACCCAGCAGCTCCGCCCTCACCTCATGCAGAGGGTCCTTCCTCAAGTTACGCCCGGCCAGAGGCTCATCATACGGGAACACGATGGAGTAGTTCTTGGCGTAGGACTCGTGGCTCCGCTCTCGAATCCAGCGGCTGTTGCCCGAGAGGAAGCGGTGAAACCTCCTGAAAAGTGAGGTGGACCTCATCACCACAGGGGGTGGGGGAGGCGTGGGACAAGCAGCATCTCTAGGGGAAGAGCTGGACAAGGACACCTGGGGGCCGGCGGATACCTTGGGACCAAGAATGACATCCACAGATCCATGACAGGGGACCCTCTGGCAGCAGGACCCTGCGGTGGGTGGGGGGCTTATCAGGGGCCAGAGGGCTATTATCTGCCCCTGCTGAGCTAGAAGAACTAACAGTCTTTGCTACCACAGCAAAGGGAACTGGAAAAGTTCAAGGAAGACCCCACTAGGGGCAGGGGCAGGGCTGGGGCAGGGCTGGGAGGGGGCTGCACATAAACTGAAAGGAACACACACACCCGCCTCCAGTGCAGCAAGAACATTTCCACTCTCCATTGGATTAGGGACTAATCCTGAATCTGCTTGGCAGGACAACAGCGAGAAGCTGCTTGTTCTATCCCAGCCTATAGCCGCCCTTGTTAAAGGCACAAGGACCAAACCCCTGTTGAGAAAATAGGCTGGAGACTTAAAACAAAACAAACCCCTTTTAATATGGGTAACAAACCTGCCAAATAATCCAGAAACAAAAGCAGCAAACACAATCCAAATTGTCCACACGAAACATGATGCAAACAGAAAAGTAGTCACTGGCAATACTAACAGAACAGGATCCCATGAAGTACTTTGCAAACGGTTGCCTTCAGCAACCAGCATCGCCCACACCTTCCCTTTTTATAAAGCAGTCCCAAGGCATTGCCTCTCAGTGCCTTCTCCTCCCCTGGAGTTGTCTATTGACTGCTGCTGATCGGCTCTCGCTAATTGCTGGTGTCTACGAGCATCAATCATCATGTCCATCAGGTGTGAGTCCTCCAAGTCTGACTCATTCTCCCCACACAGCTGAGCTTCATCAGGAACATGACTGGAGGGCCCAGGCTCTTCATCAAACCGTGAGTCTTGTAATTCCTCCGAGCCTCCCTCTGACCCTGAGGGCCCTTCAAATGCCTCCTCCACCTCCTCCTCAGATTCCCCAGACTCAGCTGTTGGGAACACAGGCTGGCACGGAATCACGACACTGCTCACCTAATGTCATAGCTGAACATGTCCTTCTCTGGATGTCCATGGACAATCCAGTGGGCCAGTTCCTTCCCACAGCCTCCTCCAAGCATCATTCCTATGGAAAGGGAGGGCTAGAAGTCAGAGGGTGTGCAAAGATGCTCCTTTATAAAATGCATCCTCTACCAATTCTGAGCTGCTTCTTTTGCTGGACAACTTGGGAGCCATAGACAACCAGATTTCTGCTTTCCTACACGTGGAAGAAAGCTATTTTCTGACAAATCTTGCAGGGTCTCACTCGCTTATTAGCTCAGAATGGCCCTTGCAAATTTATTTAAATGTGACCTTTAAAGGCGGCAGCTTTTCACTCAAAGCTACACAGTAATCTCAAGAACTAGAAACTGCAGGAGATAAAATTAACCAGAAGCTCAAATAAGGGCTTCACCCACTGTGGGGTAGGAAGCAATGATGCTAGGAGCAGCCTGGCCAAAGGCAGCTGCTGCTTCTGCACAGCAAGGCCTTTGGTCTCCCAAATCCTCTGGCAGGGTGAGGGTGCTGGGCTGAGTGAGATTTTTTGCCTCAGGAGCAGCCCTGGGCTCCCGGTCATCCACAAGGCTGTGGAGAGGGGTGGGGTGACCAACGGGGCTCCTCTCACTAAATCTTGAACCTATGCCAAGTGCATTTATTTAAATAGGGTGTTTCTCTGCTGCTATATTTATGGTGCTCTCACCTGCCATGCTCTTCTAGGATGTGAAAACCACCAGCAAAAGACTCTTCCACCTCCTCTCCAAAAGCACACCCCCCAAGCAAATCTCATTAGGACTGAACAGCTCTCCCCGGGATCAAGCTGGGGGGGGGTTGGGGAGCCTTTGAAACATTGTTCCCCCCTCCCTGCTCTCTTTCTGCAACAGAGTGTCCCGGGCCCACGGCTTGGCCCAAGGGCAACCACTGGCCAGCGCCTTCTTCTTACGGACTTGGCTAAGCACTTTCCACGCCAGGAGCCAGGCACGTGTGCATTTCACCAACCTTCCTGCCTGGGAAGGCTGCAAAGGTTACTTTAGGGGCCGAGGCGGCTTGCTCCTTACCGGCACTGTTAAAGCCACATCCCAGGAAAAAGCCACGGACTTCTGGCGCTTCCCCTAGGAGAGGCTTGTGGTCTGCGGTGAAGGATTCTGGGGCAGTGAGAAAGCGAGAGGGAGGATTAAATGCAGTGCAGCAATTCCAGCTTTAATCCCATGCAATAATGCTGCAACTTTAGATACAGTATGCACACCCAGAGTCAGACCCCTGTCAAGAACTGCAGAGTTCTCTAATTCCTGGGAAAGAAAACTCTCTCTCACATAAACACACACATACATGGATTTCTCTGTGGAAAGATCATGCTTGGAAGCCCAGTGCACAAAGGAAGTGCAGAAGAGGAAATAGTAGGGGGTGGGGGAAGGTGAGTGTGTGTGTGAGAGAGAGACTTTGACTTTGACTTTATTTTGACTTATATGCCGCCCTTCTCCTCAGACTCAGGGCGGCTCACAGCAAATAATACAAGTACAAAATATAAATTAGTTAAAAGAATAATATACAATATAAAAAACAATAAAACTATACCCACTCATACAACATACAGTCCCAATCAAAGGCCCAGGGGCAGAGCGCAGCTCACAAACCCCAAGCCTGTCTGCATAGATGTGTTTTTAAAAGTTTTCGGAAAGCTAGGAGGGAAGGAGCAGTACAAACCTCTGATTCCAGAGGGCTGGGGCAGCAACAGAGGTCCCGCCAAACGGCATTGTGTAACAGACGGGACCCGTAGGAGGCCAACCCTATGTGCCCTAACCGGTCGCTGGGATTTATGAGGCAGAAGACGGTCCCGCAAGTATCCTGGCCCATTGCCATATAGGGCTTTAGAGATCATAGCCAACACTTTGAATTGTGTTTGGAGACCAATTGGCAGCCAGTGCAGCTCACGGAGGGCTGGAGTGACATGAGCATGTCTTGGGAGACCCAAGACGGCTCGCGCGGCCGCATTCTTCAAAGGTTGCCCCATGTAGAGAGCATTACAGTAGTCGAGTCTCGAGGTGACAAGGGCATGGGTGACTGTGAGGAGTGATTCCCGGTCCAAATAGGGCCGCAACTGACGCATCAGGTGAACCTGGGCGAATGCCTCCCTCGCCACAGCCGAAAGATGGTATTCTAAACTTAGCTGTGGATCGAGGAGGACACCCAAGTTGCGAACCCTCTCCGACGGGGACAAGACTTCCCCGCCCAGGGTAATGGATGGACAGATGGAATTGTCCTTGGGAGGCAGAACCCACAGCCACTCCGTCTTGTTGGGATTGAGTCTGAGCCTGTTAGCACCCATCCAGACCCCAACAGCCTCCAGGCACCGGTTCATCACTTCCACTGCTTCGCTGTAATGACGCGGGGTAGAGATATAGAGCTGAGTGTCATCAGCATACTGATGACAACTCACCCCGTGTCGACGGATGATCTCACCCAATGGCTTCATGTATATGTTGAAAAGCAGAGGTGAGAGAACAGACCCCTGAGGGACTCCACACGGAAGAGACCTCGGAGCCGATCTCTGACCTCCTGCAAACACCGACTGCGACTGGCCAGAGAGGTAGGAGGTGAACCACCGCAGAACGGTGCCCCGCACTCCAAGCCCCTCCAACCGGCGCAGAAGGATACCATGCTCGATGGTATTGAAAGCCGCTGAGAGGTCAAGAAGCACCAGGATAGTGGAATAACCTCCATCCCGGGCCCGCCAGAGATCATCGGTCAGCGCGACCAAAGCTGTAGCCGGACCTGAACCCAGACTGCTGAGGGCCCAGATAATCAGCTTCATTCAAGGACCGTTGGAGTTGGAGTGCCACCACCTTCTCAACAACCTTCCCTAAAAAGGGAAGGTTGGAGACTGGACGATAATTATTTAAAACTGCCGGGTCCAGGGAAGGCTTCTTGAGGAGGGGGCGCACAAGTGCCTCCTTTAAGGGAGCCGGAAAGGACCCCCCTCAGTGAAGCGTTAACAACAGCCTGGACCCAGCTCCGTGTCACCGCCCTGCTAGCTGAAACCAGCCAGGAGGGGCACGGGTCCAGTAAACAGGTGGCAGAACTCACAGCTCCAATGGCCTTGTCCACGTCATCAGGAGTTACCAGATCAAACTCCTCCCATTCAACAGGACTAAGACGGGCCTCTGTCATCTCCCCTCCCCTCCCCCTGCCTCCCATTATGCGAGGGACGATCTGCGAAGGGACTGCTGAGAGGCTTCTGGCTTTGGGAGGCCACTGTGAAAGGGAACAGCTTGGCCCCTTCCTCCCTCCCTACTACCACATGAGTGAATGGCTGGGAAGGTAGCTGAGAGGCATTGGCGTTGGCGTTGGGAGATCGCTGCAAAAGGAAGAGTTTGGCGCTCCCCCCCCACCATCATGCGAGTTGGTAGTTTGGGAGGACTGCAGAGAACCGCAGGTGTTGAGGGAGCAGCATGGACCTGGAAGTGAGGGAAGCAACGTCGTTGAGATTGGACTGCCTGACTCTCTAGCCAGACCCCATCGATGCACTTTATCTGACTGGCTGCGTACTCAAGAAGGACCCTTCTTGCATTGCGAGATTCCCCTCTCTCGCAATCATGGCCCTCTGTTTTACCAAGGGCCTATCTCGAGGACGGACTTTGGAGTCCTGAGAGATGGCATGTATTAAATAAGGGGCTTTGGGGTTTTTTAAACAAGTTTTTAATGAAAGTTTTAAGGGAGGGAAGGGGTGGGGAAGGGGTGTCTAGGGTGGGAGAAGGAATTGTTGGAGGTGAGCAAGAAGACAGGCCAGGCAACGGAAGGGGACGGAGTCCTGAGGGTGCGGATGGGGGGTTGATTAAGGCTAATTTAGTTCCTATTAGTACCGTAAGCGGGAGGGGCAGGTATAGCGGGAGCAGGGGGCCGTATCATAATAAGGGAGTGCGCACCCACTGTTTACGAGTGGTTGTGTGCTCCGACCCCCAAGGCTCAACCGGTTCTCGGGGTTATCCAGAACCACAGGGCCCTGGCTGTAGGCTGGTGCTGTGCAACGCCAGGTCTATGGTAAATAAGGCCCCCCTCATTCAAGATTTAATTTTGGAGGGGGGAGCAGATCTGGCGGGTATAACAGAGACCTGGTTGGGACCAGAGGGCGGTGTCCCTCTGGTGGAAATGTGCCCACCGGGTTTCCTTGCATTCCACCAGCCGAGAGCCCAGGGCAGGGGTGGAGGAGTGGCGGTCGTGATTAGGAAAGATTTTAGGCCGAGGGAGGTCACTGTTCCTCAGACGGCGGGCTGTGAATCCCTCCTGGTGAAGTGGGACCTTGGGGGCCCGAGGGCGGTGTTGACTACGTACTTGGCTCCCTGCCACATATCAACCTCCCTGCCCAAGCTCCTGGACGTTATCACCGCAGTGGTGGTTGAGGTCCCTAGGCTGATAGTTATGGGTGACTTCAACCTGCCATCCGTGGGCGGGGTGTCCGGTGAGGCTCGGGAGTTCATGGCTTCCATGACAGCCATGGACCTGGCCCAGGTAATTCAAGGCCCCACACACACAGGGGGGAACACGCTTGACCTGGTTTTTGTCTCTGGACAGTGGCTGAGTGGTCAGAATATAGGGGATATAGTCATTGAACCCCTGTCATGGTCTGATCACTCTCTCCTACGCCTGGACTTTCTGACCGTTGCACCCCACCGCAGGGAGGTGGAACCAGTGAGATGGTACCGCCCCAGGCGGCTGATGGAGCCCGAGTGATTCCAGGCAGAGGTTGGGCCAATTCCTGAGGTTCGGATACACGACTCGGTCGAGGAGCTGACGGCAGCCTGGGATAGGGCTGCGGCCGGCGCTCTAGACCGGGTCGTGCCTTTGCGGCCTCTGATTCGGCGTGCGTCTCGATTGGCCCCTTGGTATAATGAGGGGCTGAGAGAGATGAAACGCCGGAAAAGACGCCTAGAGAGCAGCTGGAGATCGAGCCTTGCCGAATCTGACCGAACACTGGTAAGAGACCATATTAGGTCCTACCTAGCGGCGATAAAAGCAGAGAAGTGTTCTTACTTCACTGCTCTTATCGCGTCATCAGATAACCGCCCAGCCTCCTTGTTTAGGGTGACCCGCTCCCTCCTTCATCAGGAGGTGAGAGGAGACCCCTTAGAGGGTAGAGCTGAGGATTTCGGAAAATATCTGCATGATAAAATCGCTCAGATACGGGAAGGCTTTGATTTCAACTGGGTGTGTCCGGTGGGAGAGACGGAGTCCGGTCTTGAGACTGTTATCTGGGCTGAGTTTGACCCCGTGACTTCCGAGGACGTGGACAGGTTGTTTGGGGGACTTAGGGCGACCACTTGTTCATTGGACCCGTGCCCCTCTAGGCTGGTGCTGGCATCCCGGGAGGTGGTACGAGGCTGGTTCCAGGTAATTATTAATGCTTCTTTAAGTGAGGGTGTCTTCCCTACCGCCTTGAAAGAGGCGGTAGTGAGGCCCCTCCTTAAGAAGCCTACCCTGGATCCAGCTGTTTTATCAAATTATCGTCCTGTCTCGAACCTTCGCTTTCTTGCGAAGGTTGTTGAGAGCGTGGTTGCCAGACAGTTCCCACGACACCTGGAGGAATCGTTATACTTGGATCCACACCAGTCGGGCTTCAGGCCTGGCTATAGCACGGAAACAGCATTGGTCGCGTTGGTGGATGACCTCTGGCGGGCCCGGGACAGAGGTTGTTCCTCTGCTCTGGTGCTATTGGACCTCTCGGCGGCTTTTGATACCATCGATCATGGTATCATGCTGCAACGGTTGGAGGGGTTAGGTATAGGGGGCACTGTTTTGCGGTGGTTCGCCTCCTTCCTCTCCGGCCGGATGCAGTCTGTGTTGACAAGGGGTCAGAGGTCGACCCCGAGACCCCTTGTATGTGGGGTACCTCAGGGGTCGGTCCTCTCGCCCCTACTGTTCAACATTTATGTAAAACCGCTGGGTGAGATCATCCGTGGTTTTGGTGTGGAGTACCATCTGTACGCTGATGATACTCAGCTGTACATTTCCACGCCGAACCACCCCAACGATGCTCTTGCCGTGCTGACCCAATGCCTGGAGGCCGTGCGGGTCTGGATGGGGAAGAACGGACTCAAGCTCAACCCTTCCAAGACCGAGTGGCTGTGGCTACCGTCGTCCCGGTTTAGTCAATTGACTCCTTTGTTGTCTGTTGGGGGCGAAACAGTGGCCCCCGCAGAAAGGGTTCACAATTTGGGAGTCCTCCTGGATTCACGGCTATCTTTAGAGGACCATCTGGCGGCCGTGGCCGGGAGGATGTTCTATCAGGTTCGCCTGGTATGCCAGTTGCGTCCCTTCCTAGACCGGGACTCGCTATGCACAGTTACTCATGCCTTCGTCACTTCCAGGCTGGACTATTGTAATGCTCTCTACATGGGGCTCCCCTTGAGGTGCACCCGGAGGCTTCAGCTGGCCCAGAATGCGGCCGCGCGGGTAGTGACAGGAGCGTCGTGGCGCTCCCATGTAACACCGCTCCTGTGCGAGCTGCACTGGTTGCCGGTGGTCTTCCGGGTGCGGTTCAAGGTGTTAGTGACCACCTTTAAAGCGCTCCATGGCATCGGACCCGGATACTTACAGGACCGCTTACTACTAGCAAATACCTCCCGCCGTCCGGTACGCTCCCACAGAGAGGGCCTCCTCAGGGTGCCGTCGGCCAGACAATGTCGACTGGCGACCCCCAGGGGGAGAGCCTTCTCTGTGGGAGCTCCAACGTTTTGGAACGAGCTCCCCCCCGAACTCCGTACGATGACGGACTTACGCACCTTCCGTCGGGAACTGAAAACTTTCCTTTTTCAACAGGCCGGCCTGGCATAGAAGCTCCGGCTCCAACCGGGTGAAAATGTTTTAGGGGGATTGTCTAATTTTTAGGATTTTTGTAATTTTTAGGATTTTAGGATTTGTATATATTGGGTTTTATAGATTTTATGGCCTAATTTGTTTAATTTATTTTTAAATATTTTAATTTTGTACATTTATATGTTTTTTAAATTTTAAGGCTGTAAACCGCCCCGAGTCCTTCAGGAGAGGGGCGGTATAGAAATTTAATAAATAATAATAATAATAATAATCTCGACTGACTCATTGTCAGCCGACACTGTATTCCAATTGGAGTCCAAGTCAGCCCGGATCTGAGTGACCTTGTCTGCAAAAAAGCTGTTAAATTCTTCGGCATTGCCCTGCAAAGGTTCCTCTCTCCTCCCCGTACCAAGGAGAGAGCGAGTCACCCTAAACAGGGCAGCCGGACGAGATTCCACAGACGCAATCAATGCGGAAAGATGCTGAGATCTTGCCATAGTGATTGCTTCCAAATAGGTCTTAATATAAGCTCCCAATTTGGTTCGATCAGGTTCGGATCTGCTTTCCCTCCATTGCTTCTCTAAACGTCTCTTCTGGCGCTTCATCCGCCTGAGTTCCTTGGTGAACCAAGAAGATCTCCTGGGTCTGCTACCACAGAGAGGTCGCAATGGCGCAATCCAGTCTAGAGCCCCCGTAGCGGCCATATTCCAGGCCGTCACTAAGGACTCCGCCGAACTGTGTATGAGCGAATCCGGCAATTCCCCAAGCGCCCTTTGAAAACCAATAGGATCCATCAGGTGTCTGGGGCGGAACCATTTAATCGGTTCCGGCTCCCTGCGAGAGAGGATTGGTGTCGTAAACTCAAGCCGCAGCAGAAAATGATCTGTCCATGACATGGGCAAAACTTCTAATTCCCTTAATATCAGATCATTCCTCAACTGTTCCGAGAGAAAAACCAAGTCAGGTGTGTGTCCCTTCTCATGGGTCGGGCCCTCAATTACTTGTGTCAGGTCCATGGTTGCCATGGAAGCCATGAACTCCCGCGCCAACCCAGAGGACTCACCGAGTGACGGCACATTAAAGTCCCCCAAGACAATAAGTCTGGGGAACTCAACCGCCAACCCAGCTACCTCCTCGAGTAGCGTGGGCAGGGCTGTAGAAACGCAGCTGGGAGGCAGGTAGGTAAGCAACAGACCCACCTGTACACCTAGGTCCAACCTCATAAGGAGGGACTCACAACCTGATATCTCAGTAGCAGCGAGTCTGCACAGCCCGAGTGACTCCTTAGCTATAATTGCCACTCCTCCCCCCCTTCCCTGGGGTCACATCTCAGAGAGGGGAACTCCTCCCTCCGGTGTCAGCCAGGTCTCAGTCATGCATGGCAGGTCGGCCTCCCCATCCAGAATTAAATCCCGGATGAGGAGAGCTTTGTTTACCACCGACCTGGCATTAAGCAGCAGCAACCTGAGTCCAGGGTCCGGATTTCGCTCGTTACCAGTACTTCGGGAGAGGTTCCGGGGGCCGGAACAAGAGATCGCTTTCAAGCAGCGTGGCCTTGTTCCCCGAGAGCGGCCTACCCCAGGCCTCCCATCGTATCTGCCTCTTCCCCATAGGACCAGTATAGCCTGGCCCTCTGGTCCCTCAGAGCAAGGCTCCTCCACCTCACTAGCTTCCACAATTGCAGACAGGCCGGCCCTTCCATTCATCATACAACCGCCCATCCATTCAACCCGATTCACTCCACAATCAGTCAATCCCCCCCACATCATTCATAACATCCAACAAAAATAAGTTAAAACAGTATTAAACAACTTGAATTATTTAAAAATTTAAACAAATAGTAATTAAAACAATTTAAAAACATAGTAATAAAAAAATAAAAACAGGCATGCCAGATGTTAATCCTGCTGCAATAACTATAGCTGTATTAGTCCCTCCTAAGATAAAACCTGTAGTAGAGTCCAAAACAGAACCCACAGGAGGAATAATTATACTAAGAGAGGGAGGGAGGGAGGGAGGGAGGGAGAGAGAGAAAAGCACCAGCCCACTGGCAACTCCCACTGCTGGCCCAGGGGCTGCAGATAAAGGAACTGGTGGCCACTTAATCCACCCCAAGTGTCTTGCACTTCACCCTGGTCTCTGCCTCTTCCTCAGGTCAAGTCTTATTTTTTAGAGCTCAAAAAATTCTCCTTAAGAATCCTTGGCAAAACCTTCCCTAATTGAGCTGAAAATACTTTACGGATTTGTTCATATTTTTAAAAACTGTCTCCAAAACAGTTATCTTTTCCTTACTTAATCCACACATTCCAAGAAAGTACCATTTTGCATTTTTCTTCAGCTTAATATTTATTTCATTATGACTAATAGAGGAAAGTAAGAGGCTTAAAAAGCTGATTCAGTTTATGCTGGTAAAGTCTATTAATTTGAACTATGAGACCAGGTGAAGTATAAATATTCTAACTACTTTGACTTCAGAAACTCAACTCAGTTCAGCACAGAAGACTTTCTTCCTTCTTGCTGACGCCTGGAAGGGCAGCTGTCAAAAAAGCAGCATTTGGAAGAAGCAGGCAGGGAGCCTTCCCAGACCTCCCTCCCTCCCACTTTCCAGCATGGGAAAACAACCCCGCCTCCTCCCTCTCCCCAGGGCTCAGTGGGTTCTAGGCAGAGAGGAAGGTCACCCTCTTCCGTCTTCAGCCCCCACCTCCGGATGAATTCTTCTCTGGCTGATTTTCTTCTTGTTCTTTAGTAGCTTCCAGCCATGTTTTACCTCTCCTCCACTTTGCCAGGGAAAGGAAGGGCAGGAAGCTCCTGGCTGATGGCTGTTACTGCCACATGGTGCCTGATGCACTAGAACAGAGAGCCCCAGACTTTTGGGCATCAGGGACTGATTCCGCAGAGAAAGGTTTTTCCATGGACCGGAAAGTGTGTGGTTTTGTGTGCTGCCTGCATCTCACGGATGGGGCTTTGCTTGTTTATGCAGATCAGCGGCTGGCATGCCGCGGCCCGGTACCAGTCCACAGACTGGGGGTTGGAGACCCCTGCACTAGAAGGTCTCCAGAGAAGATCTGGGAAAGGTCTTCACTTGTGTGGATTTCATACCTCCCTTCAGAACCTTCTAGAACAGCTCTGGGGAGGGGGAGTCCCTCCCCAGGAATACCATTTGGCTTGGGGCCAGTCCAAGTGATCCATACAGACCTATGATCAGAGAATGGCCTCATCCCCATCAGGTGACCAAGAAGTGGAGGACCATCCTCTTGGGCAGCGATGATCCAGCCGGTATTGCTGGATGAAAATGGCGGGCTAAGCTTAGCAGTGATGATTGGGCAAAGGCTGCCTTGGCTCTTGTGATGGGAGTCGGGATTAGGGAGCGCTCAGCAAAGCTGGATATGCAACTGCCATGCAGAAGGCCCCAATCTCTAAATGGGCATTGGAGGCCATGAGGAAGCATCGGCCTGATAGAATGGGGCCACAAGGGCCCGCCAAGGCGAGGGCAGAAAAACAGACCCTTCCACTGGAGCTGAGGGGTGAGAGAATCCATGTGGAGGTTTCCCAGGTGTGGGCCACAAGGTGCATCACCCGCCGAAAGCGCCAGGAGGGAGGGGGAGCTGGGCATCATGGAGGCTCCAGCTGGACAGGGCACAAAATGCTTCTCAGGAGGGAGAAGAGGAAGAGGAACACAACTGGGGTGGAGCTCAGCTGAAATTATTTATTGAAGTTATGATCCACCTTTATTTGGAGGCTCCGGGTGGCATCTCATTTCAGTCCAGGTGAAATGCCAAAGAGGAGTTTGCTGAACAAAGCTGAGGAGAGTTGCCAAGAAAGAAGACACCCCAATCCACGTCCCTTCGGCCTGCCAGAACCCAAGGAGGCAGCAGACACAGCGCCTGGAGCCAGAGGTTGCTTCCAGGGACTCATGGCTAGGCTGCAGTTCAGACTCTTCAGCAGCTTCTGTAATGTATTGAGTTAAACTTATGGAACAGTTTGCCGAGATCTGTGCAGGGACCGTTAGCAGACCACTGGCCTGCTAGCCAGACTTGCTGTCTGCAAGGGTTGATTAGTATGCATTTGAGCGGGAGAATACGGTGCATTCATTAGCTGATGCCGCCCAAAGCTGAATGTATAAATGGGGCGGAGCCATGCTCGTTAGTTTCTGTTTTGATAGTCAATAAAGAAGTACCTGTTACTACTGCTGCCTCTTCAATGCTGAACCAAGCAGAAAACAGAACAGCTTCACCACCTGCTTAGTCTAAGCAGGGCAGTGAGCATAAGCCCAAGCACTCGGGACCGTCAAGGACACGGCCACTACTATGGACAGTGACCATCTGCCAGGATCTGTCCAGGCATCCGAGGACATCTGCCTGGTCAAGAGCCCAGAGCCCAGATAAGCCACCCCTTGCTGCAAACACTACCAGGCTCTGAAACACAAGCCCACCTTGGCAGAAGACAGAAAGTGGGGGGCAGGCCAAGGAGAGGCAATGGTTTTGGGCTGCAAGGCAAGCCAGCCAACAAGTCAGCCAAACCCTGATGAAGAGGAGGGGAGGCTGGCGGTGATTGGAACACACCATCCTGTCAGCTCTTAGCAACCATGCAGATTTCCTCCTTGACGGTTTGTCCTCAGCCTGCCCCCCCATGTCTTCCAACTGTTCACCTCCCTTTGCATGCATGCCATCCTCCTCATCTCTGTCCTTCCACCTTTGCCAGCATTAGAGCCATGCCAGACATGCAGCCCTTCCCTGAATTCTGCCCTCCAATACAGCCAAACTCTCCTCTATCTGTGGCTGCTGTTCTGCTATTGCAAAGCTCGCCTCTCTTCAGTTGACGGTGATTCCTCAGCCCTCGGCTGGTTGGCTGGCTGCTGTCCTCCAGGGCTGGGCAGCCTTGTCCTAAATCCCCAGCTGCACGGAGGCCAAGTAAGGGGCCCCGGACCTGGGAGGGAGCCAGAATAATGGAATCTCACAACCAGATTGGTGGCCTAAGGCCCAGATTTTGTGTCACTCTGCAAGTTTGGGTATCACCATCCTGGATGAGTCCAGAAGAGACTTGCTGTGGAAACCACTCCACACTTCCAGGCGCTCGGCATCCCTGATGGGCTGGACCAAGTGCCCCTGATGGAGAGGGGCAGAAGGGAAGTTCCCCATCTGGATATTGACCACCAGTGATCAGGAATTCATTAAGAAGAGACAATTGATGATTCCTTTGGTGACAGTGTTTAAATACAGCTACCGGTATAAGGATTCTTTGATGCAAGGCAGAAACCAGGGGAAGACTTGCCCTTTGCCAGTTTCAGGAGGAATTGAATGGGGGGGGCTATTTCTACAAGCAGGTTGGTGTGCAAATGAGTGGTGTGGATGACTGAGATTGCAGCTGCTGAATGCCCGAAGATATGTAGAATAATGCCATCTCTTTTCTGCTATTTTCTCTAATCAAAAAAGTCAATCGGGAGGCGCGCATGCGCAAGGCACGGAAGCAGCCGGCTTCTGTGAGGCTCCGAACTCCGGGACTTGAAAAGCCGCGAAAACAGCGCAAAACAGCTGTTTTTCACAGCAAAAAAACCCCTCCTCGGTCGGAGAAGGGGTCAAGAGCTGTGAGTGGGGGTCGAGAGCCTCTGAAAATTCCCTGGAAAAGAGTTCGGGAAGAAAGAAAGAGGACTCCCCTGGGCGCTCATGATAGCTCCAGCCAGGAGCTGTTTCTCTGTTGGCTGACAGACTTACAAGCTAAGACCAGCCTCCGCGTGAGGAAAACTTCGCTAAAGAGGAAAGGAGACAGATGGACTGAACGCAAGAGCCTAAAAAAGCAAGTATTTCTTATATTATACAGCAGATTATCGGCTGATAATGATTCAGTCGAGATGACAGGGACTCGTCTTGATCCTGTTGTGTGGGAGGAGTTTGACCCGGTAGCACCTGATGAAGTCGACAAGGCCATTGGAGCTGTGAGCTCCGCCACCTGTTTATTGGACCCGTGCTCCTCCTGGCTGGTTTCGGCCAGCAGGGAGGTGACGCGGGGCTGGGTTCAGGAGATTGTCAACGCTTCTTTGAGAGAGGGGTCCTTTCCGGCTCCCTGCAAGGAGGCAATTGTGCGCCCCCTCCTCAAGAAGCCTTCCCTGGACCCAGCTGTTTTAAACAACTACCGTCCTGTCTCCAATCTTCCCTTTATAGGGAAGGTTGTTGAGAAGGTGGTGTCACTCCAGCTCCAACGGTCCTTGGATGAGGCCGATTATCTGGGCCCTCAACAGTCAGGATTCAGGCTCGGCTACTCCACGGAAACTGCTTTGGTCGCGCTGACGGATGATCTCTGGCGGGCCCGGGATAAGGGATTATCCACTATCCTGGTGCTACTTGACCTCTCAGCGGCTTTCGATACCATTGACCATGGTATCCTTCTGCACCGACTGGAGGGGTTGGGGGTTGGGGGCACTGTTTGCGGTGGTTCACCTCCTACCTCACTGGTCGGTTGCAGTCGGTGTTGGCAGGGGGTCAGAGGTCGACCCCTAAGTTCCTCCCTTGTGGGGTCCCTCAGGGATCGGTCCTCTCCCCTCTGCTGTTTAATATCTACATGAAACCGCTGGGCGAGATCATCCGACAACACGGGGTGAGATATCATCAGTATGCTGATGATACCCAGCTTTACATCTCCACCCCGTGTCATTTCAGTGAAGCAGCGGAAGTGATGTGCCGATGTCTGGAGGATGTTAGGGTTTGGATGGGTGCCAACAGGCTCAAACTCAACCCCGACAAGACGGAGTGGCTATGGGTTCTGCCTCCCAACGATATTTCAATCTATCCGTCCATTAGCCTGGGGGGGGAGCTTTTGACCCCCTCGGAGAAGGTCCGCAACTTGGGCATCCTCCTCGATCCACAGCTAAATTTGGAACATCATCTTTCGGCTGTGGCGAGGAGGACATTTGCCCAGGTTCGCCTGGTGCACCAGTTGCGGCCCTATTTGGACCGGGAGTCTCTTCTCACAGTCACTCATGCCCTTATCACCTCGAGGTTTGACTACTGCAATGCTCTCTACATGGGGCTACCTTTGAAAAATGTTCGGAGACTTCAGGTAATGCAGAATGCAGCTGCGCGAGCAGTGTTGGGCTTGCCTAGAAATGCCCACATTTCGGCATCACTCCGCGAGCTGCATTGGCTGCCAATTGGTCTCCGAACCCAATTCAAAGTGTTGGTTATGACCTATAAAGCCCTACATGGCATCGGACCAGGTTATTTACGGGACCGTCTGCTGCCTCATGAATCCCAGCGGCCGGTTAGGGCCCACAGAGTGGGCCTTCTCCAGGTCCCGTCAGCCAGACAGTGTCGCCTGGCGGGGCCTAGGGGAAGAGCCTTCTCTGTTGTGGCCCCGGCCCTCTGGAACCAACTTCCCCCGGAGATCCGTGTCGCCCCCACCCTCTCCGCCTTTCGTAAATTGCTTAAAATATACTTTTGCCGGCAGGCCTGGGGCAGCTAACACCTTGCCCCTAGCCAGTGTATGTTTGTGTGTATGTTTGTGGAATGATTGGTTTCTTTTTTAACTAAGGGTTTTTATATTTATGTATTTTATTGTAATTTCTATCATGTTGTGAGCCGCCCTGAGTTCTCCAGAATAGGGCGGCATAGAAATTAAATAATAATAATAATAATAATAATAATAAAGATTAACTACTTTCACAATAAACAAAAAGTATCCAAGATGGCGACTACTTTTACTTTAAAACGAAAGTAGCCGGAAGAGAGGGAAAGTGAAAAGTGAGACGGCATTGCGAGAGTGAACACTAGAGGGCAGTCTAGACGCAAACCTTAAAAAAAAACCTTACAAAATATACATAAGAAAAAGAATAAAAAGGCTACAAGAGGATAAAAAAAGACTATAAAAGGAAGTATCTTGGCAATATAAGAGTAAGAATTAATCTTCTGCATTTAAAAAAAAAAGCTTGGCTAACAGGGGACTGAACTCAGGATGGCCACTAAGCAGTCCAAAATAATAACCTCAAAGGTGGCAACACCCTCCCCAGGCCAGTTCCTTAAAATACCAGGGAACAACCTACCTGTCCCCTCATCTTCCTGCATACCTACGGAATCCCAGGCCCCCCTGTCTACCCAGGCCCCTCCAGAAATGCATATGATGAAAGAATTCAAAGAGATAATGTCAGCAATGTATGAAAAACTAGAGAAAAAGCTGGAGGCAGTGGAAAAGAGGGTGGAGGAAGTGGATAAGAAGATAGAGGGAATGGGGACGAAGATGGAGAGACAAGGCAAAGAACTAGAACAGAAGTTGAAGGAACAAAGCAGAGACCTGGAGAGGAAGATGGAAGATGGAAGCACAAAGCAAAGCTGTTACTAAAGACCTAGACCAAATCAAGGAAACAATACAAACAAACAATAAGAAAATGAGAGAAGATATTGAGAAAAATTTTAAGAAGGTCTGGGAGGGGGTTGAAAAAAGGATGGAAGAGATGGAGAGTCAAATTGAGGGCCAGATGGCTGAGATAATTGAGGGCCAGATGGCTGAGATAAAAAGTGAGGTGCAGAACTATGATGCAATATTGGCAGATGAGGACAGCAATCAGGGTCAGGGGACTGGGAGAATCAACAAATGAAAAGCAAGAAGATTTGAAAAGAATTTTTGTAAAAGCCTTGGTACAATTTCTGGGAGAGGAGGCTGAAAATATCTCTTGGCAAATCAACAGAATCCACAGAGTCAACTCATGGATCGCAAAAAACAAAAATCTACCAAGAGATGTGGTTATCCATTTTGTAACAAAGGGATTCTGAGACCGTATTTCTACAACATCCTATAACAGGAAATTGTATGTAGAGGGGCAAGAGGTGGTGATATTGAAAGAGATCCCCCCCAAGATGTTAAGAGAAAGAAAAGACTACAAGTTCTTGGTCACTGAACTGAAAACACGCGCTCTACAATATCGATGGGAAGCCCCAACTGGAATGTCATTACTCTATAAAGGCAAAAGATACCATCTGAACTCAATCCGGAAAGCAAAAGAATTTCTTGAAAAGGAACTGAAGGCGGGGAGATCCCTGCCCACAACACTGGATAATGTAGATTGGCCACGTGAAAGAGGAATGGACTTAGAACAATGATCAAACTCCCCAGAAGCACAGACCACCGCAGCAGCAGGAGAAGAAAAAGGAGCTTCTCGAGATGCGACTGCACAGAGTATGGATGTCAATAAAATCATGGAAGCAGGACAGATTAAAGAGCAAAGGCAGACGAGGGCTACTACTAAACGCATAGAACAGCAAGAGAAGATCCCACAAAGCAATACGAACACCAACCTTGGGAGCGAGACCAAAGAAGAAAGCAGGGGAAAAAGCGGAAGTGGTCTGGCAGGAGTGTCCCGAAGCCGATCATGACAAGTAAATATTTGACTTGGAACATTAACGGGTTAAACTCCCCACAGAAAAGGAAGAAAATATTTCATTATCTGAATCAAGGTAAAAATGATATAATTTGCTTACAAGAAACACACATCAGAACTACGGACCAGAAATATTTAACCAACAACAAGCTAGGCACACAATTTGTTGCAGCGGCAGCAGTAAAGAAGAATGGCATAGTCATCTATGTGAAGAAGCATATAAGAGCTAAATTAATAGAGTCAGACTCTCAAGGTAGATATCTAGCAATCGAAATAGTAAAAGATGATAAGAAAATTCTTTTGATGGGCATATATGCACCAAATCAACAACAAGGAAAATTCTACAAATTGGTACATAAAAAGTTAATACAACTCAACTACAGATCATGTATTATAATGGGAGACTGGAATGGTGTCATAGAGGTCGGCCTGGATAAAAAGAAGACAGCACCAAACCCGCAAAAACACTCCAAGTTGCCTAAATCCTTCTTTGACATAAAGGATGACTTCGACCTGATAGACATTTGGAGGGAAAGACATGGCAAAGAGCAAGAATTTACCTTTTTCTCAGACAGACACCAATCATTCTCTAGAATTGACTTTATATTAACAACCAGCGACTTGCTTGTTAGCCTAAAGAAGGTGAAAATCTTACCCAAAGTACTAACAGACCATAACCCAGTGTGGATGGAATTAAGACATGGACAGAAACCTAGGAGATCCTGGATAATTAATGAAAACCTGTTTAAATACGATATAAATGTGGATGAATGCAAAAATGTTATGAAGGAATTCTTTAGCATAAATATGAATAAGGAGGCACCTATAGAAATGATATGTGACGCCAGCAAGGCATACATGCGTGGGATTCTCATGGACATGAACAAAAGGCACCGTTGCAAACAAGAACAAAAAAGAAAGGAGTTAGAAGATGAGATAAGTAAGAAAGAGCAACTATTAATAAAAAGACCGGAGGACAAAGACACCAAAGAGGGAATCAAGATTTTAAGGAAACAATTTGACTTGTTGATGGCAGATCAAGTGGCAAGGAATATACAATATGCAAAGCATAGGACATTCCATAATTCCAATAAACCTGGTCGGTGGCTGGCTTATATATTAAGGAAGAAGCAAAAATCCCGCATAATTGAAAAGATAAAGGAAAGGAAGAGTTTCAAAAGGAAATGATCAAGAAAGCTTTTACAGAATTCTACTCCAAGTTATACGCTGAAGAGAAGACACAAGACAAAGAGATAGATAAGTTTCTGCAAAATGAAAAGTTATTGATAATCACCGATGAACAAAGAGATAGTCTGAATGCATTGATCACACAAGAAGAAATACTTTCAGCGATTAAACAATTGAAAAAGGGAAAATCGCGCTTCCGGTGGCTCCGCCGGCGCAGCTAGAGTCTCCTCTGTGAGGCTCCGTTCTCTGGGCTTGTAAAGCCGCAAAAAACAGCGCACACCAGCTGTTTTTTGCGGTGAAAAATCCCCTCTTCGGGCAAAGGAGAGGTGTAGAGCATCGGGAGCAGGGTTGAGCTCCTCTTAAATCCCTGAAAAAAAAGTTTTCAGGGATCAAGAGTGTGAGCTCCCTAAAGCTCCAGAGGACGCTCCTGCCCAGAGACGCTTCTGTCATCAGACAGAGAAAGACGCTGCGACCGCTTCTGCTTATAAAAATTATAACACAGGAGAGACTGTAAGCAGACTGAGTGAATACAGGAGTTCTTAATGGATTGCAAGTATTTTTTTATTGTTTTTCTGGCTATATATTTCTAACTTCTACAATCAACATAATGCTTTTAAAATGGCGTATAGCTTTCACTGCTTTCATTGTTAGAGGAAAGTGCTGGAAAGTGAAAGTGAATTCTTTACTTTTTTTTCTCTTCTTGTTCTCGTAAGTGAAGCTAGAGAGATGGCTGTAGGAATTGATTTACAGCCAGAGTGATTGTTTTAAATTTAAAACAATTTGAATTTAAAATCAATTAACATTTGAATTTACATTCAAATGTTAAACCTATTTTGGACTGTATTGATAAATTTCATGAAGAAAGGCTTGAAATAGTGAAGAGTTTTAAGCAAGAGTTTAAAGCAATATTGAAAGAGACTATTACAGAAATATTAACCAGATTCTTTTTTCCAAATGAAATTGATCTACAATCGACTGCTGAACATTTTATAATACAATCTAAAGAAGAAGAACAAGAACAATTAACTAGATTCTTTCTTCCAAAGGAAACTGATTTACAATCGACTGATGAACATTTTATAATACAATCTAAATTAGAAGAAGAACAAGAAAAAGAAGAAGATAGTACTGAGAATAAAGAGAATAAAGGGAAATAGACCTTGCTTGATAAACAGTTCATCTATGGAGAGGAAGAGGATTTGTTTCAAGAAAGGAAGGGATGGCTATTCCTTGTAGATAAGCAGCAAGAAGAGGATTTAATTGAGAAAAAAGAGACATTGATTCAGTTTAAGAAGCAACTTACTTATGGGGCTGAAGAAGTAAAGAAGAGAGACTTATTATTTGGAAGGGAGGCCTCGTTATGGAGGTTTACCTGGTTGAAAAAAAAACCTAGAATTCGATTGAAGGAATGAAATTTAAAATTGTATGTAAGGAGCTATGGGTAATTTAAAATTATGGACTGAATTAAGGACTAAGATTATGAGTAACATGTAAGAGAAGATGATTAATGGATATAATTAAATTGATGAAGAATGTATTTGCTTTGAAATGATCTAGGTTTGATATTAGATTGATTGATTGATGGGATAGATAAGCATTATCTGATTGGATAAAGTTGAAGGAATGTAAGTTAGAAATGGAATAAATAGACTGTATTGGTTATGGAGGTTTATTTGACAGATGAGAAAGCCCAGAAGTCGATTGAAGAAATGAAATTTATAATTAAATGAAAGGAATTAAGGCTAATCTAAGACTATGGGCTGAATCAAAGACCAATTTTATAAGTAAGATGTAAGAGAGGATGTTTAATGGAAGATATATTAAATTGATTAAGAACAAAAAAAAAATTTCTTTTTTTTTGTTTGAATTGAGGGGTTTATTGATATTATTTGTTTATTTTTCTAAAAAGATGATTTTTTTTTGATGTTTAGGTTGATTACTGGAAGATGTATATAAAACTTGATTGTTTGGGTGATTTTATATAACCTCTCAATGGATTGAAGTGATTTAAGGTTTGACTTAGATTGATGGTTTAGATATGTAAATGAAAATTATTATTCTTAACAAGATGATTTGTTTGTTTTGTCTAATGGATTGAATTGATTTAGAGATTGCATATAGTATATAGTTTAAAATTCTTGTTAGGATTATATAATAATTTTGTTTGATGTAGTGGATTTTCTTTTGTTTTACCCTGTACTCACTCTGGGAAGTCGGGGGGGAGGGTTAGGGAGGGTTTATAATTTTATATATGATGTTTTCTCAACTGTAATTGGGGTTGATGTAAGAATATGTAATTACTGTCATTAAGGGGTTGCTCGGGTGGCCTCTGGGCACCACATCTGATGGAAAGAGGAAGGAGGAGTGAAGGCTGAAGTAAGTGGAAGTTGATAAGAAGGGGGAAGAGTAGGATGGAGATAGAGAAGGATGGAGGGAAGTAGAAAGGAAGTAGAAAGAAGGATGGCAAGAGGGGGGATGAGTAGGGATAGGTGGGTATAGAGAAGAGAAGGAGGGAGGAAAGTAGGTAGCTAGTTGGTATGTGAGGGGGGAAGGATAGGGTTAGGGGGATGTGGTGGTGGGGGTACCGGGCAGTAATGTTAATTGTTTGGCATGATTATTTTCAGTTGAGCTATTGGTATTTGATGTATTGAAAAATGTATTTATGTTTTGTTTATGGATGATTGTTTATTTTAACACTATGATTTGATTTGAGTAGTTTCTTTTTTCTGTAAAAATTGAAAAAAACCAATAAAATATATTTTAAAAAAAAAGAAAAAAAAAGAAAAAGGGAAAATCGCCCGGGACTGATGGGTTAACAGCGACCTATTACAAGTATCTTCGAGAGGAAATGATAGAACCCCTTAGAGAGCTATTTGTCAACATACAAGAAGGGGGTCAAGTTCCACCGTCGTGGAAAACAGCCTACATCTCTCTAATCCCTAAAGAGAGAAAAGACAACGCTCAACCAGAAAACTACAGACCCATCTCGCTATTGAACACAGACTACAAAATCTTTGCAAAAATCTTGGCTAACAGATTAATGACAGTGTTACAAAAAATAATTCACCCGGACCAAACTGGATTTATACAAGGACGTCAGATGAAAGCTAATGTAAGACAACTTCTTAATATAATAGAGTATTTGGAAAGGCATAACCAGGTGCCCGCTACTCTCATGTTTGTAGATGCAGAAAAAGCCTTTGATAGACTGAATTGGCCGTTTCTGATAAAACTGATTGGGGGATGAAAATGGGAGAACAGTTTATTAATTCCATATTGGCAATTTACCAGAAACAAACAGGCCAGATCATTGTGAATGGGGACTTAACAGACTCATTTAACATAGAGAAAGGTACTAGACAGGGATGTCCGCTATCCCCATTGCTGTTTGTTTTAACGCTGGAGGTTTTACTGAACAAGATAAGAGCGGCAGAGGACATAAAAGGCATACGGATTAGACAACAGGACTACAGACTATGTGCCTTCGCGGATGACCTGCTGGTGACACTGACTCAACCAGCACAATCAGCCAGGAGATTGATGGAGATAATTAAGGACTATGGTAGGGTATCAGGCTTCAAAGTAAATATATCTAAGACGAAGATGCTAGTTAAAAATTTAGATAACTCAAAACAGGACTTAGAAAGAATAACGGGCTGTGAAATAGTTAAGAAACTTAAATACTTAGGAGTTGAGATTGAAGCTACAAATGGGAAATTATATAAAAATAATTACAAGGTGTTGTGGAACAAGATACAAACAGATCTGGTCAGGTGGAAAACATTACAACTGTTGTGAGTGTCTCTGGCCAGGCTAGATACTTGTCCGATGATGATTATGACTCAGCACCGGCAGGCCCTTCTGGGTGTTTTCTCCTCCCGGCAGCTGAGCCAGATACCACGGAGATTGGTATGCATGCTGAGTCAGAGGACGATGACTCAGATGTGGGCCAGGAAACTAATTGGCTCAATCCACGATACCGACGGGCTGATAGGCGTAGGGGTCAGTTGGGTGGACGACGAACGTGACCTGGGAGGCTATATTAACAGGGAAACGGAAGCCTCTGTTTTAGTCACGAGCAACGTTGTGCTCAAGAAGAGACCTGAGAGATTTCACAGTGAGTTTATAACTGGTGTTCTTAGTGTGCTTGTGTAAACTGTTAAATAAAGCCGTGTGTTTTGAACTGCCTTCGTGTGCACTCTTAACGACCTCGTTAAGGGGATTCTTGGCAGCTGAGAGGGGCTAGACAGAACAACAACTGTCCCTGCTGGGCAGGATAGCGGCAGTAAAAATGAATGTACTGCCAAAAATTTTATTTCTCTTTCAAATGCTACCTATATTCAAAAAGGAAGTGGAACTAGACGAATGGCAGAAGGGCATTAACAGATTTATTTGGGATGGCAAGAAACCAAGGGTTAAATTAAAATTCATCCAGGATACAAGGAGAAGAGGTGGTTTAAAAATGCCCAATTTGAAGTTATATTACTATACTGCAGCGGTGGTGGCGCTGAGTGACTGGATTAATATAACGAATGACAGAGTACTGAATGTTGAAGGACATGGTTTACAATATGGCTGGCACGCATACCTAGTGTATGACAAGAAGGTGGACAAGAGCTTCAAGGAGCACCCACTGAGAATCCCGCTGTTGCGGGTATGGAAGAAATATCAGTACCTACTACACGAAAAGATTCCCATCTGGACGATCCCCGGACACGCAATAGGGGACATAAACATACTACAAGGTCAGGATGTGGTGCCCTATAGCAAACTTGTAATGGAAGAAGGGAATGTGTTTTCATTAAAGCCATCAAATACGCTAGCAGATGAAGGAATAGTGTGTACCTGGCTTTCATATTTGCAACTGCAGTCTAGATGGCAAAAAGACCTGAAGAAGGGTTTATCCCTCACAGATGAGAATTTAATTGAACAGGTTAGAGAGCGGGGGCCCATATATATCAAACGAGTGTACAGTGTACTGATAGAAATTGACTCTGAAACTGTACTAGTCAAGGATTGTATGGTAAAGTGGGAACAAGATTTCGGGCAACCTATCATGATGGAAACGTGGGAGGGAATCTGGGTGAGAAATGTAAAATTTACGCAAGCGCAACATTTAAGGGAAAACTTTTATAAAATGTTCTATAGGTGGCATCTAGATCCGAAAAAAATTATCATATATCTATCCAGACATCCAACCTAAATGTTGGAGGTGTGATAGTATGGAGGCTACATATTTTCATGTATGGTGGACATGTAGAAAAATTAAAGCCTTCTGGAGAAAAATATGGTGGTCACTCCAAACCATTTTGAAAAAGCGTATTGAATTTCTACCTCAGTTGTTTTTGTTAGGGATCATAAAAGACTGTACCACCACAGAGACGAACTTAATTCTGAACTTGATCACAGCAGCGAGACTGTTGGTGGGACAATACTGGAAGAAGCCAGAAATACCACCTATTGAAGAATGGACTTTGAAAGTAATAAATTTGGCAGAGATGGCTAAAATATCGGCATATTTGAAGGATCGCTCAAATGAACAATATATGATAGACTGGAAACATTGGATAGACTACATACAAGAGAAACACCAATCAAAGAAAATGTATCTGGCTTATAGTTAAATCTTGACATACGGAGTGAAGAATGTTTACAAATTTAAATCGATTGTATTAAGTTGGATAGCAGTTAACTTGAATTTTCTCCTGGTTTACATGTACAAATATATATCTATTAATAAAAATTAAAAAAAAGTCAATCTAGCCATCTCAGCAAGTTCCATCATCACTATCCCTCCATTGTGGGTAGTGCCAAATCTTTCCATCTTTGTTGCAAGAATCTCTCTGCAGTTGTCATGTACAAGAAAGTTTCAGTTTCTTTATATAAGTTACCTAGCAGGTACAGGAAAGCCTGTACTGAATGCATCTGAAATTCCTGCCTACAGTAATGTAACGCAACACCCACAAGTTCTAGTCCCAGTCAGGTGGCCACACCAACTCAGTCTCCAGCAAGAAACCTAAACTGAGACTAGAGAAGAAACTTGATGATGGACCAGGGGAAATAATTGCAGTCTATGTGCCTGCTTGGATTTACTGCCACTGTTAAGAGATTTCTTCTGTCTGTTCATGCTCTTAGATAGCTTTCCTGTAAGACGGATGATAGTTCAGACAACTGGGACAGGATTAGATTGGGCAGCAGTATTGCCCCAAATGCTCAAAGTAGCCACTAAGTCCAGACCTTTCATCCTGAGGGGCCCAGGTTGCCAGGCCCTTTGCCCTCCTAAGATTCTGAATTAATCCTCCAAGATCCCAGGGTCCTGATCTCTGGTCCTTCTTCCCAGAGAGTCTGGAAAAAAACATTTTTTCCCACACATGCCCACCAGTAGTTAAATATGAGAGGCCCAATAATATTATTGTACTGATCCAGTTATTATTGTAGCTGCTCTGCTCCTTTTATGTGGAAGATCTGCTGTTGCCCTTGTGGTAGTAAACAAGTTACACACTGCATCACCAGCGTGCATCTTGCCTGCATGCACATAATTGTCCAAGTTGCATTGCACCAGAACTCAAGTGCCTCCATCTTGCCTCCCACACAAGCTGTGTCGCCCAGACAAGCATATCAAGAGACCTATGACTCAGCTGCAGAGTGAACCGTCTTTCGTTTAGCCACCTTGCTTGGGGCCATTTGTCCTCTGGCAAATGTGACAGGAACAGAGATATCTTCTTCCTCAAAAATGATGCCAATTCATCATAAAAACGTAAGAGTTGGCAAGGCAGAGGGCAAAGGCCCACAAAGACAAAGTTCCTGTCCAAGACTGGTCAATTTTCTGCCATCATTGGGTGCAGAATTCCTCAAGTAAAAAGAGAGTCCAACTGAAAGGCCCAATGCAGAAAGAAGTCAATGGCACAGAAACTGACTTAAATCAACCAGATGTCTTCAATGAGACTGGAAGCATCAGGTGAGAATTGGTGAAGTGATAGATCTTGGACCAAGGGGGAGTCCCTCTCCCCATCTGGTTGACTGAGCAAGTGGGAGGAGATGTGACATACGGGTAGAGCACTGGAGGCAGCTCAGCAAGACCATCCTGAGTTCTGCCAGCGTAGGAGTGAGGAGCCTTTGGCAAAAGGTCAGCAGGCGAAACCTGGGGAGTGGCTGCAGCAGAAACCAGTGAATGGAGATTTTTGAGAAGAACCATGCAGGGCTGAGGCTCAGACATGAAGTCTACTCTGAAGAAGCACCAGGGCAAAAGACAGGACCTCACAGTGAAAAAGTGATGCTTCTTGTAAAGACAATACCAGCGTCAGATCAATGCATAAGGGACCAATCCATGATGCAACTAATGCAACAGCCAGGACAGGGCATGACAAGAGCCGTAGTGGCGCAGTGCAGGTAATTCAGCTCACTGTCAGCAGTTCAATCCTGACTGGCTCAGCCTTCCATCCTTCCAAGGTCCATAAAATGAGGACCCAGATTGTTGGGGATCATATGCTGATTCTGTAAACCTCTTAGAGAACTGTAAAGCACTGTGAAGTGGTATTATTGCTATTGCTATTTGCTTGAACCTGTGGCAGCCCAGCAACACATGGCTCAGCCGTGCTCCTGGGTTCCACGAGAGCTTCCCAGAGATACGAGAGATGTTTGCCACATTCCACATTCCTCTTGTCTATTCTTCCCACTTTGATTAAAACAGGGGAGAAAAGAAAAAGAATTAGAACAATAACTTGGGTTTATCTGGATACTGATTATGAAAATCTAGGGACTCTAACATGTCTAGAATCTACCACTCTGGCCGGTAGGAAAGTCCTTCCATGCCACTAAATACTGAAGGTTCCCCCTCTGTCTATGACAATCCAGAATTGTTGCACTTCAAAATGTTGTTCACCCTCTATCATTACAGGTTCAGGAACAGGGAGAGGACTGGTCTAAGGGGTGAGGAAACCTCAAGTTTTAATCAACTGCAGTGAAAAATGGGATGGATCCAGTGAAATGACTTTGGCAAGTCTAGCTCCATCATAACAGGATTGATAAGGCATTTAATGGAGAAAGGCCCCACAAACTTCGGTTGCAATTTTTTAGAAGGTTAAAGTGATTGCAAAGGGGGAACCTTCAGTATTTAGTTGCATGGAAGGAATTTGCTACTGACCAGAATGAGTGAGTGGGTTCTAGATATGTTAGAGTCCCTAGATTAGTGAAACATTTTCATAATCAATATCCTGATAAACCTAGGTGATTGTTATAATTTGTTTTCTTTTCTCCCCTGTTTTTTGCAGGTTTAATCCCTCTCTTTTGGGATGGCAGCATGTCAGGTCCACTTTTACGGGTGCCCTGCCATTCTGGTGGAGTGGGGGAGAAGGACGCTTTGGGGAAGCATTCTTTGTATACTCTTATTTTTGCTATAATGCTGTAGCTGCCTGAGAATTAAGGAGAGGGATCATCTTTGGAGACAGAATGGACTCCCTCCCAGCCTGACTCCAAGGTCGCTGTGCCCCGAAGATGAATTGTTATCTGTTCTGTGCTTCAGTGTTCTCAAAACAACATTGCGGCATTGCATTGGCAGCCGGTGGACTGATCAGGGGGGCTGGGTCTCAAAGTGGGAAGAATAGCTTGGTACTTTGTGCTAGAATGTCAGATTCCACCCAACTTTACTGCAACCACTGTTTCTCAGTAAAAGTTCTTTTGATTAACCACATGGCATCAAGAGTTGTACTTTCCTGAGAGGTACAGCTGGGACAGGTCCTTACATTAAGTGGAATCTGCAATAGTGCTCAACCCCAAGAGGCACTCACCTCTACCGTGGGGACCATGCAAGGAATATCGACACAAGGCAATGATCAAGAGGAAGCTGAATGCTGGATGGAAGCCTCTGCCAAGGCTAACCCCACAGCGGATCTCTCCGAATGGACAGAGGTTGCCAGCCTGGGAGATTCATCAAAGCCCAGGTGGCTCACTGGTGTCAGAAAGAAAGATGATTGGGAGGGGAGGACCAAGAAAGTAACTCTCATTCGAGGCAGTCAAGGCAGCCAATGATGCTACTGGCAAGCGGAGCTGGAAGAGCTCGGATATGAAGAGGAAGAAAGTGGCGAGGTTGATCATGTCGACTTCCTCATGAGGCAAATGAATAGGGGTGGTGGTGAACAAACAAACTCAGTATTGGAACAGTACTTTAGATGTTTGAACGATCCAGACAGTTCCCATAACAAATAGTGCGTAGGTGATTGGACAATGCAATGGACTATGGGGAGTGGCCAAAAATTCATCTTTAATTATATAGATCTTTGAGCAGGAAATTCAGAGCTGTTTTTTGCTTCTTTTGTGCCAATGTAGTGTATTCAATAAAATTATTACTTTTGGGAAGAACAATGTCCCAGGAGTTCCTTTCTTGGATTCGCTAGTTTGGATTTGACACCATGATGACCAGGGTGTCATGGTTTCAATAGATGAAACTCTTCAAAGAACTTGGAGGCATTGTTTATCTTAAAGAATCTTTATTTGAATGCATTTGGGTCAATATAAAAGGGGGGTAAAATGACATTGCCATAGGTGTATAATACAGGCCACCCAAACAAACAGAGGAAATAGATGAACTTTTTGCTAGTCAGCTAACTAAGAAGCACATCACAATAGTAATGGGGGACTTTAACTACCCTGACATCAACTGGGAGACAAACTCTGCACCAAGTGGAAGATCAAACAAGTTCCTGGCAAACCTAGCAGACAACTTTGTCTCCCAAAAAGTAGAGAAGGGAACTAGGGGATTAGCCATTTTGGATTTAATTCTCACTAACAGAGATGAAATGATAGAAAGTGTTGAAGCCATAGGAACCCTGGGAGGAAGTGATCATGCAATATTGGAATTCAATATTATGGAAGCACAAGCATAGAATATAGTCAAACTAGAGTCTTGGACTTCAAGAGAGTTAATTTTAATAAACTTAGGAAGGATTTCATGGATGAGAATCCTCAAGGGGAAAACAACTCAAGAAGCTTGGGAAATTTTGAAAAATGAGATAATAAAAGCCCAATCTAGCACAATACCAACAAAGAGGAAAAATAACAGCTCTCAAAAGAAACCAGCATGGCTACATAAAGAACTCTCTGACAAACTGAAAGATAAAAAGGACAAGAAAGTGGAAAGAGGGGCACATAACTAAGTCAGAATATCAGCAAATAGCTTGAGCCTGCAAAGATGAAGTGAGGAAAGCCAAGGCTCAAAATGAACTAAGGCTTGCGACCAAAGTCAAAAATAACAAAAAAAGCTTCTTTCAACATGCAAAAAACAAGAAAAAAGTGAAGGAAATGATTGGTCCATTAGTGGGTGAAAGTGGCAAGAAGGTGACAAGCAATAGGGAGAAAGCAGAACTATTTAACTCGTTTTTTGCATCTGTCTTTACACAAAGGGAAAAAACAGACCAACCTATCACAAATAGTGCCATAAAAAAACAGAATAGAAACACAAGTTAAGATAGGCAAGAAAATGGTAAGTGAGCACCTGTCCAGCCTAGACGAATTCAAATCGCCAGGACCAGATGGATTACACCCCAAGGTTCTCAAGGAACTGGCAGATGTGATCTCAGAACCACTGAACTATATTTTTCAAAGATCCTGAAGCACTGGGGAACTATCAGAGGACTGGAAAAGAGCTGATGTAGTTCCCATCTTCAAAAAAGGGGAAAAAATGGACCCAGGAAATTACAGACCTATCAGCCTGACCTCAATACGTGGGAAGATGCTCGAAAAGATAATCAAACAATGAATCAGTGAACACCTAGGCAAACAAAGTCATTACTAAAAGCCAACATGGCTTCATCAAAATATATCATGCCAGACAAATCTTATTGCATTCTTTGACCAAGTGACAAAATTAGTGGATCAGAGGAATGCTGTGGATATAATTTACTTGGACTTCAGTAAGGCATTTGATAAAGCAGATCACAACCTACTATTTGACAAGATAGAAAAATGTGGGGTAGACAGCATCACCACTATATGGATCTGTAGCTGGCTGACCGTGGTACTCAGCATGTGGTCTTCAATGGAACCGCATCTACATGGGGGGAAGTGTGTAGTGTGGTGCCCCAGGGCTCTGTTCTGGGCCCAGTGCTCTTCAACATCTTCATCAACGATTTGGACGAGGGGATAGATGGGGAACTCATCAAATTTGCAGACAACACCAAGCTGGCAGGAATAGCCAACACTCCAGAAGACAGGCTTAAGATACAGAAGGATCTGGACAGACTTGAACACTGGGCACTATCTAACAAAATGAAATTCAATGGTGAAAAAAAGCAAGGTTCTACATTTAGGCAAGAAAAACCAAATGCACAGGTAGGGGGTACCTTGCTCAATAGTAGTAACTGTGAGAGGGACCTCGGAGTCCTAGTGGACAATCACCTAAATATGAGCCATCCGTGTGCTGCAGCTGCCAAAAAGGCCAACACAGTGCTAAGCTGCATTAACAGAGGGATAGAATCAAAATCACGTGAAGTGTTAATACCACTTTACAATGCCTTGGTAAGGCCACACTTGGAATACTGTATCCAGGTTTGGTCACCACAATGTAAAAAAGTTGTTGAGAGAAGAGCAACAAAGATGATTAGGGGACTGGAGGCTAAAGCATATAAGGAACGGTTGCTGGAATTGGGTATGTCTACTTTAACAAAGAGAAGGATGAGGGAGGACATGATAGCAGTGTTCCAATATCTCAGGGGCTGCCACAAAGAAGAGGGAGTCAAGCTATTCTCCAAAGCAGCTGAAGGCAGGACAAGAAGCAATGGATGGAAACTAATCAAGGAGAGAAGCAACCTGGAACTAAGGAGAAACTTCCTGACAGTTAGAACAATTAACCAGTGGAACAACCTGTCTCCAGAAGTAGTGAATGCTCCAACACTGGAAGTTTTTAAGAAAGGACTGGACAGCCATTTGTCCGAAATGGTATAGGATTTCCTGCCTAAGCAGGAGGTTGGACTTGATGACCTCCAAGGTCCGTTCCAACTTTACTACTACTACTACTACTACTACTACTACTACTACTACTACTACTACTACTACTACTACTACTACTATTATTTGAGAAACATAGCATCAGCACTAACACAGTCAAAGCCAAAAACTGGATTCCCCTCCCCTGAGCACATAGTATCAAAGCACAATTCCCTCCTCCAATTAACAGTCATAAATCACATTCTCCAATTAGTTTGAAATGCAGGCTTTCCCTCCAGACCTCCAGCCCACCAATTCTTTTTTTATTTTTTTTATTGATTTTCTAATTTCATATTTAAATATTTGAAAAGCAACGGGTGGCTGAGTTGGTCAATAATTCAAAAACATACAAATATCTTTAGTATAGATCTCAAACTATTACATTAAATATTTCTTCTCTTTTCCCCTTGGTATTTACTGTCTCATATTTAAATTAATACAATTCTTATTATATTGATTAAATAAAAATAACTTTCTTACATTTATCAATAATTTTTGTTTATACATATCCTAGTTGTTTTAACATTCAATCTTTTTAGACAATCAATGTCCTGGTTAGTTTTTCCCAATTTTTAGTTTCCCATTAACATCTAAATTTAACGTTTAGTATTTATAATTTCCAAGATTTAAATAATCCCAATTCCCTGTATCACAATTCATCACAAGATCTAATGTTAAGGATACACGTCTTATCTATTTGAATCTTACATCAACCAATACAATATATTATTTTCTGATAATTTCTAAATATCTTAAATTTAGTAACCAAAATTTCTCTTATTTCAACATTTAATACTTCCTCTCTTCATATCTACTATCTCATATTTAAGCTAGTAATTTTTTATTACTGCTAAGAAAGAACATATTTATTACATTCACCAATATATATATTAATTACCTTTAGAATTAACTTTTATAAGCAAATCAATGTTGAAATTCAACTGTTAATATTTCTACTTCCAAGTTTAAATAACAAGGGCAGCTATTTATAAAGAAAATCTATATAAAATGTTTTATAGATGGCATTTACTACCTGCAAGATTAGCAAAAATGTTTAAAAACATGTCTGGTAATTGTTTGAAATGTAGGCAAAAGCCATGCATGTACTATCACCTTCGGTGGACATGCCCTAAAACAAAAAAAAAATTGGTCAAAAATACACATGTGGTTACAGAAAATGTTAAGAAAACATGTAGATTTTAAGCCAGAACAATTTCTTTTAGGTATAATTACAGAGAACTATGATAAAAAACATATGTATTTAATATTACATGTATTAATAGCAGTGAAAATTACATCTGCACAGTATTGGAAAAATGAAAAAACACCATCAGAAGAAGACATAATTAGGAAAATTTTGGATTCTGCAGAAATGGATAGGCTTACATTGAAAATGAACGGGAAAGAAGATACAGAATATTTTCAAACATGGGATAATGTTTATAAATGGCTAGAAAAACAAAATAGAGAGTAGAAATGGAAGTTGTATTACTATTAATGTTGAATATGTGAACCCAGTCAACATGTTGTTTATTAAACACTAAAGATTTGCAACTATAAAAACTTAATAAAATATCTATATATTAAAAAAGAACTGAAAAGTCCCTCAGCAACATCAGCAAGTAGATGGTTTCCAAAAAGAGGGGCTACTGGAAACTGAGCCGGAAGATGAAATACCCAACCTTCTATGCAGCTTAATTCCATAACTTTGTGACAGTGGTGAAGAATTACTAAAAGAACCAGTGTTAAAGCCACCACCCATAAATGTGACTGTGAAGATTTAAAAAATCATGTTGAGGGAGATGTCTGGAGGTCCTTACCTGGTCCACAAACAGTTGATTTAATTCCAGTTTTCTCCAGGACTGGGACTCGGTTGATAGCACCATCAATATGCTGTGTAAATACATCCCAGTCCAGATTGAAGAGGCCAAAAGCAAAATTGTCCAACATCTGGAAGGGCAAAATACGCACTGCAGACATTAGGCACTGATTACAACATGTCAGCCACCAGACGACTGGCACCATAGACACGGTGGCAAACAACGGGTCAGGTTCTCCCCCTGCTCCCGGCTTTTGAGCCACACTTCTCCTCCAAACTGTTCCTTTCTTGCTGCCTGAACTCAGCACCATTACTGGGATCACCTCTATCCACCAGGAACTTTGCTGGTGGAATAAGTCACAGAATCACAGAATCACAGGGCTGGAAGGGACCTTGGAGGTCTTCTAGTCCAGCAGGAGAACCTGCTCCATCCCAGACAAGTGGCTGTCCAGCCTCTCCTTTAAAACCTCCAGTGACGGAGTGGCCACAACTCGGTGAGACAAGCTGTTCCGTTGATTAATTGATCTCAATGTCAGAAAATGTTTCCTTCTTTCTAGGTTGGATCTCTCTTTAACAAGCCTCTACCATTATTTCTTGTCCTGCCCTCAGGGGTTTTGGAGAACAAGTCAACCTCCTCATCTCTGTGACAGCCCCCCAATATTGGAAGACAGTTATCATGCCCCCCCCCAATCTTTCAATATGCTGGACATGCCTAGTTCCCTCCACTATTTAACCTCCAGCCCCCTAATCATCGTTGTTGCTCTTCTCTGCAGTCTCTTCAGGCTCTCAGCATCTTTTTGGTATCATAGTGACTAGAACTGGATGCAATAGTATGCCAAGTGAGGCCCCAGGTCAGCTCTTCCTACCGGTAGTATCCTGAATGTCCACCATTCTCCCAGACTCTTTGGAGACCAGGAACCTGGGAATCGAGGTCCGTTTCCTGGATTGGGAAAAGGCTCTGCGCAGAGAGCAGTTCCTAGGCAACAGATGCAGCTTCCCTCATTTGCTTTGCCTTTGTCAGCTGCCTGAAGAGTTTGCCCTCAGGCATCAGCCCAGGGCTTCAGGAAAGGACAGGACGCTTGAGCCTGGCCTCTCTGGTCAGTCAGATAAAGCAATGGCCTGTTAATCTGTGATTAAATCAACCGTTCACCATTAATATTCATTCAAGAAGCCCTCTGCCCATCCTGCATCTTCTGTAAATCAGTGCCAAGTCACAACACTGGATTCTCACCGAATGGCAGGCCGG
This sequence comes from Bothrops alternatus, assembly GCA_034064705.1. Taxonomy (NCBI): domain Eukaryota; kingdom Metazoa; phylum Chordata; class Lepidosauria; order Squamata; family Viperidae; genus Bothrops; species Bothrops alternatus. Next base: position 359,829 of record JARGCV010000340.1, read on the forward strand.
GGGCCAAGACTGTTCTTTGCCTTGAGGAAGGGGGGCAGGAAAGGTGGGCCAGGCTTGCAAGCAAAGGTGGTTGTTGTGCAACCCACATTCTATCCGGCACACGATAGGAACACACAGGGAGCCACCCTGATATGCACAATAGATGGGGCGCTGGCTACTAGGAATATGGCTCTCTGTCCCCAGGTCCAATCCAGACCATGTTCCCCAACCTGAGCTCTTCCAAACCTTTGGGGGAGAGGAGGAAGTAGAGGAGCAAAGCATTTGCCTTGTGTGCCAGTTACGCCCTTTCCTGTCCGGTCACTCCTGCTCTGGCCATCTCCCGTTTGGACTACTGCAACACGCTCTACATGAGGCTTCCCTTGAAAAGTATCCAGAAGCTTCAGCTGGTAAAAAAGGGGGCTAGGGGAGCAATTTTTGGCATTAAAGAATGACGCATGTAACACCTCTTGCATGAACTGCACTGGGTGCCAGTCTGTTTGTGGGTCCAATTCCAGGTGCTGGTTATGACCTATAAAGCCCTACATGGCCTGGGGCCAGGCTACCCATAGAACCGGCTTCCTCCCATTACATTGGCCCATTCCACGCGGTCAGGCAGGGAAGGGATGATAAGGAGATCCAGGAAGAGAGCCTTCTCTGCCATTACCCCCATCTTGTGGAATATCCGCCCCCCCCGGAAGTGAGGTGGACTTCCCCCCTCTGCTAGCCTTCAGGAAAGGGGTGACAGCCTGGCTCTGCGGCCTTGCTTGGGACAGGCAGATGAGCACGTGGCTGTGGGGCTTGTTAGTCCCCTGAAAGCCCTCCCTTTGCCTTTTCAGTTGATTTTTAACATGGCTTAATTATTTTTGCCTCCCTCTAAAAGAGTATAATTTTGAAATTTTAATGCTAACATAGAATTAAACGCTGACTCAGCCTTCCATCCTTCTGAGGTTGGTAAAATGAGGACCCAGATTGTTGGGGTCAATATGCTCTGTAAGCCGCTTAGAGAAGGCTGTAAAGCACTGTGAAGTGGTATATAAATCTAAGTGCTATCGCTGATGTAATTTTATATGCTGCAAATAAATAAATAAAAAAGCCAATGTGAGAAGCAAAGAGGGCCACGCAGCAGCCTCTCTTCTGCTTGCCAGGGAGCAAAGCTTTCAAAACCAGGGGATAAATCTTAAATGTCTTTGTGGCTGTGATTTTTTTATGTGCCACAAAATCTCCTTCTGAACACCTGGTTTAGCACCCAGCCCCACCAACACAGATCCCCACCCAGCTTCTGCAGCATTAGCACTTCCTTCTTGTGATTCCTTAAAAACACAACTCACCTCCTCACAAAAGACGGGGTTTGACTCATAGCCACCCACAGAAAGGGCATCACCTTGGAGACGCAAATACACGGAGGCATCGTGGTCTCGAACATTCGGCATGTTCTAAAAATACCCAGAGAAAATCACTGTTCAGCCTCAAAAAGACTCTGGGTCAGCATTTTCACAGGGAGGGGAGCTCTCTTGGCTGCCTCCTGTCCCACCTCACACCAAGAGAGGCAAAGAGGTGAAGAGCGGACCCCTTGCTGGCTGCAGACCCAGAGACCCACTAATCTCAGGTCCCATGGAGGATCCCTTTGGAGTTTTGCCTGCTGTCTCCCATCCTGTGGCTTCCACTGAGGGAGGAGCAAGCTGAGGCTTCTTCCTCTCTGTCTTCCCCTCCAGAATGGCTGGGAAAGAAGGGCAAAAGGTCCCGGGCCTCTCTCTACACGCACCAATGCTGCTGCTGTTGCTGCCTTCCAAAGGAGCCCCTGCTGAAGACCAGCTGCTCCTAAGGCCCCAGACGATCCCCTCCCCGGGACCACCGAGCACAGCTGGGAGAGCCCCTCTCTCCTCAGGGTGGCTCTGAAGGGCCAGGCTGGGAAAGGCGCTCCAGAGCCCTCCAGAGCCTGACCTTCAACTGAGAACCTTTCTGGGTCTCCCTTTTTTCAGCACTGGGCAAGATTATTGCTTTTCCACATATCTCCAAGGAATGCACAACTCCCAAAATATGACTGGTAAGTTTAAACAGCGGCCCAAGTGAGGGGCACAGGAGTCCTGCCTTGGCGATGCAACCTCAGGTAATGAGGAAGGCCAATTATGCCAACTTTTATCCCTCAGGGGCCATGGAGGATGCTTTAGGATGCATCTACCTGAGGTTGCTGGCAGAAGGTGAGCCCTAATGCATGGGAATGGACAAGAACAATAGATTATTGAATAACAGAGTTGGAAGGTCTTCTAGTCCAACCCCCTGCCCAAGCAGGAAAATCTATACCATTTCAGACAAACGGCTATCCAATCTTGTCTTAAAGGTCTCCAGTGTTGGAGGCAAGCCATGCTACTGGTTAATTGTTCTTAACTGTCAGGAAATTCCTCCTTAGTTGTAGGTTTGTTCTTGCCTTGATAAGTGTCCATCTGTTGCTTCTTCTCCTGCCTTCTGGTACTTTGGAAAATAGGTTGACCCCCCTCTTCTTTGTGGCAGCTCCTCAAATATTAGAACACTGTTATCATGTCACCCCTAGTAGACATACCCAATTCCTGCAACTGTTCTTCGTATATTTTTGTCGCCAGACCCTTTATTATCTTTGTTGCTCTTCTCTGCACTCTTTCCAGAGTCTATATTGCAAAAATATGAATGCAGTATTCCAAGTGTGGTCTTACCGGTGCACTATAAAGCACTTTGCATGGTCTTTATTCTATCCCTCGGTTAATACAGCCTAGGACTGCACTGGCTTTGTTGTGGCTACAGCACATTCTGGCTAATATTTAAGTAATTGTCCACCTGGACTCCTAGGTTCCTCTTACAGTTACTGCTATTGAACCAGGTACCACCTATTCTGTTCCTGTGCATTGGGTTTTTCTTGCACTGATCACAGTCCTCATTCCAGGGAAACTCTCCTTCATGTAATCCGCCAAGTCTGAAAGTTGGGCTGTGGCGCCTTGCAGAGCTTCCCCAGTGGAGGCTCTCCAGTCCCAGGTGGATGCCCTGCCCATTCTCTGAGACCACAAGCCAAAGCTCTGCGGGGTCCAGGATGCTCACCAATCTCTGCCCTCCACAACAAGTGATGCCCTTTTGTGGAGACCCTTTGTCAGAATCCAATTATATTTCATCTCTAGTTATCGACTATGGAAAACCCCATTTCTGCCCTCTCTGGATTCTGTCATACTACGAAGGGGAAGGGGGGGTGAACAAAGGGGTACAACTTCAAAGGGACTGAATGTGGATCTCACCAAAAGGACTAATTCATAACAATGGGGCCATCAGCTTTCATCTACTCCCCTCTGAAGTCTCCCTTCCACCGGCAGTGAGGAAAAAGGGGGTGGAAATATAACGCCTGGGATTGTCACTGGAAGGATGGTGGGGTGGGGCAGGGTTGCTGGGAACCTTAAAACCTTGAACCGTAGGGCTTGGCTCCCAAGTCCTGCAACCATCTTCTCTTAATAAAGATGCCTGTTGGAAGAAATACTCCAAGAGTTCTGTTTTTCTTAAGATGCAAAGTGGGGTGGGTCCTTACATTAGACAGGACCTGCAGAATTAGTCCACCTGGAAGGGAGAACCTTACCGGGGGACTTCGCAAAAATTACCATGTCAGACAACGGAGCAGAGAAGGGAGAAAACTCCCCGGGAAGGGAGCCGCTGCCCCAACTGAAACTCTGTCAGATGTCGGGATCTGAGAGGTCAGATTCCTCAGGAGAAGAGGTGGTGGAGACATGGGACCACAAACCTCAGTGGTCAATGGGCATTGGAAAGAAAGGCGAGTGGGAAAAGAAATCAAGAAAGGTGACCCTGAGACGGGGGGCCAGCCAACCACAATGGAAGCAGGAGATGGAGAAATCCCTGCACGCAAGTGAAGAGGAAGGGAGGTGGGCACCGTACTTGGACTGGATCCTAGAGAAAGCTATCGACCTGATGAAGAGAACTCTCAGCTCCCTAGGAGAGGAGAATTCTGAGCCCTACGGCCACCCCAGCTCCTGGAGCCACAAAGGGAGAGACATCGAGGGGGAAGTGGAACCTGCAGCCCCAGAGACATCTGCTGATCCAGTAGTCCCCTCTCCCCGCCGACCAGCAGACGGCAATCTGGATGGAAGACACCACCAGCAACAACGAAGGCACCGATCCATTCAAAGACTCCCACCGCTGGACATGAGATTCAAGGGGGAGCCGAGACGCTTGGGAGTTTTCCTAACCCAAGTCCTCAGCTACATCCACAGTGACAAAGCCCGTATCCGGATCGTGCAATCTGCCCTGGACGGCCCGGCCGCAGATTGGGGGGTGAACTTGCATGACTCCAATGCCCCAGAGCTCAACGACTTCAACTGTTTCATGTCCTCTCTGAGAAGGTGATTTGAGGACCCCCTGGCTGATCGCAAAGCCCACGAAAAAATAAAAACGACGAGGCAAGGCAAACGCCCGGTAGCCGAATATACTCAAGAATTCCAGGCCATTGCCAGCAAACTGAACTGGCCGGAAGACATCCTCCTTAGCCATTTCAAAGACGGACTAAATTATGACCTATGTGATGCTTGCCTGCCCCGAGGGGACCCACACCAACTTGAGGAATGGTACGTCTTGGCAGAGGAAGCAGAGATCAACATATTGAAGAGGCACCGCCGAGGAAAACAATGGAGCCGCTCACCGCCTGGGTTGACACGCGAACCAGTGAAACCATCGGCTACGGCCAAGGAGCAAATGGGGTGTTTCAAGTGCGGTAGAGAAGGGCATCAGGCTGTAGAATGCCACTCAAAAGCCCCCCAGCACAACCCAGACAGATCACCGGCCAGCAAATCCGGAAAGTCTCCAGCTAAGCCAAAAGAACCTGCCATGAGAATGATGGAGGCCATGGAATCCCCCACCTCTGCTCATCAGGGGGAAAGAACTCCAGCCTACACCGCAGGGCTGGTGGACGCCTCAGACGACAGCTCGGCGGGTGAACCCCTGGTAAGTGGACGTATCACACCCATCCTCAAGACAGTGACTATATTAATTCCCCCCCATGCCCGAAGCTGTGAAGGTGAACGCCTTAATAGACTCTGGCTGCACCCGCTGCCTCATTAGCCCGACGTTAGTGGGGAATCTGGGCATTCCGTCGAGGAAACTGGAACAACCAATCTCATTTGGCCAATTAGATGGGTCCATAGCAGGGGGGTGCCAGCTACCCTAGCCACCTTACCAATACACCTCTCCCTGGGCAAACATGAAGAAGACATAACGTTTGTGGTGACCCCAGGCATGGAATGCCTGATGATCCTAGGGACAGAGATCTTACTGAAGTTTTCAGTGAGGAGAGGGCGGATGAGCTCCACCCCCACCGACCCATGGACTGTGCCATTGAATTCAAGCCTGGGGCAAAACTCCCAAAGCCCAGATTATACTCCATGAGCCCAAAGGAGAAGGAGGAAATGGAAAGATTCATAAAGAAAAACCTAGAAAGAGGGTTCATTAAACCAGCCAAGCCTAAAGTGGCTGCCCCGGTCCTCTTTAGAGAGAAGAAGGATGGCTCTTTATGCTTATGTGTGGATTATAGGGCCCTGAATACAATCAGTGAAAGCAACCTATACCCTCTGCCCCTCATGAAGGACATGTTGTCACACCTCTCGAAAGGGAATTTTTTTTCTAAACTAGACCTAAGGGAAGCTTACTATCACGTGAGAATTAAGAAAGGGGATGAATGGAAGACCGCATTTAACTGCCCCATGGGGTGCTACCAATTAAAAGTCTTGCCATTTTGATTACAAGGGCCCCCCGCAGTATTTATGCAATTAATCAATGACGTTCTAAGGGAGCACCTATTTAAGGGGGTCCTGGTTTACTTAGACAACATTGTTATCTTCACCGAATCAAAAGAGGAGCTTGTCAACCTAGTCAGAGCAGTCTTAAAGAAACTGCGAGCCGCCCACCTATATGCCAAACTCTCGAAATGCGAATTCCACCAGGAAAGGATAGATTACGTAGGTGGGAAGCGGCAAGATATTTGAATAATCTGACCTTCCCAAAACAAAGAATAGCTTTTTTCAGAGCCAGATTTAACATTCTTCCCTCAGCATTCCTACAGGGCAGGTATAAGAGAACACCAATAGCAGAACGGGTATGTATATGTGGTAAAGGAGAAGTTGAAGATATCTCACATGTTTTATTGTACTGTGAGTTATATCAAGTTTATAGGACAGCGTATATTCTCCCTTTATTAGAGAGATTGCCAGGGAGGGCAGACAATTTTTATGTAGGCTTTCTCCTCCAAGACTCAAACCCTTCAATCACGCATGCAGTGGCAAAATACTGTGTTGCGGCAATGTCCACAAGAAAAAATTGGTTACAGATTTATAGTTGTCAACTTGTGCCAATTTTTGGGAGATATCTCTAATTATGTTTGGAACATTATATTTACTCAGATATTAATCGGCTATCCATTCATGTAAATTAGGGAGTGACCCTAACATTTTGAGAACATGTATTTTCTTAACAGGGATGTTATTATTTACTATTAATGTTTGTACTATTTTTATTATTATTATTATTTAATATAGTGTAAAAAGTTATGGCTATTGCTGGTCTACGACCGTAATAAAGTTTATTCTTTCTGGAAACAGATGAATGGTTCCAGAAAAACAAAAATGTGTGCACAATGAGAGACGGGCTGCCTTGGGTGGGGGAAAAGTTATATATACCAACAACCCAAAGAGTCACGTTCATGCAGCTTTGCCACGACACAAAATCAGCAGGGCATTTTGGATTTGTAAAAACATTACACTTAATTAAACGGCAATTTTGGTGGCCATCCATAAAAAAGGACATAGAAAGTTACTTGGCCAGCTGCCCAAAGTGTGCAACTGCCAAGAGGTTGCAAGGGAAATCGCCTGGACTGTTACAAACAGTGGCAAATCCCTCCGCCCCCTGGAGGGAAATAGCCATGGATTTTATAGTGGAATTACCAGAAAGCAATGGGAATACTGTTGTCTGGACGGTCACGGACTTGTTTTCCAAACAGGTGCACTTTATCCCTTGCCAAAATATTCCCACCACAAAAGCCTTAGCAAAACCTTTTCGTCCAGAACATTTACAGATTGCATGGGGCACCCCAACGCATCATCTCTGATAGGGGAGTGCAATTCACGTCTGCATTTTGGAAGCAATTTTTATCTCTCTTAGGGACCACTCAGGGACTGACATCTAGCCATCATCCACAAGGGGATGGACAAACAGCGACAGCATGCTGTCACTTAAATATTGAGCAATATTTAAGATGCTTTATTAATTTTCAGCAAACAAATTGGACGGACCTACTCCTTTTTGCAGAAGTTGCCTACAATAATGCAGTCCACTCCAGCACAGGTTACACTCCCTTTCAAATAGCCACCGGTCAAAGTTTCAACCCCATGCCAGAATTAACCCCAAACGAACCGGCGATCCCATCACTGGAAGAATGGATGGAACAATTACAAAACACCTGGCCAATAGTTAGAAAAGCACTAGATGAAGCTAGGCAGGCATACAAAACACAAGCCGATAAAAAATGGGTTGAACCTATACCATTCATTATAGGAGAAATGGTGTACTTATCTACAAAATACCTAAAGTCCCTACAACCCTGTAAAAAACTTGGACCAAAATATATAGGGCCTTTTCCAATTAAAAGAATCATAAACCCAGTAACAGTAGAATTAGAATTACCCAAAAATCGCCAGTTTCGTCACGCAGCTGCCATGGACGGTTGGGAGATCTGCTCTTTCTCCCCCGTTCAGTTTTGCATCGCTGGGGGGGGGCTGAAAAGGGCCAAAAATCACTCCGAGAGGCAACCAGCAAGGAGGGGCTTTTGCTGGATCGAAGGAGAGCAGCAACTTTCCTGAAGACCTGGCATTTTTCCTCCAAACCGGCGGACAAAAGGACCGGCCATAGAAATATGGCTCGTCCCTAGGCTGCTAACAGACGAAGTCACATTAACATCTGGCAACTTCAAAGCAGTGTGGAAAGGATTGGGTGAGATCTGCCTCTCTTACATCCTAATTACTTAATTACCTGCATAAGCTGCTAAAGTGCTTTCCCCCCTGTGGTGAGGGAAGGGGGATTTTAGTCCTCCCTCCAGAAACAGCAGCTATCAACCACTTGGAATTCTATTTTTTAAAACTGGTGGATTATAAGACTTGTAACTTTGTGTTCTCTATTTTTTCTTCTTCTCTGATTTTTACTCTATTATTGAAGATTTGGGTTCTTTTTCTTCCCCTTACAATAGAGGGGGAAAAGAAAACTGAAAAGATTCAACTAACTCTGAATGACATTTGCTGGCTAAATTTGAGACTGTAACCTGCTATTCTTAAAGAAAGTCTGTATTTTAAATATTAGATCATATGTGGAATTTGACAAAGGAATCGTGTTTAATTAAAATTTGGAAAAAAGATAAATATTAAATGTTAAATTAAAATATTAAGGGAAAATCAATTACCAGGTTACTGATTTGCTAAAAGTTTGAATGTTTATAAATAATTAAGATTTGAATTTAAGATATTGTCATGAGTTGAGATACAGGTTAAATAAAACTTAGAAGTATAAATACTAATAGTTAAATTTGTATATTAGCTTTCTGGAAAGGAAGAAAGGAAAGAAGTAGAAAAAGGAAAAGAAAACTATTAGCCGTAAATATGAGAGAGAAGACTGAGAATCTGGGATCATTTAAAATCTGGAAATGATAAAGATTAAACGTTAAATTTAAATATTAATGCAAAATTAAACTTAAGAAAAACTTATTAGGTTATTGTCTAAAAGATGGAATGTCAAATTAATCAAGATATGTATAGACTGAAGAATATTAATGAATATTAGAAAGGTATTTTTTGTTTGATTGATAGAATAAGAACTGTATTGATCTGAATATGATAGTAGATCTTATGGGGGAAAGAGAGGGAATTTTGTTGTTGAAATACTTTGAGATTTGTATTGATGATATTTAAATGTAATGGAATCACGATGCTCAACCGCCACGCTACTTTTCAAATATGTAAATGCAATATTGTAAAATTAATAAAAAACTTGGATGGAAGGATTCTGGGGAAAAAAATTACCCAAAAATCTCAGGCAAATACACTCAATTTTTCATTGCAGCTTGCTGAAAAGAGAGCATCAGTCATCGTTACGGCCAAAAATCCCTCACCACCACCTCCAATCATGGTGGAGGGCGAACAACACTTTGAATAAAGGAAATCCTAGACCCTAGGAGATATCATGGAGCGACTCAGTATCTAGTTGCATGGAAACACCTCCCTGCCTCACAAAACGAATGGGTCCATAAACGTCATGTCAGAGCCCCGAAGCTATTAAAGAAGTTTCACACAGAGTATCCTAAAAAGCCTGACTAAATTTTATACCTGTTTTGTTTTTCTTTCAGGTGGATCTTATTTTTAAGGGGGCAGGATGTCAGAATCCAATTATATTTCATATCTAGTTATCGACTATGGAAAACCCCATTTCTGCCCTCTCTGGATTCTGTCATACGATGAAGGGGAAGGGGGGTGAACAAAGGGGTTTTATGGCCCTCACTTCCTTCAGTACAACTTCAAAGGGACTGAATGTGGATACCACCAAAAGGACTAAACATAACAATGGGGCCATCAGCTTTCATCTACTCCCCTCTAAAATCTCCCTTCCGCCGGCAGTGAGGAAAAAGGGGGTAGAAATGTAACGCCTGGGATGGTCACTGGAAGGATGGTGGGGTGGGGCTGCTGGGGACCCCTTAAAACCTTGAACCATAGGGCTTGGCCCCCATGTCCTGTCTAGAACGCCTGCAACCATTTTCTCTTAATAAAGGATGCCTGTTGGAAGAAATATTCCAAGAGTTATGTCTTCTTAAGATGCAAAGTGGGGTGTAAACCCTTGAGCAGCCTTGGAGGGCCCTCTAGTGGCAGAGCCTGGATCTCCCGTAGGAGACATCTTCAGGGCCATCATGCCTCTTCAAAACTGTTTTCTCTTAATAATTTTTTCAAATATTCTTACTATATTCTTCTGAAACATGCATTATACATTCAGTATTTTAATATTGGTGTTTGCACAGTATACACTAATATTCTGATAACTTAGATCACTGAACACAGAAAAAAGGCATATCAATATTAATGATTTAAAATGCCAATGTTAATAGACATAAGATTATTTTGCTTTTTCATCCATATAACATTAGAAAACTGCTGTGTATGACATCAGATTATTTGTTGGACAACAAGGGTTTCTGTCTTAACTAATGATATCCCTACTTATTACTGGTGCATGTTGAAGAAAAATAAAGCAAATCTGACAACTGATTAAAAAGAAAAAAAGGAAGAGAAAGAAAGATGTTTGGTTTTTAAGTCCCTCTTTTTGCTTTTGTGCTAATTCACAATATTAACAAAACATTAGGCATCCTTAGAAACTAAACTGTATATTTTGCATGCTGTATAATATGCTGTTTTCACATGTCCACCCAATGTGGTAAAATGTTCCTATCTGTCTTGATATCATTGAATTGCATACCATCTCTAAAACATTTTACACCAATTTTCTTTTAAGTTGTAGCTTAAAGTAAATTTTATAGATTTTGTTCACAAATTTTCCCATTGTTGTACTAGTTTTTTTTCCATCTATTTTATACACTTAAAAAAATCTGTGTCATTTCTGAGTAAATATATGTGCCCTAATAAATGGTATTGGTTTTGTACAAGCATTTCAAATTCTGTCATTTTGTCTTAATGTCCTTTCAGTCTTAATGAATGATTGTATCCTTCCAGTAATTTGTCAATACATCAACCATGGTATTCTGGTCCCCAGAATATTAATCTATTTAATCTATTCCTTGACTCTGAATGAACCATGTCTGCATATGTAATTACACTGTTCTTTCTGTAATTATCTCCAGCAGGGAAAGCATTTATAGGAGAAGCTAAAGATGAAAATGTTGATCTATCAAACTTTGTCTAATAATATGTCCTTTTAATCCCCCTGTATCTGTGAAATCCATTGGCTAAGCAAGCTCCTTCCAGTTTTTCCATTCTGCTCTTTGGGAATTTTATGCACTCTGTTGTCCATGGCCAGCAACTTGCTGTATCGTGCAATTTAAAGTTTGGAAAGACAAGACGACCTCTCTCTTTGGAATCTTAAACAATTATTACTTTAACTGAGTCTTTTTCCATTCCATAAGAATTGGCTGAGTGGTTGTGGTTGTTGTTTGCCATTCTTATGACTCTTTCTGAGTCATTGGCACCATTTGGAGCAAACAGTTTATCTCAGTATGGACAGAGCTCAGGGTTGAAATGAAGGGTCTCTGGTTGTCTCTGAGCTTGATGGTTTTCTTGAAGACATTATCCAACATGACGGCATTACCTAGTTTGGTTACTGAAACTACTGCAAGAAAACAACTAAGTTCAGAGCACCCTGGACCCCTCATTTATCCAGGGCAATACATTCATTTAAATCAGTGGTTCTCAACCTGTGGGTCGCGACCCCATTTGGGGTCGAACGACCATTTCACGGGGGTCGCCAAGCACCGCAGCCCGCCATTTTTGGGGGGGTCGGCCATTTTTTTTGTCGGCCATTTTTTCCCTATTGCGATGCGGACCGTCGCGCCGCGCATGCGCGATGCATGCGCGGTGCGGGCCTGCCATTTTTTTTTATTTTGGTCGGCCATTTTTTGGTCGGCCATTTTTTTCCCCTATTGCGATGCGGGCCGTCGCGCCGCGCATGCGCGATGCGGGCCGGGGTCGAGCCCCGGAAAAGGTTGAGAACCGCTGATTTAGATAATGCGACCGATTCTACCCAAGATAGCTTTAGATACCTCCACCTTTCTATGTTTTTTTATTTCTTGCCATAATTTAACATTGTTATTTTGATACAATTCTTTATAGATCCCTGTCAGAGGCAGACCAAATATTTTGCTGAGTGAGCTAACAGTCAGATTCTTTCTGCAAGAATAATTTGTCCCTGCATTAAATATCTTATAATTATTTTTGTTTTTTAACCGTGATTTCATATCCAAAACCGAATTGTTTTCATTGTATTGCCTTTTATAATTCTGTGATGCTTAGTACTACGTCCCAGGTTCAGCAGGAGGAGGAGGAGGAGGAGGAGGAGGAGGAGGAGGAGGAGGAGGAGGAGCTCTCTTGACTCTGAGGCTGTATTTCTAAAGATGCCAGTTAGGAGAGCCATTGCCCTTTTTTGTCCACCTTCAGTGTGATCAAGATACCTAGACCCTTTCACGGTATGGTTCCCTCCCACCCTAAACAGGGGCCTTTGGTTTTCCTCACCCAAGGCAGGCGTTCGCATTGTCCCTGGAAGTTAATCCTATCTGCCATCTGCCTTTGTTCCAGCTGGCTGGAATACTCCTGAATCTGCCCCTGTCTTCTATTCCCCCTATCCTTCAATTAGGTGGAAAGAATTCAGAAGAGGATTGGGGAGACCCTGCTGGGGAACAGAGCACACCAAAAGCATCTGGATGTCTTGGTGGATTACAAGTTGAAAAAAAGCAAAGGTGACCTTTGGCTGAAGTAAAACATCAAACCTTTGTCTTCTATGTTGCTTATACCACATCATTTTAGGGTTTGATGCTAACAAACTGACATGTGTCCAGAGGAAAACAACCCAGATGACAAAAGAGCATGGAGTAAAAAGATGTCAGGATCTTAGAATACAGAATGACAGAGTTGCAAGGGGCCTTGGAGGTCTTTTAGTCCAACCCCCCCTGCTCAGGCAAGAGACCTTAGACCATTTCAACAGAGTCAAGATCACATGAAGAATTAGGAGTGCTTTATAAAACTTTAATAAGACCACATCTGGAATACTGCATCCTGCTTCATAGAAGCTGGATTTTCATAGAGTTTTCATAGAATACTTTCTGATTTTCTATGCTTCCAAAATTCTGTGTAAATGTTAAAGCTATGGTATGTGTTACATTTGAAAAAAATATTCCTGCAAGCAAGGTTAAGTAGGAAAACGTCCTGCCCAGTAAATAGTGGGAAGCAGTCAGGAAGCCAGATGAATAGACAGGAAAATTCAGCCCCCCCCCTTTGCCTCCCACCAAGGAGTCACATTTATAGTTCAGGGAAAGATGGCAATCCTACACTGAGAAGGGGGACCCTCTAAGCTGCATGTGCAATGAGTGTGACAAAGGGTGTGTTCTCCCACTATGAAAAGAAGCTTAGAATCAAGGGAAGACACCCGAATCACTCACAGCACCTGTGGCTACTAACATTTGTATCTGCCCACCAGGACAGAAGCTCCACCGGACTGACCTGGATCCCCTGGATCTTCTCTGTCACCACATAGGCATGGTGCATGGCCACCAGGGGCACCTGGACGCCAGCCATTTCCCCTAGGGCTTGGGCCCACACACCTGTGGGAGAAGGAAAAAAACAACCGCCATCATCCAAAGGGCCTGTGTGGGGGAGGGCTCGGCTTTGAAGAGGAAGCAAAGAAGGGGAAGCCAGAGCACGAACCTGGCCGGGTAACCCTTGCAGAAAAAAGTACTTTGGTCAAGCAAGAAGAGGGAGGTCATGCCTGCCATCTTCTCTCCTCTGCTGACTAGGCCATGAACTTAGGGATGGAAACTGAAGAGAGCCCTCTCTCTGTCCTGCCACATCAATACCCAGCAAATAAGGGTTTTACACCTGCTGCAGGTAGAAACTCAACTCCTAATTGGAAGGGAAAGTAAAGGGACTTGAGAAAAGGGTTGCTCCACTGAAAAGCCTCAGGGAAGAAAAAAAATGTCCTGGATAGAACAGGTGGCCAGGCGGAGTAACACTTTATACTGCACTGCTAAGTCCACACTTGGAATACAGTAATGCATCCAGTTCTGGTCACAGCACAAAAAAGACGCTGAGACTGTGGAAAGAGTACAGAGAAAAGAGAGCAAAGGTGACTAGGAGGGTGGAGGTTAAAGCATATAATGAACAGTTGCAGGAACTGGATATTCACCAAGAGAAACCCTAGAGGTGACATGATAGCAATCTTCCAGGACTTGAGGGGCTGTCAGAGAAAAGAGGGGATTGACCAATTCTCCAAAGGACCTGAGGGCAAGACAAGAAGTAGCAGGTGCAAGATTGTTAAAGAGAGATCCAAGAGATCTAGAACTACAGAGAAATTTCCTGTCAGTGAGAACCATAAATCAGTGGAATGGTTTGCCTTAGAAGCTGTGGCTGCTCCATCACTGGGGGTTTTCAAGAACAGACTGGACAGCCATTTGCCCAGGCTCTCCTGCTTGAGCAGGGGCTGAAGACCTCCAAGGGCCCTTCCAACCCTATTATACTAGGTTCTACCCTGTTTTCCCCAAAATAAGACCCGGTCTTATATTATTTTTGCCTCCAAAAGAGGCATTCAGGGATGTCTTATATTTTTCGTGACACCTGCCTTGCCTCGTGGTGGCGGCACCAACAGCCCTGTCCAGCAGGAGGCTGCATGGCACATCATGCTGCTGCTGTCACAACGAGGCAAGGCAGGGGGGAGGGGTGGAGCTGCCCCACACGTCCTGTACCCGCTTACTTCAGGGCCCCCTCAGCCAGGCCATTCCTTGCTCGGCGACCTTCCCTTTCACTCCCCTCCTGAGCCAGACTGCCATGCTACGGAGGATGGGCGGGGTAAGCCCAGTCAGTCCCCGCCGTTTCGGAGCCAAGGGGGAGTGACGGCAAAGGCTTTGCTGCCGCTGTGTGCTGCTGGAGGGGCTTTCTTTGTGCTTCGCCCCACAGATCACCTGCCCGGCAGCAGCCGCCGCCTCCTTCTCCTCCACCAACTCTCCCGTGGCTTGGGCTGTGACTGGGTGGCACAAGGCTCCCCTGCCACCTCCCTCCCCCAGCCCTCCGTCACCACTACTGGAGAGAACGGAGAATGGGGAGGGGAGCGGTTCAGTCAGACCTTCCAACTTCACAAGATTATTTTTTTTCCGCAAGAAGTTGGAAGGTCTGACTAAACTTTTTTTAGTCCCACAAACTTCGTTTCCCTGCAGCAGGAGAGAAACATAACAGAGCTGGAGAGCAGGTTAGTGAAGAAATGCTTTCAGGAAGAGAGAGGAGCTGGGCAGTGGTGCGTCAAACTCTACAACAGCGCCGGGAGGAGAAAGGGCAGAAAATGGGGCTGCCGTTTCCAGAATGGAGAAGGAAGACGTGGGATGATGCAGGGTGGCAAGCAAGTGCTCTTCTCTGCTCTGCATCGCTGCGCAGAGCTGCTCCCCTCCCTGTTCTCCATTCTCTCCAGTGGTGGCGACAGAGGGCTGGCGGATGGAGGTGGCAGGGGAGGCTTGCGCCACCCAGTCATGGCCCAAGCCATGGGAGAGTTGGCGGCGGAGGAGGCGGCTGCCACCAGGCAGGTAATCTGTGGGGTGAAGCACAAAGAAAGCCCCTCCAGCAGCACACAGCGGCAGCAAAGCCTTTCGCCGTCACACCCCCCTAGCTGTGAAATGGCAGAGGGGGACCGGCCTATCCCGCCCATCCTCTGTAGCATGGTATTCCGGCTCAGGAGGTTAGTGAAAGGGAAAGTCGTCGAGCAAAGAATGGCCTGGCTGGGGGGGGCTGAAGTAAATAGGTGCGGGGCACGTAGGGTAGCTTCACCCCCTTCCCCACCTGCCTCACCTTGTTGTGGTGGCAGAGGCGTGACATGTGTTCTTCTGCCTCACTGTGGCAGAGAGGTGGGATGGAGTGGGTGGGGTCCTAACTAGGGCTTATTTTGGGGGGTAGGGCTTATATTAGGCCCATCCCCCAAAATTAGGATAGGTCTTATTTTCGGGGAAATACAATATGTTCTTTACAACTTCTTGG
The DNA here is from genome assembly GCA_034064705.1 of Bothrops alternatus. Taxonomy (NCBI): domain Eukaryota; kingdom Metazoa; phylum Chordata; class Lepidosauria; order Squamata; family Viperidae; genus Bothrops; species Bothrops alternatus. The sequence continues at coordinate 375,593 of JARGCV010000340.1, forward strand.
CATCTTGCCATCTTCACCAAACAACTGTGAAGCTTCTTTCTTTCCTTTTTCATGTTGTACAAATCTAAAGACAATAGTGATAAGCTCAGTCTCCACCACAGATTCTACCTGGTTCTTCACAGATCAAGGCTTCCATGCAGAAACCCAAAAGTTCTCCCTTTTTTTGATAAGGAACTCAGAGATGACACCCTGTTCTTTGTTTCTCAAGTTTTGGAAGACTGTTTGAAGAGTGACTGTTTGAAGAGTGTCTGGAAGCTTCAGCTGCAAAATGCAGTGGGGCAAGCTCTGGAATGCCACACATTTTGTTGTTGTTCTGCAAGTTGCACTGGCCGTCCCTAGGTCCAATTTAAGGGGCTGGTTTTGGTCTTTAAAGCACTTCATGGAGCCAGAGTATTTGTGGGGCCATCTTCATCAATTACTTCTGCCCATCCCCCATGAGGTCTGGCAGAGAAGGCGTGTTGTGAGTCCTGACTGCAAAATAATTTTATTGATGGCACACAGGAGACGGATCTTTTCTGCCATGGCACCCCTCGGTAGAACATTCCGCCCCCAGGGAGATTGGCCCTGTCTTTGATATCCTTCCAGAAGACTCTCAAAATGTGACAAAGATGGTGACCTACGAAGATGGCTTCATTGTGTTTAGCATCAGTCTTTTTCCACTGTCTTGTTATTAATATTATTGTTGGGTTTTTAAATCTACTTATTTTAATATTTTGGTTTTATAATTGTTCTGCCACATGTCACTTTTCTGTGAGATGGGCAGCTATATCAATGTGATTAAATATAAAATAAAATTCAAGGAACTCCTTTTCCCATTACCTTCTTCTGACCTGGAACCCAACCTATCCCAGTTCTAAGCTGGTTAAACCTGCATTCAGATGACCAGAGAAGTCCCAGCCCTCCTTTCAAGGGAGCCAATTGGATGCCTTCCTTACCACAGCAGTTCACCACACAGGGCGTCTGGATGGCTCCCTCTTTTGTCAGCACAGCTGCCACTCGTGGGACCCCAAAGTCATCCGTTCTGACTTCAATGCCAGTCACGGGGCAGTTTTCAATGATCTAGAAAAACAGCCATAAACAAGAGCCATAAACAGTCCTGCTCGCCTTGTCTTGAGTCAATTTCAAAACAAGTAACCCAGGCGGTGCCTATTCAGTGATGATCCCTGCATGGTTCAGAGGGAATCTGGGTTTCCCTCCAAAGATCTGGCACAGGATTTCTGGCAGCTTGGACTGTGTGTGTGGCAGGGCCTTGAACAGGAGTACGCCCATGTGGACTCTGGGTGGTTGCAGATCTCACAGAGCACCAAGGCTTACTGAGGAGGTCCAAGGGCTGGAAGGGCACAAGAGGAAAGGTGAGGAAAGGTGAGGAGCAGTCCTGACCTGGCACAGTCAAGAGCCCGTTTGGACTCACCTTGTCGCAATGAGCTGTTCAGTCAGTTGAACACAAGTGGCTTTATTGACAGACATGATTCTTTGGTTTATTTCTAAACCTCATACTAATCTCTCGGCATTGGTGCAAAAAATAAATGTCTTTAATAAAAGAGCAGTATGCTCTTATTAATTGGTCCAAATCGGAATTGATGCCAGTGGGTGAAATTTGGGTTACTCATTCATTTAAAGAATCTGTATTTGTATTGAATCCATTAAATATTTAGATATGTTATATACACCAAAAGAGATAACTCAGTAATATGTAATATAAATAAAATATAGAGAGAGGTTTCTTGAGATAGTGATAGGAGTCATAAAGCCTTGCCCTTTGAGGAAAAGTGAATGGTTTCAAAATGAATATTGCTCCCAGATTAATTTAGAAGAATTTGAGAGGAATTCCAGTTCATATACTGGAAAATATTTTCAGAAAATAAATTATTTAGAAAATTTCTATGGTGTTCTTTGATTCTGAGAGCATATTTACAGAAAATGCTATTATCACTTAATGAGGGAAGATTTAGTTTTCTAAATCTGGAGAAATATCATGGTAGAACATAGAACATAAGATCATAGGGCTGGAAGGGATCCTGGAGGTCCTCCAGTCCAACCTCCTGCCTAAGCAGGAGTTTATTCAAGTTTCAAGTTTATTCACACTTATATGCCGCCCTTCTCCGAAGACCCAGGGCGGCTCACAACAAGAATACAATAACAATTTTAAAATTAACCACATTCATACCACATACAAACACAATCAGTTCGCAATCGCTGATGGAGGGACACTCTTAGGGCCGAGGGGCAGAGCACAGCTCATATGCCCCAAGCCTGTCGGCATAGATGTGTCTTCAGCACTTTCCGGAAAGCCAGGAGGGAGGAAGCAGTACGAACCTCTGAGGGAAGCTGGTTCCAGAGGGCTGGGGCAGCAACGGAGAAGGCCCTTGCCCTAGGCCCTTGCCCTACCAATTGGTAGCCAGTGCAGCTCACAGAGAGCTGGAGTGATATGAGCATGTCTTGGGAGACCCAAGACAGCTCGTGCGGCCGCATTCTGGACTACTTGCAGTCTCCGGACATTCTTCAAAGGTTGCCCCATGTAGAGAGCAATACAGTAGTCAAATCTCGAGGTGACAAGGGCATGGGTGACAGTGAGGAGTGACTCCCGGTCCAAATAGGGCCGCAACTGGAGGTTCTATAGCTGTCAGGATTGAATCGCTCTGAGGCCTGCTGGCTTCTATCGCTAATCAACTTGCCACAGAAAAGGGGGGGAGGAGTAGAAAGTGCAGGGAGGAAACGAAATTCCAAGAAGCTGTTCATGAACCATGAGAGTCTGCAAGAACGCCAAGGTCATTAGCGCAGGTGCTCGATGGAAAACTAAACTGCTCCCATAACAAAAAGAAATATTACAATTGGACAATGTGAACACCTGGTGGGCCGGGGCCACGAGAATTTGTTGTTTAAATAAGGAAGCTTTTGCATGGGAAAACTCAGAGCTGGTTTGGCTTCTTCAATTCTGAGATGATGTATCCAATAAGGTTTTACCTCATGGGACACAATTGCCTCAATTCTTTCACTGTGCCCACTAGTTGGATTGTTGACAATACCATCCTGGTCAAATGGCTGTCCAATCTCTTCTTGAAAACCTCCAGGGATGGGATACCCACAACTTCTGGAGGGAAGCCACACAACTCTAGGTGGCTTACAAGCAATAAAAACACAATATACAAAAATATATACATAAAAAATATTAAAAAATGCATTTTGGGTGGTTGGCGAGTGGCCCAAATGCTCACCTGACCACAATTAATGACTTTTTTTTTTTACTAAAAACCAGTGTTTCACTTAAGTTTCCACTAAAAATCGCTCATTGGTACAATATGCTTACTTAATGGCCATAACATTCGCTTAATAACCACTGCAAAAAGGTCATAAAACTGGGCATGGTCACATGGTGAGCCACTTAACGACCAGCACCACCATATTTCTGGACTCAATTATGGCCATAGGTCAAGGACTAATCAAGGGATACGTATCGTTCTGCAGGGGAAAAGCAGATCTTCCCAAAAGGTGCATAAGGGGCAAGGAGCAGCAATTCAGAAGACAGGTGGGGAGGACTTGGGGGCGGGGGGAGATCTGTGAAGCCAGACTTTGCAGAACACATGAATCACCTGGAAAGGCAACAATGAACACCCCCCTCGCCATTTCTGTCCTTGGGCAAAAAAAGCCATCATTGCTTGTTCAACTTCATGGGTGGATGGCTGAAGCTCTGTCTGCCTGACCCACGTTGGAGAAAATGGAACAACCACCTGGGGGGGGGATGGCTGTCTGTCATTGCTGCCATCTGCCCCTTCTCCAAATGTTTTGCTGCCCAAATAAGGTCCCTTTCAGCACTCCCAGGTTCTTCCTAGAAAGGCTGCACCTGCAGGAGCTCGTAGTTTAATATGCTTGAGAGCCCCCCAAGGATGTCCCCCCACATGAGGTCAGTTTGCAAAAGGGCAGAAGAGGACCTTCTCGTATCATCATGCTCGATTCTCTCCTTAAGGAACTCAGACGATCTCACCAGTATCAGGCAAGTGGCTTTATCTCCACTCTTTCTCTATGGCCATTTAAATCTTTTAAATAGCTCAAGGATCCTACCAGAACCCCGCGGTTGCTGGCTGCCCGAGTGAGGCACATGCAGGTCCCTGCAGGATCCATTGTGCCGTCCTCCGGGACATAGAGGGTGCCGTAGAGGTCATCCACGTTCATCAAGGGGTAGAGCTCTTTGGTTTCCCCCGGAGACAGGACGTGTGATTCAATGCCAAAAACTTTGCCCAGCTGCAAAAGAAGAGCCAGAGTTTCCAAAGGGAACAATCAAATGACCCACATAAGCAGGCAGGAAAGCTACCGAGGTCTTGCCCAGCCCAGGGCAGGCAATCCTGAAAGCCCTTTGGGATAAAGTCTGCTCCAATGGTGCACAGCTGGATGGTCTATTATTGGCTGCAGGCAAAGTTTCCCAGCTAGGGGAGGCCTTGGTAAAAATGGGGCAGCATCAACTCCTCTCTGGGGTTGCCATCTCCCATCCCAGTGGACTCAGAGAGGGCCTGCAGGAGCTCCTGGCTGAGAATGGCAAGGGAACTGCAAGCTGCAAGAGGTGCCAAGCAGGTCAACCAAGCTGGCAACAGCTCCTTTCCCAGAAAGAGAAGAGAAATGGGGGGGGGGCGGTATCTACACTCCTCAGAAGCAAACTCTGGAATTTCCTGCCAGGCAAAGAAGCCAGTTGACACATGAGGCACACAGGATCAGGCCATCCTGGAATCACTGGCTACATATTGGTTTCTTCCTGTAGGAACTTCTGAATGTGCTTGGTTATCTATCAATGAGGGATGAGCTGGATGGGACCCTGGTCCATGCTGAGTACCTGGTGCTGGAAAAATTGGATGCAGAATGACTTTGGCACATCAGCTGGGACTATTTGTAGAAGAGTCAGCACTGGACAGAGTAAGCAAGATGCTCTGGGAACATCTCAGCCAGCTCCTGCAAAAGGATCCAGAATCTGATGGCCAGACACACCATAGAGAGTAACCAGATGACCTCAATACGAGGCACACAGGAACCCTTCCCTAGGCAAAAGGGATTCAAACATGTTTTAAGTCCAGAACATCCCAATGCTATTCAAAACCAGCCAACTCAACAGAGTTGAAAGGGATCTTGGAGATCTTCCCATCCAACTTCCTGCACAAGCAGGAGATCCAGTGGTGGGATTCAGCCAGTTCACACCGGTTCAGTACAAGGGGTAGCTAAATTTTATTGAGTTTGGAGAACCGGCTGAATCCATGCTGCTCTGGAAGTCTGTTCTAGGCCTCGGAGGCCTGGAGGAGGTCTCCCAGGCCTAAAACAGCCCACCAGAAGTGTGTGGATGTCACTTCCGGAAGTCTGTTCTAGGCCTCCGAGGCCTGGAGGAGGCCTCCCAGGCCTAGAACAGTCCACAGGAAGTGCATGGATGTCACTTCTGGAAGTCCTTTCTAGGCGTCAGAGGCCCAGGCCTGCCTCCACGCAAAGAACTGGGTGTTCAGTTTTTGAATCTCACCACTGAGGAAATCCTATACCGTTCTGGACAAATGGCTGTCCAGTCTCTTATTAAAAACCTCCAGTGATGGAGCACCTACAACTTCTGGAGGGAAGCTGTTCACTGGTTAATTTCTCCTTAAGAAGGGGTGGGGGAGTACACTAGCACATCACAAACTGGTTTGCCAGAACCTCAGTTAATGGAGTTTTAGCCTTTCTGTGGAGTTGATTCTTGGACTTTTTGCCTAATAAGTCTGATATGTACTAGAAAAAAAATATTGGAATTGCACTATTCTCTTTCTGTAAGCACAGTTCTGGTCCTGCTTATGTAAGCCAGCCCTACCTCACCCCTTACTGGGCCCGTGTGCCTTCAGAGGTGGGACCCTCCTCATTAGTCCAGGGGATCTGAATCCTATTATTTTCTCCAAATCCCCATGACCAAGATATGCATTCCATAGAGTTCAGAGGTGAACTGGTGGCCTGAACCTCAGAGGGCGCATTCATCTGCTCTCCGAAACCTATTTTAAGAGGGACACAAAGGTGAAAAGCACAGAGCTGGTAAGAGTCAGAAAGGAGCAGATGGGCAGATGGGCAAAGCCACACAGAGGGTTTAAGGAAGGCCAACATGCAAGGAAGAGGCTGCTGCTGAGAAAGATCTCCAGAATAGACCAGAGAGATGATGCCAACACTCAAGCAGAGGCTGGCGGCTTCCTACTTACTGACATGAGCCTCTTGTACTCATCCAGTCTTGGCTTGTTGGAAGCAATGAAGAGTCCTCCATTTTGGATCCAGCCCGTGTGAAGGCCCGTCTCTTTCTCCAGCTCCCAGCTGACCACGTTACGGGTGTGAGCCAAGAGCTCCACCTCCACATCACTTGGGCGCAACTGCCACAAGAGGCCTGGGGAAGGGGAAGGCAAGGACGGGAGGCCATGAGGACACCACCAGGCCACACAGCCTGCAGGGTTTTCTGAGGAGGTCCCAAGAGAGGAGCATCTCCTTGCAACTCATTTGCCTCCATTTGTTGCTCCCAGGGACTAAGGGAGGAATTTGGGAAACACCAAGTGGGACCGAGAGCGAAACTAGGCACTGCTCCCTCCCTAGAGCAAAATTTTCTTTTCACTGAGTCCATAAAGTGGATGTCCTAAGGGGATGACGTACACTTTATGGGCCCAGTGAAAAGATTCATGTTAAAGTTTACACTTACTAACTTAAAATGACTCCCAAAATGTAAACACTGAAAACACAATACACACAGCCAGGTGCTATAAAATCCAACTGAATGGTGGATTCAGCAGGGGGTAGAAAGAATGGCAAAGAATGCCTTCTCTGCCTTCTACATCTGCTCCCTGCCTGCTCTCCTGACCACCGTTTCCACACCTGAGCCAGGAAAGGAGCACCCTCAGGTTTATTTGTTTGTTTGTTTGACTTATCTGCCACCCATCTGGTAGTTATTCCCACATCCAAACTGAGGACCATTCCCTTCAGATCTGGTGGCACCAAGAACAATCAGACTAAAAACTGGGCATTTATTTGATCTGCTGTACTTATGCGGAAGGAGAGTGCCGACCTTGAAGGACCTTACCAGAAAGTTCTTATTTATTCCCTTCATGGCCTTGACAATTACTGGGACCCAGATATAGCAAAAAAGAGTCTTTCACTTCCCAGTTGGAAAACAGCTAGGCATATTTGGGGCCTCCTGAGATACAGATTGAAGTTTGATGTCAGGGCCCACTTCAAAACCTCATCCTAAAAAAGCAAAACTCATGGAAGCAGTTTCTTCCAAAAGGAACTTTTATTAGGAGAAACTGATAGCAGGCATAATAGACAGGATCTGAGGGTTTCCTCCTCAGATCAATAGGTTAAAAGAGTCCCAAGCAAACCCCACCCCAATAGTTCATCCAGTCAGTTCAAACGGACCAATCCTCAGGTGTTAAATCCGTTGTGGGAAAGCGCTGATAACACCGGTCTTTCCCAGGCTTGTAGCGATGTTGTTGGGTCTTCACACCTTCCCTTCCAAAACAGGAGATAAGCCAGATGGCCAGAGGCACATTCCTTTCTCACCCCAAGGTAACATCAAGGGAGAGACAGTTCAAAGAACAAGTATGCAGAGACAGCGAAAGAGATACAATCTAATGCTAGAGAGAAACACAGCCCGCAGCATCTTCCCCCTCCCCTTCAGGAGCATGGCAGAACCCAGAGTAGTGGAAGAACTAGAAATAGGAAAAGCCCTCCCCCTTTATATGGGTTCTGACATCCTACCATCCTTGGTTTGTTGGGGTATGCTGCGTGAAACCTTTTAAGGAGCCTAGGAGTCCTAACATGACATTTGTTGACCCACTCATTTTGGGAGGGTGGAAGATGCTTCCATGCTACTATGTAATAGGTAGAGACATGGTGCTTTCTGGAATTTAGGATTTTCTTAATTTCTTGCTTTGACAACAGATGAAAATGCAGCCATTTTCTGACTTCCAGTTTTGGCAGCCGACGAGATGGGTGAAAGAAGCTGGGGCTCCGGCTTCTCAGCCCGATTTCACTTTGCCCAGGATCGGAAATGATAACACCAAACTGGCAGGAATAGCCAACACTCCAGAAGACAGGCTTAAGATACAGGAGGACCTGGACCAGCGGTATTCAACCTGTGGATTGCGACCCCATTTGGGGTCGAACGACCATTTCACGGGGGTCGCCAAACAACGCAGTCCGCCATTTTTTTTCACCTTTTCCCCTCGGCCGGTGCAGGGGGCAGCACTGCACATGCGCGGGGCTGTCACGCCCTGTCACGTGGGCCGTCGCGCCGCACATGCACGATGCGGGCCGTCGCACCGCGCATGCGCGATGCGGGCCATCGCACCACGCATGCGCGATGCGGGTCATCGTGCCGCGCATGCGCGATGCAGGTTGTCACGCCACGCATGCGCGATGCGGGCCGTCGCACCGCGCATGCGCGATGCGGGCTGTCGCGCCACGCATGCGCGATGCGGGCGCTATCTCACAAAATGAAATTCAATGGTGAAAAAAGTAAGATTCTACATTCAGGCAAGAAAAACCAAATGTACAGGTATAGTATAGGAGGTACCTTGCTCAATAGTAGTAACTGTGAGAGGGATCTCAAAGTCCTAGTGGATGATCCCTTAAACAGGAGCCAGCCATGTGCTGCAGCTGCCAAAAAAGCCAACACAGTGCTGGGCTGCATTAACAGAGGGATAGAATCAAGATCACGTGAAGTATTAATACCACTTTACAATACCTTGGTAAGGCCACACTTGGAATACTGCATCCAGTTTTGGTCAACACGATGTAAAAAATATGCTGAGACTCTAGAAAGAGTACAGAGAAGAACAACAAAGATGATTAGGGGACTGGAGGCTAAAACATATAAGGAACGGTTGCTGGAATTGGGTATGTCTAGTTTAACAAAGAGAAAGACGAGGGGGGATATGATAGCAGTGTTCCAATATCTCAGGGGCTGCCCCAAAGAAGAGGGAGTCAAGCTATTCTCCAAGGCGCCTGAAGGCAGGACAAGAAGCAACGGATGGAAACTGATCAAGGAGAGAAGTAACCTAGAACTAAGGAGAAACTTCCTGACAGTTAGAACAATTAACCAATGGAACAACCTGTCTCCAGAAGCGGTGAATGCTCCAAGTTTTTAAGAGATTGGACAGCCATTTGTCCGAAATGGTGTAGGGTTCCTGCCTGAGCAGGGGGTTGGACTCGATGACCTCCAAGGTCCCTTCCAACTTTATTATATTATTATTATTATATTATATTATTATTATTATTATATAAAATAAAGGTAAAAAAGGATACATGCAGTCTTATCTTCATTTTAGATATCAAAAGGGTTTTGCGGCTCCCAGTGTTTTGTTTTCGGTGGGAAACGGGTCCAAGTGGCTCTTTGAGTGTTTTGGGTTGCCTATCCCTGGGCTAGAGGAAAGAACGAAGGATTGGGAATTGAATATGTATTAGCATTGTTATACTCAGACAGCATGTTGGTTGAAAAATTAATATGTGTATGTAAGAGAAAATTAATAAAATCCTTATTAAAAAAAAAGAAGGGAGGATGGAAGTCCCAGGGACCATGGAAAAGCCTTCCAGAAACCAACAGGAAAAAGGCTAGCCTAACTTCAGAGTCTAGCCCAAGCTACAAGCAACCGAAGTCAAAAGTACTACCCTAAGCTGATTGTAAACAGCACATTTGAATCTGGGTAAGAACATCGATTTTCTCTATCCTACATATCAACTTTCCTGAAGAAAAAAAAATCCCAGGAAGCAAAAAACCTCTGAAAGTGAAGGAGAGGGAACTTTGCCCCATCCTTTTACTAACGGAAGTGGCAAATTGAACCTTTTATGGAGGACCAAAACGTATTGAAATGAAATGACTATAAAACCTAAATTTGGATAAGTTTGAAATTGCTGAATGGTTAAGATTCTCATTTTAAAGGCAATTGTTTATTTTGAAAATTTGAAAACTAAACCGGTGCTGACATCTAGTGGTGGATGAAGACTATGACAGCTATGGCTTTCATACAGGACTTGGCAAAATCTGGAAAAAACTAATCTGTACTCTAACAATAGAGAACAGCTATGACAAAAAAGAAAACAATCTCGGCTGCAGACAAAGAGAGCTTTATAAACTTTAGGGAACAAAAAAACGTTTTTTAACTTTCTGGATTACAAGTATCCACTTAACTGTGACTCCAAAGCTATTTGCAGAGAACTTGGATTCTTGGCCCTTATGGAAAATCAGAGACTTATAGAAATAACTTATCAAGAAAAAATAAATACCTTTCAAGAGGAGACATATGATATGTTGCAACTAATTCAAACAATGGTTTCAAACCACAAAGAAATCCAAAATAACTTTGAAAATATAAACCAATTCATCTCCAATTTAACTTTACAACAAAAAAATCCCAGAAAACAACAATAGAGAAGGAACAGATAAAACAAATAACTGAATACAAATTTGAGGATAGAGACTTAAAGATGGAACCTAGCAAAACAAAGAAATATGATTTGAGCCTTCTACTGCAGCTCCCAGTCCTCCACCATTTGCAGAGAGACAGAGGCAGAGAGAGGCACTTGCACTTCCCTTCTCTCTCTCTCTCTCTCTCTCTCTCTCTCTCTCTCTCTCTCTCTCTCTCTCTCTCTCTCTCTCTCTCTCTCTCTCTATCTGATCTTCTGCCTCATGCTGTTCTCCGACAAGCTGACAAGCTTATTGGGCAGGGCTCCTGCCTTTGCTGAATCTCCGCAGGAAGCAGCAGAAAGCAGCATATCTCTCTCTCTCTCTCTCTCTCTCTCTCTCTCTCTCTCTCTCTCTCTCTCTCTCTCTCTCTCTCTCTCTCTCTCTCTATCTGATCTTCTGCCTCATGCTGTTCTCCGACAAGCTGACAAGCTTATTGGGCAGGGCTCCTGCCTTTGCTGAATCTCCGCAGGAAGCAGCAGAAAGCAGCATCTCTCTCTCTCTCTCTCTCTCTCTCTCTCTCTCTCTCTCTCTCTCTCTCTCTCTCTCTCTCATACACACACAAACAAACACACACTTTTACTTACTTAGTGGGGGAAGAGGACTGGCAGACCAAGGACAGGAGAGAGCCAGCCCAATAAGAATGTGTGTCAGTGCTCGCTTCGGCAGCACATATACTAAAATTGGAACGATACAGAGAAGATTAGCATGGCCCCTGCGCAAGGATGACACGCAAATTCGTGAAGCGTTCCATATTTTTTTTTTTTAAAAAAAAGAATGTGTGTCAGCTTATCGGAGAACAGCGTGAAGCCAGCTTGCCAGGTGAACAGAAAATCGGAAAGAGGGGGGGAAAGAGAGAAAGAGAGAACTCATGTACAGTAGCCTCTATTTCTTTTTAATTAAACTCTTCAATCAAACTCCGCTGTCCTGCGCACACATGTACACACACGTGCAAGTTTTGCAGCTCCCAGTGTTTTCTTTTCTGTGGGAAACGGGTCCAAATGGCTCTTTGAGTGTTTAAGGTTGCCGACCCCTGATTTAACACAAGTGAAAAAAATTTTTTACAAGAAATACTGGATTTGAAAAAGACAACTTATACTTTAACACCACAAAACAAATTTGAGGATAAGAAAAAAGATTGGACAAAATGGACTGCAAAGATGTCAAGAAAACTACGAGAACTGAAGAGACAAAAAAATGATAAGAGAAACAGAGAGAAAAAGAAAGAAAAAGAAAGAAAAAGATTTTCAACAAACAGTGTTATGTCCTGGGCCTGTGATTGACAGAGCAGGTGCAGGAAACTGCAGTGAGACCCGGGCAGACCATGTGGCCTGCCTGGGCCAGGCAGGCTGTCTCCAGCCTATTAAGCATGCGCAGAGCAGGAAAATACATTGCATTTATTGGCTGACGCTGTTCCCTACAGAAGGTATAAAAGAGAGCGGAGCCATTTTGTGTTGTTCTGTTAAAGATGAAATAAAAAAGCATCTGTTGTTACTCCTGCTTCATTTCAATGCCTTATCAACGCAAAGAACAGAACATTGGCAACGAAGGTGGGATCGTGCTGCAAGAAAAAAAAAAAGAATAATAGGCTGACTCACCCCAGAAGGTCCGAAGTGCTTGGAAGTTTGGCATTCCAACTTGTGCAACTCTGCCTGCCAGTACGAAGAGAGAGCTCGTCAAGATTCGTCCTGGAACCCCTTCGCAAGCCTGAGCAGCACAAGGCGTTGGAAGAGGACGCCAAGAATCAATCATGGCAAAGATTGGACGTCTGTCTGAATTTGATGTAACACATCCTGAACGTTGGAACTCCTATGTTGCCAGGGTGGAGAACTACTTTAGAGTCAACCAAATTCGGGAGGACGGGCTCAAAGCTGCAATGTTGCTGTGCGTTTGTGCACAAGAGACTTTTGACATCGCTGAAAACTTGGTTGCTCTAGCACCTTTGGAATCTATCACTTACACAGAGCTGAAGAAAATGTTAAAGGAACATTTTGAACCGAAGCTATCAGTAATAGCACGGCATCATGCATTTGAACAGTGGGACCAACGTCCAGTAGAGTCTGCTGAGGACTTTATTGCTGCTCTGCGTCAAGCTGCAAGGCTCTGCGAGTTTAAAGGCTTGGAAGAACGGCTACGAGATCGGCTAGTTTGTGGTCTGAGGAGCCGAGAACTGCAGCAAAAGATTTTTGCAAAAGACGCCGTTTCCTTCCAAGACACGCTAAGGGAGATCATGGCCAAAGCAGTGGGAGGAGCTGTTAAGGCCTTGCAGCTTTCCAAGAACTCTTCATGTTCGGGCTCAGTCCATCAAGAGGTTGCTTGAGAGGTATCCGAACTAGAATCCGAAAATGAGGTCGATCGTCTGCAGCAACCATCGGAAAGAAGGCCCCAAGAGCAAGCTGACAAAGGGTCTGACAAGGCAGTTCCATTCCCTCGGTGTTTCGGATGTGGAGGCTGCCACAAATGTACCAACTGCTGTTTTTGCTCTGCTACTTGCTGGGCATGTGGCCAGCAAGGCCACATAGCTGCCGTCTGTTTGGGTCACAAGAAACACCGTCCATCGGAAGAATTGCCTCGGAAAGGTATCAGGGTCCCCAGCCAGAATAGGGTGGGTTTTTGCACGTCCAGAAGAAGCATCTTGAGAACAGGGGCCTGCCGGCCATTGAAGAAGTTGCGTATTGATGTCAAATTGCAATGGGTCTCCTTAACGATGGAGCTGGACATGGGCTCAGCTCTGTCAATCATTTCCCAGAACACTCTCAAGCAGATCTGCTGTAGAAATGGCTAGAGAGTTAAACTCAGGCAGTCGAATCTTATTTTGATGGACTTTCAGAATTCCTGAGTCAGTGTGAAAGGGGGGGCCATGCTCAGAGTGCAGCGTAGGAACTTTGAAGGGTTTTTGGACGTTGTCGTGGTTGAGGGTGACTGCACGAGTCTAATTGGACTCAATTGGTTCGAGGCGCTTGGAATTCAGGTGACTGGGCTACACAGTTTGCAAATGGCAGATCTTGCGGAAGTTTGCAAGGAGTTTGCTGATGTGTTCAGCCCAGAACTAGGGTCATACAAAGGGCCTCCAACTGCCTTACGGTTAGACCCCTCCATTGCACCGATTAGGATTAAGCCTCGTCGGGTGCCTTTTGCGCTTAACCAAAAGATTAATGCTGAGCTGGATAAACTGCTACAGCAAGGCATTTTGGAACCTGTAGATAGCAGTCCATGGGAAACACCCATAGTCATGCCACTCATGGCCAATGGGGAAGTCCACATTTGTGCTGACTATAAATGCACGCTAAACAAAGCGTTACAGCAGCACTCTTATCCGGTGCCTGTGGTTAGCCACATTTTGGCCTCACTTAAAGGAGATCGAGTTTTTGCCAAACTAGATTTGGCCCAGGCCTATCAACAGCTACCGGTTGATGATGCAACGGCAGAGGCCCAAACGATCGTAACACACTGGGGAGCTTTCAAAATCAGAAGACTACAGTTCAGAGTTAATGTAACCCCTGGCATTTTCCAAAGCATGATGGAATGAACGCTCCATAAGATTCTGGGAGTTTGCTCATATTTTGACGATGTCCTCATCGCAGGGGAATCAACCAAAAACCTGTCTGAAAGGCTCCGGTCTGTTTTGCTGTGTTTCCGCGAAACGGGGCTGAAGTTCAAACAGGAAAAATGCAAAATTGGAGTAACTTCCACTGAATTCCTAGGGTTTTGCATAGATGCCGAAGGCATCCATCCTGCTGAGTCCAAGCTCAAAGCGATTCAGCAGGCCTCAAGTCCCAAGTCGAAGAGCGAGCTTCAAACCTTCCTTGGACTCCTAAACTTTTACCATTCCTTCCTTCCCCACAAGGCTGCAGTGGCAGAGCTGTTACACCGGCTCTTGGATAAACAGACTCCCTGGAAGTGGATGGAAGTCCACAAAAGGAGTTTTGCTGAGGTCAAAGCATTGTTGTCTTCAAATGCTGTTCTAGCTCATTTCAATGAGCAGTTGCCAGTTTGTATAGCTTGTGATGTATCCCCTTATGGAATTGGGGCTGTCTTAAGCCACCTCAAGGCTCATGGGACACAAGTTCCTGTAGCCTACTATTCAAGGACTCTGTCTTCTGCTGAGTGTAATTACGCACAGATAGACAGAGAAGCCTTGGCCATTGTGGCTGGCATAAAAAAGTTTCATGACTTTTTGTATGGTCACCATTTCACGGTCTTTACAGACCACAAGCCACTTCTGGGGTTGTTCACAACTAACAAACAAACCCCATACATAATTTCTTCTAGAATGTTGAGGTGGTCAATCTTCCTTTCTGCTTATGACTATTCCCTGGTTCACAAACCAGGGAAAGAAATGGGCCATGCAGATGGCCTTAGTAGGTTGCCTCTACAACTCTTAGAATCAGATCCTGCTCCGGCCAACCACATCCTGGCTATCCAGGATTTGCCTGAGTCTCCCTTCAATGCAGGGGATGTGGCTGCAGAAACAGCCACTGATAACGTACTAACACGCGTGTTGAACTGGGTGTTGTCAGGATGGCCTGACACATGTCCTGGCACCAATTTCCAAAGTTTCTGGAAAAGGAAGCATGAGCTATCCACTTTAAGGGGTTGCATCCTGTGGGGTAGCAGGGTAGTGATCCCAACCACACTGAGGACTGGAGTCTTGCAGTCTCTGCATGAGGGACATCCGGGAATAGTCTGGATGAAGGCACTTGCGTGCAGCTATCTCTGGTGGCCTGGGCTTGATAAAGAGATTGAGACCCAGGTCCAGGGGTGCCACATTTGCCAACAGTCCAGGCTTGAAATGCCACAGGCTACCATGCATAGATGGGAGGCCACATATGCTCCTTGGTCAAGGGTTCATATCGACTACACTGACCCCTTTCAGGGGCAATTCTTCCTTGTTGTTGTGGACAGTCACTCCAAATGGCTAGAGGTCGTTCCAGTGCCCTCCACGATGACTGCCAGGACCATCCAGGTGTTGAGGGGGATCTTCACCTCTCATGGGCTCCCAGATGTTCTTGTCTCCAACAACGGACCTCAATTCACCTCTTTGGAGTTTCAGTTCTTCCTGAAAGCCAACATAATTCGTCATATTACTTCGGCATCTTTTCACCCGGCTTCCAACAGACAAGCTGAGTGCATGGTGCGCACCACCAAAGAAGCCTTGAAGAGGGTCACTCATGGGAGCTGGCATCATAGGTTAGCTGATTTTCTCCTTTGCCACCATACCACACCTTGCACAGCTACAGGCAAGAGCCCAGCTGAACTCCGCTGGGGTCGCTGTCTTATTACCAGATTAGACAGATTATACCCAGACCGGGTGGCTTCTCAGGTGTCACAGCCCGAGCACCGAGGAGATTGCAAGTTGGTGATCCAGCTTGGGCAAGGAACTATGGGCCTGGACATCTTTGGGTGACAGCAGTGGCCTCTAAAGTCACTGGGCCACTGTCATACGAAGTGGCCTTGGTCGCGTGCTGATCGGCACATTGACCAGATGCAATGGAAGTTACCTAGTCACCCTTTCGCTCCTGACTCTGCTCTCGGGGGGGAGGAGGACCACGATCACAATCGTGGATCTCAGTCTCTCTGCGAAAGCGGGGTTTTGCATTCTCCAAATAGGGGTTTTGCCAATGAGGCAGCTCCTGACTCTGGCACTGGGTCCATGGGACATTGCACTTAATCGGCTTCTCATGCCACATCTACCGCAGGCCTTGCGCCTACGGGACAGTGTTCCCAACCGGGTTCTCTCGCCAATCTGGGGAATTCCACCCCACCAAGGAACTCTGCTTTGGGCTTACCAGAAAGGGCCATCAATTAAAAAGGACATTGAAAACTACGTAGCTAGCTGCCTGATTTGTGCCTCAGCAAAGAGACGGTAAGGGAACTCAATGTCATGGTTCTGACAGATGAAACCCTTCAAAGAACTTCGAGGCATTGTTTATCTTAAAGAATCTTTTATTCAAGAAACAAAGTATCGGCACTACATAGTTGAACCCAGAAACTAAATTCCCCTCCCCTGGATACAAAGTAATGAAGTACAATTCCCACCTCCAATAAACAGTCATAAATCACATTCCCCAATTAGCTTGAAGCTTCCTCCCCAGCTGTCCAGCCCAACACGCTATCAGCTCTGGGCCCAATGTCCTTGGGTTCCCACGGTTGAGTTATTATTGTTATGACTAGCTGGACTCTCATCCCTATTCCCCCTCCCAGCATCAACTAATTCTAAAAGCATAGAGAAAATGGCTGCATTTTCATCTGTTGTCAAAGCAAGAACATCTAATGTTAGCACTGTTGACATTCACATTTAGATAGCTTGGCATAAAGGCGACCTGCCTGGAGTTTTTTCAGGATGGGTCTGACTAGCTTTACATGCTCTTCCATGGTTTCAGTAAGTATCAAGATGTCATCTAGGTAAACAAGCACCCTGCCATGCCTCCGTCCGAGCCTGACTCTGAGGACGACATGAAATTCCCTGTTGAGGCCCAGGAGGGGGTGTCTGTGCCTTCAGAGGACTGTGGGGAAGAACAGGCTGAAGCAGGCCAGGGCCCTTTAAGTTTGGAACAGAGAAGGCAGAGCTCAGGCGAGGAGCAAGGCCCCTCCCCACCAGATCCCAGAGCAAGGAGAGCAGAGAGGAGGAGGGAACAACAGAGGCAGGCTCACTTGCTCAGGGGAGAGCGTCACGCCCCACTTCACAAGGCACACCTGGGGAATAGGTATTTAAGGAGACGCTGTGGGGTGGGGCATTTGCCGGGAACAAACGTGAACTCTTCTGATGTGAGCTCTTGTACCGGGATTCTTTGTATTTTGGATCAAGTTTGTTTCCTGCTGAGTTTTCCTTGCTGTCTTCAGTTTTGCAGTTTGCAGGTTACAGGCAAGCTGGGCATTGAAAAGATCATACTTTGTTATCTGTTTTACTTTAAAGAACTGTTTAACTCCGTTGACTGTTTTATTGAACTTGTGCCAGCATATGTGGGGGCTGTTGGGTGAACGTTGGCAGTGCTTACAAAGACAATTATTCTGACCAGCTAATTGCTTTGCCTCCGTTCAGGGTCCTGGGTCATCACACACCCTTTGTATAGATGCTCCCACAGTATGTCGTTTATTAATTGCATGAACACTGTGGGTGCTCCTTGCAACCCAAAAGGTAGAACCCAAAATTGGTAACATCCTAAGGGGCAATTGAAAGCCGTCTTCCATTCATCCCCCTCCTTTATTCTAATCCTGTAATAGGGTTCTCTCAAATCTAGTTTTGAGAAGATTGTTTCCTTTCGACAGGTGGGACAGCATATCCTTTATGAGAGGGAGAGGGTAGACTGCTCTCGCTCACTGCGTTCAGGGCCATATAATCAATGCAGAGGCAGAGGGTCCCGCCTTTCTTCTCCCGGAACACCAGTGCAGCGGTTTTTGGTTTTGCCAGTTGGATAAAACCCCTCTCTAAATTTTTGTCTATGAACTTCTGCATCTCCTCCAGCTCCTGTGGGCTCATGGAATACATTTTGGGCTTGGGGAGTTTTGCACCAGGCTGGATTTCTATGGAACAGTCCATGGGCCGGTGGGGGGGGTAGTTCATCAGACCTTTCCTCACTGAATACTTCAGCTAGGTCTCTGTATTCCTCTGGAATCTCTGGTAGTTCCTTTTCCTCCCCTACTGCAGCTTTTTTGAGTTTCTTCCGGATTGGGGTTTGGCTGGTGCCCTGGCTGGTTCCTTTCGGGAACCTGAGGTCTGCCATTCTCCAGTCTACCTGTGGGTTCCATTTTGCTAGCCACGCCATGCCCAGGATAAGGGGGCATTCCATGCCAGGGGTCACCACAAATGTTATAGTCTCTATGAGATCCCCTAGGGTGAGTTGGATTGGCAGTGTGGCTAGGGTGGTTGGCATCCCCCCTGCTATGGACCCATTTAATTGACCGAATGAGATCGGTTTCTTCAGCCTTCTCCCCGGGATCCCCAAATTCCCCACTAAGGTTGGGCTTATGAGGCAGTGGGTGCAGCTGGAGTCAATTAATGCCCTGATCTCATTTTCTCGGGCATGCCAGGGGCTAACAGTTCTATGGTCCTGGTGAGGGGTGCAATGGGTCCACTTACCAGGGGTAAGTTGTCATCTGATGAGTTGGATGCTCCCCCTGGGTTGGTCAGAGTTCCCTTCCCTCATTTAGGTGAGGCAGGGAACTTGACGACTTCTGTGCTCTTCATGGCCATCTCCTTCAGCTTCGCTGGAGTTTTCCCGGGTTTTCTGGCTGGGGCTCGATCAGGTTTCCGTATGGGGTGCATGTGCGGCATTCAGCTGTGTGGTGTCCTTCTTCTCCACATTTGAAGAATTCTAAGGTTCTTTTGGCTGCTAGTGCTTGCTTCGATGGCTCGCAAGCTGGCTCTGATGGTGATCGTTTTCCCCACGATCTCCCCCCCTCATCGCTGCCTCTTGGCTAAGTCGATCTCTGCCTCTTCGGCCAGGACCTACCAGTCCTGCAGCCAGTGGGGGTCTTCTCAAGGGATGCAGGCATCATACAGGTCATAGTTTAGTCTGTCTTTGAAGTGGCTGATCAGGACATCTTCTGGTCAATTCAGTTTGCTGGCCAGGGCTTGGAACTTCTGGATGTATTCCATCACAGGTCGCCAGCCCTGCTTCACTGTCTTTATTCGCTCCTGTGCTTTCCGGTCAGCAAGGGGATCTTTGAAATGATGCCTAAGGGCTACCATGAATTGATTGAAGTTTTGCAGCTCTGGTGCGTCTGCATCATGGAGTTCTACGATCCAGTCCGCCGCGGTGCCATCTAGGGCTGCTTGCACAATGTGCACCCTGGTCCGGTCGCATGGGATGTTGCGATCATATTCCTCCATGTAGTTTAGCACCTAGGTCAGAAAAAATCCCAGGCACCGTGGCTCCCTGCGGTACTTCACATCCAACAGCAGGAACTTCTGGATGGATCGATGTCTCTTCTTTCATTTGTGTCGTCTCCCATCTCTGTCCGCGGTTGCTGCTTGGCGAGGGGTGGCAGCAGAGACAGTGACAGCTGTGGTTTCGATGTGGCTTTCAGAGGGTTCCAAGACTGCTGCCTCAGCCCCTCCTTCATCTGTCCCTTCTGCGGAACCCAGGCTGATGGTGCACCAGCACGGGTCAACCTTCTCTACTCTCATGGAGTCGAGGGCTATCGTCATCATGTCGATTGCTTGTTACAGCAACCGGCTGGAAGGTAGTGGCTGATCCTCCTCATCTTCGCTAAGATGGAGTGACCTCTCCATCTCAACTTTCCAACCTGGTTGATGACTACCTCATCTGAGGGTCACCTTCCTGGCTTTCTTCTCCCAGTCCTCCTTTTTCCCGACTTGACCACCTGGGCTTGTGGTGGCATTCTGCGACCACTTCCTCTTCCGATGAGCTCGAGGATTCAGAGTTGGAGTATTTGCAGGGATCTGCTCAGTGGGAGGCTTCCCTCTCCATCGCAGGTTCTTCCCTCTCCATTCCAATATCCGATATTATTTGCCAAGTTCCCCAATAAGAATCGTCACAGTAGAATTGGAGTTCCCAAAGATACTCAGACAGGTTCACCCAATTTTCCACTGCAGCCTTTTAAAACACAAACTGCAATCGCCCTTAAGGCCAGCTGTAGCTCCTTCACCTCCTCCAGTCATGGTAGAAGGTGAACAACATTTTGAAATAAAAGAAATTCTAGATTCCAGAAAACACCATGGTTCCACCCAATATCTAGTAGCATGGAAATATCAGCCTCCTTCCCAAAATGAGTGGGTTCAGAAACGTCATGTCAGAGCCCCCAAATTACTTAGTTTCATGCTGCATATCCAGATAAACCAGACTAATCTTTGTCTCCCCCTTTTTCTGTTTTATTTTCTACAGATGGATCTCTCTTTTTTCTAAGGGGGGCAGGATGTCAGAACCCATTCCTCTCCTGGGGAGGGGGATCTATTTCAATTCTTTCCATTTCTTTCTGTGGGTTCTCCCATTCTCCTGAGAGGGAGGGGGAAGGCTCTGTGGTATGTTTCTGCTTTGCTACAATGTATCTGTTCCGCTGTTTCTACATACTTACTCTTTGAACTGTCTCTCCCTTGATGTCAACCTGGGGTGAGAAAGGAATGTGCCTCCGGACATCTGGCTTATCTCTTGCTGTGGAAGGGAAGGTGTGAAGACCTAACATAATCTTCACAATCATGGGAACTGACCCGTTATCAGCTCTGTTCCCACAGCGGACTTAACACTGGTGGCTTGGCTCATTCAAACTGACCAGATGGACTATTGGGATGGGGTTTGCTTGGGACTCTTTTAACCTATTGATCTGAGCGGGAAACCCTCTATGCCTGCTATCAGCTTCTCCTAATAAAAGTTCCTTTTGGGATGAAAGTTCCAAGAATTCTGCTTTCTTGGGATGAGGTTTTGAAGTGGGCCCTGACAAATGCAGAGAAATTGGAACTGTAGTATTGTTCTGGACATCAAGGTCTGTTTAAGAAATGTACAATTTATCCATTTTTGGAAAAGGCTGTATTTTATAACACAACAAGGTCCCATTGAAATGATTTCATAATATTTAACAATGTTTTTAAAGCAGTAATTTAACATTTTTATTGAATTTTCTCTTTGAGAACACTGGTGTCAGTCCCTCTGGTGAGCCATGACTTTATTTATGATGGGAACATTCTCTGGCCTTGCAATTTTGTAAACTGGCGGCCTTTTTACATAGATGCCAGATCAAAGGCAGCAGCTGCAGGGATGAACCACCAGCTTAATCATTGTAAGAAAAACATTTAAGGTTTGAGGATCTGATCAACTACTGAGAGAAGAGGAGCCTGCTTTCTGACCCCATCCTGACCAATAGCTTGGATTACACAAGTGATGGTGAATACACCATGATAGCCACTGACATAGTCACCCAAAGAGGACCTTCCCACCAGCAGCTCCCTTCTTTACCTGCAGTATGCCAGGTGGTCCCTGAGGTCAAACGATCCCTTTCAAGCAAGACCACATTGGTCATGCCCTTCTTGGCAAGGTGGTAGATTGTCTGGCATCCAAGGCTACCACCACCTACCACCACCACATCTGCAGAGGTAGGAAGGGGCTTTGTGGGCCCTTCACGGGAGGAGTGGCCCTCTTCCTTCAGTGTCTTCTGATATGGGACATTCTTCTCTATAGTCAGTCCAGCACCGCTACTGAAGAACTGTAGCCTTCGTCTAGAATTACGTAATTGTAGACCTGCTGCTGCTTGGAGCACACACCTCAGGTGGGCCATGGCGATCTGAAGAGAGAGGAGGACATTGATGATAGGCAGCCAGAAGAAATCTTCTTCCCCACATAATCCAAATTAGCAAAGCATGACCTCTCTGCCTCAGCCTGATAAAGTGGGGGCAGAAACAACTGGAACAGCACAAGGCAAGAGGAGGAGGAGGAGGTGGTGATGGTGGTGATGTTTGGAAATAACTGCCTCAGATCATCTGAAGGGCTTTAAATGAGAAAGGAAAGGAGAGGGTGACTAATCTTTAAGACCAAACCCCAAGCATAAACCCCAGAACAACAAATCAGACAATGAAGAAGGCAATGGTGAGAAGGCAGGGTAATCGGGTATAAATCAGGAGATGTAGGAAGCAAATGCAGCCATAAAGAGCTCAGATGCCTATACCCCAATGCTCAGAGTTTGGGGAACAAAGAGGGAGAACTTGAAGTCCTGATACATGAGGGCAGGTATGATATTGTTGCTATTACTGGAACTTGGTGGGATGGAATTCACAATCAGAACATACTGCTAGGACATAAATTGTTCAAAAGACACAGACCCAACAAAAGAGGAGTTGCATTGTATGCAAGAAATCACTACACCTCTACAGAAATACCCAATAACATGGATGAAAGCCTTCCAGTGTCTTAATCTTTAAAAGAGCTGATTTTAACAAACTCAGAGAGAGCCTAAGAAAAGTTCCATGGATAAAAATCCTAAAGCGGAAAACAAGAAGCTTGGGAAACTCTGAAAAATATGATCATAAAAGCCCAGTCCAACACAATACCACTGAAAAATAAAAACAAGAAATCCAAGAAGAAACTAGAATGGTTGCACAAAGATCTGTCTGATAAAGTGAAAAACAAAAAGGATAAGTATAAAAAATGGAAAGAGGGATATATAACTGTTGTGGGTGTCTCTGGACCAGCTGGGGAGGTGTCGGAGGATGAGGAGGGGGAGCCGGGCCCCTCTGAGTATTTGCCCCTCCCGGCAGCCGAGCCAGGCCCCTCTGAGTATTTGCCCCTCCCGGCAGCCGAGCCAGGCCCCTCTGAGTGTTTGCCCCTCCCGGCAGCCGAGCCAGGCCCCTCTGGGTGCTTTCCCCTCCCGGCAGCCGAGGCAGACAGGGAGGAGATTGAGATGCAGTCTGCATCGGAGTCTCAAGGTGCAGAATCAGACTTGGAACAGGAGAATGTATGGCTGGATCCGAGAGTTCGAAGGGTTAATAGGAGGAGGGTTCAGTTAAGTAGAAAAAGGAAGTGACGTATCGGAAACTGTATTAGAGGAGGAGAGAGAAATTAAGCCTTTGTCACGAGCAACGTTAATTAGAGATTGGCATGGAAACTTTCGCAGTGAGTTGAAACTGAGTTTTCTGGTGTTTTTGAAACCTACCGAAACATAATGAGGTCTTGGACAATGTGATAAAGAAAGAGTGTTTTAATTGGAAGGTGGGAGGATAGCATATTTATCCTAAATGTAAATAAATCAGTGTTGGCCGTTCCGGCCAAAATAATGCCAGCAGTTTGCTTTGAAATGACTTCGTTTGAAATGTGTTAATTAAAAACTATTAAAGACATCTTTATGTGGATTTTAATGAGCTGAGAGTGGCCAGACATAACAGATTGCTCGTGACCAAAAGAACAGAAAAGACGAAAATTAGTCCGAGCTTTCAGTGACGTCATGGAGCAACTCCTCGCTGATAACCCGGCTCTGCATCAATTAGTTCAAACTCTCCAGCAACAAATTGGACATTTGCAACAGCAGATTCAGGCCGCAGGAGCCCCAGCTCCAGCCCCCCCTCCCAGACGAAGCAGATGTTATTTAGCATTGCCTGATAAGTTTACTGGAGAGCGTAGTAAATTTCCAGCTTTTTTAAACCAATGCAAAACATTCATTGCCTCAACTCCAGCAGATTTCCAGCTTGATGAAACGAAAGTAGCGTTCATTTTAAGTTTACTCTCTGGGCCAGCTGCTGATTGGTCGTCTCCTCTGATAGACGGACAAGATCCTGTCCTGAGCAATTATGCAGGATTCTGCCAGCTGATGGAAAGAGAATTTGTTGACCCCCTTCGTAGACAAAATGCCACCCGGCGGATACGAGAGCTACGTCAAGGATCGCGCTGCGTAGGGGAATATATCTCAGATTTTCGCCGCCTAGCTCAAGAAATTAATTGGAATGATGAGGCTCTCATGGAAATCTTTCTAGATGGTCTGTCTTCCCAGATCTTGAATGGATTGAAAGTTACTGAAATACCCGCAACCCTGGATGCATTATACCAACATTGTTTGGCTATTGAAGCGCGAACGCAAGCCATGGATGCCCGCCTGGTCAAACAGATGGTTCCAGTCACCGGAAGTGCCAAGCCAGTTCCTGCACCACGCAGAGGATTCCAGACCCTACCTATCACTCCACCCGTCCCGGCCCCCAGACGTATTTTCCAATCATTGCCGGCTTACACTGAGAGGCGTCCCGTACCCATGGCCAGAGAGGAGCCCATGGATCTTGGGGCAGCCAGATCTCGCTTGACCGAGGCTGAGAAGACAAGACGGAGAGTTGAGGGATTGTGCCTGTACTGTGGAGAGATGGGTCACTTCGTCATGGCCTGCCCCCAGAAGAGAGGTGCTATGGCAGATCCTACTCCTATTCCAACTCGGCCTCCCATTCAGCAATTTCAAGCCACCTTGCCGGGAAACGGCCAGAGCCCGGCCTAATGGAAACATTGGGTCGGGCAGGCGCCAAACCCAGTTCCAGTTCCGCAGACGACGACCCCGGTCCTCCGAGACATCTGATCCTAGCAACCAATATACTTCTGGGAAATCATGCCCAGGGCATTCCGGCCCACGCCTTGTTGGATTCTGGAGCCACCACCAATTTCATGAATGAAGCTTTCGCTCGTCAGCATGCCATACCTTTGTGCTCCGTGAAGCCGCCTATGTTGGTTGAGACAATCGATGGTCGTGAGTTGTTGTCTGGACCGATCAAGTTTATGACCCAGCCCATACGCCTGGTCATAGGACAACATGAAGAAGCCATCCAATTCTATGTTACCAAGGGACTTCATTTCACCTTAGTTCTCGGCCTAGCCTGGTTGAGAACCCATGATCCTTGTGTGGTGTGGTCCCAGAACTTTGTTTCATTTCCCAGTTTGCAATGCGTAGACCACGTACGCCAAGTTTGCGCAGCCCAGCTACCATCCCACCCTGACATCACCTTGCCGGCCGACCTAGCGGACTTTGCAGATATATTCAGTGAGAAAGAGGCAGACCAATTGCCTCCGCATAGACCATATGACTGTGCCATTGATTTGCTACCAAATGCCAAGCTTCCAAGGGGACGCCTTTACTCCATGTCAGAACCCGAGTTGGCCGCATTGAAAGACTTTGTGGACAAAAACCTGGCCAGGGGTTTCATTCGTCCCTCTTCCTCGCCTTTGTCAGCTCCTGTGTTATTCGTGAAGAAGAAAACCGGAGATTTACGCCTATGCTGTGACTATCGCAAGCTCAATGCCATCATGGTGCGCAACCGGTACCCTCTGCCTTTGATTCCTGATCTCATGGACCGTCTCCGATCAGCGACCATCTTCACCAAGATAGATTTAAGGGGTGCTTACAACCTGGTTCGCATTCGAGAGGGGGACGAGTGGAAGACCGCGTTTGGAACCAGGTATGGTCATTTTGAGTATACCGTTATGCCCTTTGGACTCACCAATGCTCCGGCCGTCTTTCAACATTTCATGAATGACATCTTCCGGGATTTATTAGATCAATTTGTGGTGGTTTACCTTGATGACATCCTGATTTATTCCCCGTCACGAGCAACTCATCTTCAGCATCTCCGGCGAGTTTTGCAACGCTTGAGAGAGCATCACCTTTACGCCAAGTTAGAGAAATGTCAATTCTATCAAACCACCATTGAGTTTCTGGGACATGTGATTTCTCCACAAGGCATCGCCATGGACCCTGGCAAGGTTGAGGCCTTGCAAACCTGGCAACCACCATGTAAAGCAAAAGATGTCCAAAGACTTTTGGGATTTGCGAACTATTACAGGATATTTATTCCGAGATTTTCTGCCTTGACTGCGCCCCTTACTCGACTGTTACGGAAAGGCGTTAAGTTCCAGTGGGGCGATGCCGAGCAACAGGCGTTTCAGACCCTCAAAAAGGCTTTTGTTCAGGAACCCATTCTCAAGTATCCAGATCCTTGTCGTCCCTTTGTAGTGGAGGCTGACGCCTCAGATGTTGCAGTAGGGGCCGTGCTACTTCAAACACGCCAAGATGGCGGCCCCCTGTTCCCGTGTGCTTATTACTCCAGGAAACTGACTCCCTCCGAACGCCATTATACCATTTGGGAAAAGGAACTATTGGCCATCAAGACTGCTTTTGAGACCTGGAGACACCACCTGGAAGGAGCCCGCTACCAAGTTGAAGTTCGGACTGACCATAAAAACTTGGAATTTTTGCAATCTGCCAGGAAATTGAATCAACGTCAAATCCGTTGGTCTTTGTTCTTCGCTCGATTCAACTTCAAAGTCACCTACATTCCGAAAGGGTACAACAAAAGAGCAGATGCCCTGTCCCGTAAACCTGAGTATCTACAGATCAAGGATCCCTTACCGCTTCGAACCATTCTGCCTATCGAATCGATCGCAGCCGTGCATGATCCGGTAGATCTACGACGACAGATTCGGGAAGCGCAACAACTAGATGACTTTGCAATACGGAAGAGACAAGAGGTGGGTCCCGACTCACCTTGGACCTTGTCCGAGGGACTATTACGCTTCCGCAACCTGTTATATGTTCCAGCAGGCCCACTCCGGGGTCTCATCCTGACTCAATGCCATGATAACCCTGCGGCAGGTCATTTTGGTTTCTTTAAGACTCTTCACTTAGTGTCTCGGACTTTTTGGTGGCCCAGACTTCGCCATGATGTGCAATCCTATGTGAATTCCTGTGTACGGTGCCGTCAGGCAAAACATGCCACAGGAGCCCCTCCGGGATTATTACAGCCTTTACCCACGCCGGAGAGACCCTGGGGAGCTATTTCCATGGACTTCTTGACTTGTCTACCTGTTTCTGCCGGCTACACCGTTGTCTTTGTAGTGGTGGACATGCTGACCAAGATGGCACATTTCATTCCTTGCCGAAGAATACCATCAGCCAAGGTCACTGCTCAGCTGTTCATTCAACATATCTTCCGGCTACACGGGTTGCCTGACAAAATAGTGTCCGACCGAGGAACCCAGTTCACCTCGGCGTTCTGGAGAGAACTCATGTCTGCGCTACAAGTCCAAGTTAATCTAGCCTCCACGCATCACCCAGAGACTGATGGGGGTACAGAGAAAGTGATTGGCATCCTGGAGCAGTATTTGCGTTGTTTCATCAACGACCAACAGAACGATTGGTCCAAATATCTCTCCGTGGCCGAATTTGCTTTCAACAACTCTCAGCACACTTCCACTCAGACCACTCCGTTTTTGGCCAACTACGGATATCATCCCAGATTTTTCCCGCTCACGCTCCTTGATTCTCCAGTTCCAGTTGCGGAGGAATATTTATCCGAGCTCCAGTCAGTCCAAGAGATGGTTAAGCAGCACTTGGCTAAGGCCAAGGAAGACTACAAGAGGGTTGCAGACCGCTCTCGTCGCGACACGCCGCCGTTAGCTGTTGGAGATCGGGTTTGGCTCTCCACCAAGTACTTGTTTCCAGGGAGAATTCACCGCAAGCTTGATCAACGTTTCCTGGGTCCTTTTCCTGTGGAGACGGTCATCAATCCGGTGACCTATCGTTTGACTTTGCCTAGGTCTCTTCGTGTACATCCCGTGTTTCATCGCTCCTTGCTTGTTCCTGTCAACCCTGATTCTCCGCTTCGACCTCCTGATCCGGGCCCGACAGCTCGCCGTGCTCACGTTCCTGTTTCCCGGTTGGAGGTGTCCGGCATCCGAGATTCCCGATGGCTCAACGACCGCTTCCAATATTTGGTTGATTGGACCGGGGGTGGGCAAGCCGCTTGCTGTTGGGTTGATGCTCATGATATTGCGGCTCCTGAGTTAATTCGGGATTTTCATGCTGCGTTTCCCTACAAACCACATCCCCTGCAACGGACCCGAGGGGAGGGGCCTGCGGGGGGGGGATAGTGTTGTGGGTGTCTCTGGACCAGCTGGGGAGGTGTCGGAGGATGAGGAGGGGGAGCCGGGCCCCTCTGAGTATTTGCCCCTCCCGGCAGCCGAGCCAGGCCCCTCTGAGTATTTGCCCCTCCCGGCAGCCGAGCCAGGCCCCTCTGAGTGTTTGCCCCTCCCGGCAGCCGAGCCAGGCCCCTCTGGGTGCTTTCCCCTCCCGGCAGCCGAGGCAGACAGGGAGGAGATTGAGATGCAGTCTGCATCGGAGTCTCAAGGTGCAGAATCAGACTTGGAACAGGAGAATGTATGGCTGGATCCGAGAGTTCGAAGGGTTAATAGGAGGAGGGTCCAGTTAAGTAGAAAAAGGAAGCGACGTATCGGAAACTGTATTAGAGGAGGAGAGAGAAATTAAGCCTTTGTCACGAGCAACGTTAATTAGAGATTGGCATGGAAACTTTCGCAGTGAGTTGAAACTGAGTTTTCTGGTGTTTTTGAAACCTACCGAAACATAATGAGGTCTTGGACAATGTGATAAAGAAAGAGTGTTTTAATTGGAAGGTGGGAGGATAGCATATTTATCCTAAATGTAAATAAATCAGTGTTGGCCGTTCCGGCCAAAATAATGCCAGCAGTTTGCTTTGAAATGACTTCGTTTGAAATGTGTTAATTAAAAACTATTAAAGACATCTTTATGTGGATTTTAATGAGCTGAGAGTGGCCAGACATAACAATAACTAAGGCAGAATATCAGCAGATAGCCCGAATCTGCAAAGATGAAGTCAGCAAAGTCAAGGCTCAGAATAAACAAAAACTTGAAACAAAAGTCAAAGATAATTTTAAAAACAGTTTCTTTCAACATATATATAACAAGAAAAAAGTCAAGGAAACAGTCGGTCCACTAAAGAGAGAAGATAGCAAGAAAGTAACAGGCAATAGAGAGAAAGCAGACTTGCTTAATTCCTTTTTTGCATCATTCTTTATGCAAAAAGAAACTACAGCCAACTACTATCAAAAACATAACTGTAAAAGACAGGCTCAAAATAAAAATTAAAACAAACAAGAAAATGGTGAGAGCACAACTGTCTGACCTTGATGAATATAAATCACTGGGACCACCTGAGTTCTGAAGGAGCTGGTAGGTGTCATCTCAGAACCACTGTACCATGCCTTTCAAAAATCCTGTAACATTGGGGATCTACCAGAGGATTGGGAAAGAGCTGATGTGGTTCCCATCTTAAAAAAGGGGGGGGAACAGACCCAGGAAACTACAGAACAATCAGTCTAACATCAATACCTGGGAAGATACTGGAAAAAAATAAATAAAATAATAAATAAAATAATAAAAAAACAGATCTGTGAACATCTAGAAACAAATAAAGTTGTAACTAGTAGACAGCATGGGTTTGTTAAAAACAGATCATTATTTATTTATTTATTTATTTATTTATTGGATTTCTATGCCGCCCTATTCCAGGAACTCAGGGTGGCTCACAACATAGATAGAAATCTAACATTAAAATACTTTATAAGAAAAACCCCTTAATTAAAAAATCAATCACCCAAACAAACATGCACACAAACATACACTGGCTAGGGGCAAGATGTTAACTGCCAAACCAATCTTACTTCATTCTTTGACAGAGTCAGTAAATTAGTAGACAAGTGAAATGCTGTGACATAGTATACTTAGACTTCAGCAAGGCATTCGACAAAGTAGATCACAACCTATTTATGGGTAAACTAGAAAAATGTGGGATAGACAGCATCACCACCAGATGGATTTGTAACTGACTGACAAACCATATTCAATGAGTAGTCCTTAATGGTACTTTATCTACATGAAGGGAAATAAGCAGTGGGGAACCACAAAGTTCTGTCTTAAGCCCAATACTCTTCAATATCTTCATAAATGACTTAGATGAGGGAATAGAAGGGGAACTTACAAAATCTGCAGACAACACTAAGCTGGAAGGAATGGTCAAAACCCCAGAAGACAAGCTTAGGATCCAAAAAGATCTTGACAGACTTGAACAATGGGCCATCTCCAACAAAATGAAATTCAGTGTGGAGAAAAGCAAGGTTTTATACTTAGGCAGGAAAAACCAAAGGTACAAGTACAGATTAGCTGAAACTTGGCTCAAAAACAGCAACTGTGAGAGGGACCTTGGAGTCTTAGTGGATGATCATTTAATATGAGTCAGTAGTGTGTGGCAGCAGCCAAAAAAGCTAACAGAATCCTTTGCTGTATGAACAGAGGCATAGAATCAAAATCACATGAAGTATTAGTACCGGTTTATAAATCCTTAGTAAGGCCATACCTGGAATACTACATCTAGTTTTGGTCACCACATTACAAAAAAGATGTTGAGACTTTCGGAAAAGTGCAAAGAAGAGCAACTAAGATGACTTGGGAAAAACATGAAAAATGGTTGCAGGAATTGGGTTTGGCTAGTCTAAAGAAAAGAAGAAACAGGGGAGACATGATAGTAGTATTCCAATATTTGAGGGGCTGCCACAAAGAAGAGGGGGTCAAACTATTCTCCGAAGCACCAGAGGGCAGGACAAGAAACAACGGTTAGAAACTGATCAAAGAGAGAAGCAACCTGGAATTAAGAAGAAACTTCCTGGCAGTGAGGACAATTAACCAGTGGAACAGCTTGCCTCCAGAAATCGTGGGTGCTCCATCAACTAAGATGATCCAAGGCCTGGAGACTAAAACATACGAAGAACGGCTGCCGGACTTAAGTTTGGTTAGTCTAAAGAAAAGAAGAAATAGGGGAGAGATGATAGCAGTGTTTCAGTATTTGAGGGGCTGCCACAAAGAAGAGAGGATCAAACTATTCTCCAGAGCACCAGAGGGAAGGACGAAAAACAATGTTTGGAAACTGATCAAAGAGAGAAGCAACCTGGAATTAAGGAGAAACTTCCTGACAGTGAGGACAATTAACCAGTGGAACAGCTTGCCTCCAGAAATCGTGGGCGCTCTATCACTGGAGGTTTTTAAGAAGAGCGGCCCTAGACAGTCACTTTTCTGAGATGGTATAGGTTCTCCTGCTTGAGCAGGGGGCTGGACTATAAGATCTCCAAGTGTCAGAATCCAATTATATTTCATCTCTAGTTATCGACTATGGAAAACCCCATTTCTGCCCTCTCTGGATTCTGTCAAAGGATGAAGGGGAAGGGGGGTGAACAAAGGGGTTTTATGGCCCTCACTTCCTTTGGCACAACTTCAAAGGGATTGAATGTGGATACCAAAAGGACTAAATATAACAATGGGGCCATCAGCTTTCATCTACTCCTCTCTGAAGAAGGGGGGGTGAACAAAGGGGTTTTATGGCCCTCACTTCCTTTGGTACAACTTCAAAGGGATTGAATGTGGATACCAAAAGGACTAAACATAACAATGGGGCCATCAGCTTTCATCTACTCCTCTCTGAAGTCTCCCTTCCACCGGCAGTGAGGAAAAAGGGGGTGGAAATGTAACGCCTGGGATTGTCGCTAACACCTGGGATTGTCGCTGGAAAGATGGTGGGGTGGGGTGGGATGGGGCTGCTGGGGACCCCTTAAAACCTTGAACCGTAGGGCTTGGGCCCCAGGTCCTGTCTAGAACGCCTGCAACCATTTTCTCTTAATAAAGGATGCCTGTTGGAAGAAATATTCCAAGAGTTCTGTCTTCTTAAGTGGGGTGGGTCCTTACACCAAGTTCCAGCTCTATTCTATTCTATATGATTTTTCATAGAATTGTAATTATTCCAATTATTCATAGAGTTGATGCACACATACCCACACCCACCAGCTGTATGTGGCAATTACAACCCTGGGTGGGTGCAGCTGCTGAAAAGCTGCCAAAACGCTGCCGTGGCTTCGGGACCTTAACAAAGCAACCCCAGTAACGGGGTGGGGGGTGTTCCCAGGCCGAGGCTTCTCCTTCGAGTGAAAAGGCTGCCCAGGGAAAGCAGAAGAAGCTGCAGGGGAAGACTTTGGTCTACCTGCGGACTTCTGGCCAGCAGAGCTGCTCAAGCACCCCTCCCTCGCGCCCCCTGAAACTGAGAAGGGGCGGCCCTGCCTGCGCGCCCGAGGAGGGACTCTGGAAGAGATACAGCCTATCCGTCACTATGGGGGAAAGCAGAATATGGTCCCCCCCCCCATACAGGCAGGAGGAGCAGCAGAAGCCGCTCAGATTGGCTCGGTCTCCCCGGGCGGAGGGAGGGTAAAGAGGCCCGCTCCAAATTTGGACCCTGGACTCCGCGGCTCTTGACGGGCAGCTCCAAATCCCCCCCAGCTCCGGGGAAGCGCTGCTTGGCGGCCCGGAAAGGCTACCCTTTCGGACTCTCCGCGAAGGTTCCGAGGCCGGCTCAATTGCTTGGCAAGAACGCGGGAAGCGCCAGAGCCACGTTGCAGGCTTCGAGCAGACGCCGCGACAGACGGGCTTGGGGCGCGCCCGGATCCCCCCGGCCAGCGCGGACCTCGGGCGTCAGAAGGGCCTTCCCGCCGGTCGGGTACCTCTCCGGTCAGGTCGCCGCCGCCGCCGCCGCCTCAGGCAACTTTTCCTCCGCGCCCACCAGTCAGGAGCGCCCGGAGCCGCCGAGCAGGAGGAGCCCGGCAAAGCTGGCGAGCAGGGGCGGAGCGACGGGCGGGCAGAGCCGTCCCGGATGAGGCGCTGGCAAGGGGCGGGGCGGGGTCTGGCGAAGAAGAAGAAGGGCAAAGAACCCGAGCCCGAACCCCCGCAAGCGTCCCTCCGCCCCCCTCGGCGGGCCGGGCAGGAGGCGCGGCGCTCGGCCGCTCGCTCACTGGCTGGGCGGGCGGGCGGGACACTGCGGAGGCGGCCCCCGCTCGCCCGTGGCAGCTGTTGCTGCCTCTGCCTGATGGAGCGTTGCCCGCCCCCGCCTCGCTCCGACGGCTTCTCGTCCCAGCCCGCCAAAGCCCCCGGCTCCGAAACAGTCAGTGGCCGAGTTGGAAGGAACCTCCGCCAAGCAGGAGTTCTTACCCCAGCCCAGTCAAATGGCCGTCTAGCCTTTTCTTGAAGCCCTCCAATGATGGAGCACCCTCAGCCCACATCGTTCTCATTGTCAGAAAATTTCTCCTTAGTTCCAGATAGGACCTTTCTTTGATAAGTTTCCATCTGTTATCCCAAAGGTGGACTTTCTTGTTTTTTCCTTAAATATGTTGTGCTTCTAATCTAATAAGCTTCTTCAGTTTTGGAAACAGGACAATTATGATCTGGACGACTGAGAATCTCCACAGACACTTTCCATCCATTACTTCATATCCTGCCCTCAGGTGCTTTGGAGAATAGTCGAGCCGTATTCTCTGTATTCAAGCATTGGAAAACAGTTATCATGTCCTTCGATAGCTAGGCCAGGAGCCTTGAGACTTGGCCCTTTTATGACTTCTGGACTTCAACTCCCAGAATTCCTCAGCTCAGAATTCCTCAGCCAGGCTGAGGAATTCTGGGAGCTGAAATCCACAAGTCTCAAATGGGCCAAGTTTGAAGACCTTCGACTAGGCAGACCTAGCTCCCTCAACCATTCATAAGAATTTCCATACCCTTTATCATCCTTGTTGCTCTACTCTGTATATTTTCTAGGGTCTTCGCTTCTTTTTTAATCATTATGACCAAAACTGTATGCAGTGTTTCAAGTTTGGTCTTATTGGTGCAGTATAAAGTGGTATTATAAATACCGCTTATAAATTAAATAAAATAATAAATTATCACTTCTTATATTCTTGATGCTGTACTTCTGTTGATGCAGCTTAGGACTGCTGTTTTTTTGGGAAGCTGTGGCACACTGCTGGCTCCTACCTAAGTGGCTGTCCACTAGGACTCCTCAATCCCTCTCCCAATTACTATTGTTTAGTCAGGTACCACTGTTCTATACCTGTGCATTTGGTTTTTCCTGCCTAAGTGTAGGACTTTTCTCGCCATTGAATTTCATTTTGTGGATAAGGGGTTCAAGTGTTCGGGTCTGTCAAGATCTTTCTGTATCTTGTGTCTTCTGAAGGGTTAGCTATTCCCACCAGCTTAGTGTCACCCACAAATTTGATGAGTTTCCATTCTATCCCTTCATCCAAATCATTTATGAAAATGTTAAAAAGTACTGGGCCTAAGACAGAATCTTGGGATTCCCGTCTGCATGTTTCCCTCCATGTAGATGTAACAGTGCTACAGAGTTATTAACTTGAGTGTGGTTGGTCAGCCAGTTACAAATCCATCTGATGGTGATGCTGTGTATCCTACATTTTTCTATCTTACGAAGAAGGTGGTTATGGTCTACTTTGTCAAACTTTTGCTTTACTGAAATTAAGTATATTGTGTCCACAGCATTTCACTGGCCAATAATCACTAGTCATTGTGTTAAAGAATGAAATAAGATTGGTTTGGCGTGATCTGTCTTTGACAAATCCATGTTAGCTTCTGATTATAACTTTGTTTGCTTTTAGGTGTTCGCAGATCAGTTGCTTGATTATCTTTTCTAGGATCTTCCAGATATTGATGTTGGGTTGATCAGTTGTAGTTTCCTCAATCCATTTTTCCCCCTTTGCGAACATTTAAAAGTTATTTTTGACACTTGTTGCAAGACCTTGGCTTTCCTGACTTCATTGTTGCAGATTTGGGCTATTTGGTGATATTCTGCAAATACGTTGCCATTTCGTTGGGTTCCCTCCTCCAGGCATTCCAGTAGCCAAGGAGTGGGGAGAGGGGGCACTAATGTGACCTTTGCGAGGCCCGCGCAATGTCCAGCCGGCAGCCCGCTCCGCCGACAGCCAGCCCTCCACGATCGCTTCTGCCTGGGCCGCCAGTGGGGCCCGGCGGAGCGGGATTGGGGAGCTCGCTTGGCGGGAGAAGCGCCGCATCCCAGCGCAACGGCGGAAGAGGGGAAAGCGGTATCTTTGCAGCTGGGAGGCCGCCCGAGGGGCCGGGGCAGAGCGTGAGGCTTTAGGGCCGGAGGCGTCACGCTCAGGCCACGCCCACCCCGGCTCCACAATGGCAAAAATGTCACGATGCGTCACGCAACGCAATGGAGCTCGACCCCCACACATGGGAGGCGTCGGTCAGGCCAGTGCTCGCCTCTGCAGCTGCTGCTAGGCTCCCTGTTGCAGCAGCTCTTAAATGGTTGCAGTGCAGCTCTGAAATTAATGCAAGGCAGACCAAGTTTGTTGCACTAGAATAGGAAAAAAATGAAGAAAGCCGTTATTAACTAGAGCCCAGAACTGCAGTGAAACATCAACCCAAGGAATCTTTGCACTTTCCTGCTTATAAAGATAGGAAATTGGTGAATATAATTGAAGAAAGGAAGAGACTGGCAAAAAATATGTGGTCTTCCAAAAGAGGGGGAAAGGGTGTGCTCACTTGATTACATAAAAATGAATGCTGGACTTGTCCAGAGAAACATACAAGTATTTATTTAAAACATATGTTTTTTAATCAATATGTTACTCATTCCATATTTAATATTTTATCTTTGCAGCTGGTTCGTTTCAAAGCTGCCTCCAACTGCAGCAGCATAAGTATTTTGAGGTGGACCAACAGATGAGGCTTCACTGGCAGCAGCCCCCACCCCCATGGGAGACCATGGACAAAATCTGTCTCTAGGAGTCAAAATGACAATGGCACACAATCAAAAATAGGTAACAAATCTGCTGCGTTCAGATGTCAGATGCCCCAGGAAACCATGTAAAAGGAGGGGAAATTCTCAACAAAGGAAAAAGTGTTTGCTAGAGAAATTAAGAGACTTCTGTAAGAAAAAGTATTGGGAATTGAGGATATTGTGTATCTAAATATATTACAATTTTTCATCTCTTCTTTCCTGGCCCCAATTTAGGGCAGTGCAAAAAAGAAAGAGAGACCAATACATCAGAGAATGTTATCCATATTAATTTTCCATTATTATATTTCTTTTAAAAATGTTTTTGCAAAATCAAAATATATGTACAATATTTTGCCTTCTTAATAAAAAATCCTTTTCTTATTCACAAATAGGGTGGCTAGGGAGAATAATTAATTACAAACCAAGCACCTCCTGGGGGGTAAAGAAATGTTACATCAGCGAACAAAAAACAGCCTTCCTTTTTCCAATCAAATATTTTGATTTTCTTCAGAAGGACCATCTTATAGTACAATTGCATTGTGGTCCCTTGTTTTTGAGAAGAAATGCCTCTTCAAACTTCGATGGAGGGCTGAACTTCTGCACGTGCTCAGACAAGTAGTGTCTGCAACAGAGGCAGCCCTTTATCTAGGCCATGCCCACAGCACCGGCTCTTCTCCACAGCAATCCTGCACAGGCATATGGGTGTCCTCGTCTCCCAGAGCTCCCTCAGCGAGGAGTGGGCTTCACCTTTGGCCTCCCAGTCTTGGCCCAACACTTCCCTCGCTTTAGCTACTCCACCAGGCCAGCTCACCCCTCACTTAGTTTACAGAAAATGCAGTCATGGTGACTCAGCGGTTAGCTTTCTTTTGTTCTGTACTTCTCCATGGAGAAGGTCGCAACCCTCTTCTATTCCTCCTGCACCTTCCACAACTGCATCTATGGGGGGGGGGATTCTGGAAGGATCCAGAAAGAGGGAAAAGATGCAACAGGTGGATAGCAGGTGCCCCAAGCCTAGACCCTGGACTGCTCCTGGCGGCCTCTACCGCATCTGTAGCACAGAAGAGGCTGCCTTCAAGATGGAAAAGGGACCAGCTGATCAGGCCTGGGTAGGAACATACTGTGTGTACTGTCACTGGGTGTCACTCTCTGATGCCTGTTTCTAATTCTGACTTCAGGAGGAACTGGCAAGTGGTCTAGCATATTTTTCTGTCCTGCTTTTGCAAAGCACCTCTCTCAGCCCCAGCTCAGAGCGCTGAATCCTATCCAGCCTCCTGGAGAGCAGCAAAGAGAGAATACAGAAACTCCCTCTTCTGCCATCTAGTGGTCACTGGGATTTTTTGCAGGCCAGACAGACTTCCTTCCTTTCTCCTACCTACCTACCTACCTACCCGTTGCTTCAGTCTGGAGGGGTGGGGGTGTTAGGCAGCTGAGCTCCCTTATTTAGGGAAAGATTTGCCTGATGACCCAAAGAGTTCTACAGGGATCCACCTAGCTGCTGATCAATTGTTGAGATCAGCCATGGGGGTGACTTTCTGCCTCTCTGCCACACGTAGGTATTTCCGTACGATTGGAAGATCTCTCTGCTCTCTGGTCTAGGGCCTACCCCATTTCTGAAGGGGCATCCACATCAGGGAATGTTAGCTTGCCAGGCTGTCTGCAATGGGTGAAAGGGCAGAAGCAGCCTGGAAGAGCCAAGAGAAAGTCAAGGCTGATTTCAGGTAAGGCTCTCTGTAAAATGGAGGCAAATCTGCTGTGGGGCCCAGGCCCACCTGGGCACTCAAATGCAGATCTGCTGGGAGCAGGCAGGCAGAGGGGCTGCTGTGCCAATCTCAGGGAACTTTGGAGCAGCAGATGGTCCTCAGCAGCTTCCAGGAGACCTTGGCCTCTGCCCCCTGGAAAGGCCAGGTAGCTGCCCCACATGCAGCCCCTTGGCACCTAAGCCTTTTGCAAAAGAGCTGAGGAAACCAGGGAAGTGGCTCAGTGCTCAAGAGGGCTCCCTGATGTATGCTTGGAAGGGAAAGCTGTCTCATGGTCTAGACACAGCCAGTGGATCTCCCCAAAGTCTGAAAGGCAGAGAGATTCCTCCTTTGTGGCAAGAGATCCTTGCCGGGGCTCTGCGCACATCTGTGGCATCCACGTGGACAGCATCTGTTCTATTGGACACTAATCCTCTTTAGCAACCTCTTCTCCAAGCAGAAGCTCCTCCAGCTCTGAGGGCCACTGGGTGGATGGAAACCATTTTGCCAGCAGGATGAGCATAATGCAAAGGCTTTCTGGTTAACTCAGAGGGCAGCAGCACCACCAGGAACCGGCAGGCCCTGAGAAGGCCAACCTTTACTGGTTGTGTGACTAGCAGAGGCTCCTGGAGTTCACAGGGTCCATTTGGCAGCCAGCTCAGACAGGCTCCCAGGACTGATGGAGGAGAGACTCACACAACAGAGGGAGAGGCAGCAGTGGGGACCGTGGGGTGCGCCCACATAGCTTGTACTTTCTTCTTTCCAGTCCCAGATTCACAACAGGCTCAGGAAGAACCCCAGCAGTCTGGAGATACTCACATGGTCACCGGGTGGGCTCTTTCCTCTGGATCATAAAGGGGCCCACTCACATTTAGGGCAACTTCAGTCAGTCCACAGCCCACCGTCATGGTGGGTGCTGGGACTTGTAGAAGCCCCCCCTAAAGTTCCTAAGCCAAGGGCACCCCTTGCAATGTCCTCCTGTGCCTCCCAAACCCCCAGCATCTCTTCTCGTATCCCACCCAAGGATCAGACACCACTAAGCCCATCTTCCACACCTCAGACGGCTTGGTAGTGCAGCCACTTCTGGCCAGGCCACTGGGTCCTGCCTGCCTTCCCCAGAGGCTTCGTGGTTTTCTGCAGACGTGTCTCAATATCCAGCGTTCAGCTCTTCCGTGTCAGGGAACAGGTGAGAGAGAAGCAGCTGTGCCCTCCCCACCGCTTCACATGCCCCTCGTGCACTCTGCCCCATGGACTGGGGAGTGGGCCACAGAGGCGCTCTTCTCGGTGCTGGAAGAAGAACAGTCTGGTTTCCCTTGGAGGCCCAGAGACGGGCCGGGGCTGCCCTCAGGGACAGTAGCTCCTGCCAGTGTGGGCATCACTGCACCCCCTCCTCCTCCACATAGGTCGAAGGGAACCAGCCGATCTGCAAGAAATTACGATGGAACATAAGGATTGAGGGGCAGCCACGATGGAGCACGGGACCAGGCCAGTCCAGGAGGGAGGGGGGCTTTTATGACTGAGGGGGCTTGAGAGAGCAGGGCCCGGAACTGGCCCAGTGCTCAGCTGGATGCATCGCCACTCCTTGTCTGGAAGCCCCCTCCCCAATTCAGAAAGGACCGTGAACAACTGTGCCCAGAGCTCTGCAAGAGAGGGCCGTGCACCTTCCAGAGGCCACTTACTCGGCCATTGGCCTCTCCCTTCCACCAGCCTTGATCCCCGCCAATCCGGCTGTAGATCTTCACCACGTCCCCTTCCTGCAGGGAGAGCTCCCGCATGTCCCGGGCAGCAAAGTTGTACCTCGCCACTGCAGTCCCGAT
Source organism: Bothrops alternatus (assembly GCA_034064705.1). Taxonomy (NCBI): domain Eukaryota; kingdom Metazoa; phylum Chordata; class Lepidosauria; order Squamata; family Viperidae; genus Bothrops; species Bothrops alternatus. Next base: position 414,494 of record JARGCV010000340.1, read on the forward strand.
GGCCCGAGGAGTGAAGACTGGGGGGAGGGAGATATAAAGCAAGAAGAGTGAAGGAGCTTCCCATGGCATGACCTGTCCAGGTCCCAAGTCAGGCGAGAGCAATGTCAGCACGTTCCGCGACTTTCAGCCTTTTTTTTCCTTTCTGGCTAAAATGTGGTGGTCCAAGTTCTACCTGGGCACCTCTTTAGCCTTTCTGGCCACAAGGAGCCTTTCTCAGCTGCTGTTAAGCTGCTCTGCCAAGACTGGACTAGGAGCTGGTGGCTGATCTGCCAGCTGTGGGTAGAGGGTCACACGGTCCTTTCTTAGTTGACCAGCAGGTGTCACTGTCCTTCAGCAAATGGATGGGAGCCTTTGCATGCATATAGATATTATTCATCTACTATATTTATTATATCGAGAGACAGAGAGAGAGCTATATCTACCTGACCAAAAAGGAGTGGAGGGATTCTGAGAAGTGAAGTGGTGGCCCTGAGGACTGAGAAAGGAAAAATTGTAGGAAGCGCAGGCAGCTGCAGAAAAGAAGTTAGAGGGAAATGGAGGCAGCAGGAGAAAGGGGAGGGGGAAGACATTATTAAAGGGGGACATTTATGAAACGGGAGAAATCATCAAGGCAGGGGAAATGCCCACCCAAACCACATGGCTCCTCACTCTTTGACCTAATGGCAAGACAGAGCTGGTCTGCGTGGCTGGCCAGCCACTAGACCCCCACTGCCTCCCCAGGCAAAGACCCCCCTGTGGGCTGATGTTCGAGAGGGAGCCAGGCTCTCTCCTGTCTGGATGGGAGTAAGCAAAACATCAGTCTGGGAAGGGTGCCGGTCCCCTACAGGGCCCGGGAAGGCACCAGAGGAGCAGGCCCAGCAGACTCAGCACGCAGGAAGGATTCTGCCCTCTTCCTAAAAGGCAGGTTGCTCTCAGATGCAGCTGCCCAGGACTGTGGAGCGTGGCTCAGGGCAAGTGGGCAGCATCTGAAAGAACCACCAAGGACGTTTGGAAGCCCCCCTGCTCAGAAAGCCGGGATGCAGGATCAGCGTCAGCCACAGACTTTCTCATCATCATCATCATCATCATCATCATCATCATCATCATCATCATCATCAAAATGAGCTTTGGAGATGAAGCCAGAATCACACAGGAACGACCACCCAGCAATCCTGGCCCGAGTCATAAAAAACTCAGATGGAGCTTTCTGGTGCATTTGGTCATGCAGAGGCCACTTGCTTGTCCACACTCAGACCAGCCCCTCCATCACTCACCCCTCACCCAGGGAAGGGGGAGGCCTTTGTGGTCAGCTGGGGAGCCTGCATAAAGTTGGAGGAGGGGGAATTCCTGCTTTCTCCTGGGTGGGGGGAGCTATTTACTTTCTCCCAATCAAGGCTCAGATATCTGGCAAAAACCCATCCCCTTCCAAAGTGACTCCTCCAGTGTTCTTTTCATAAACTCAGATTCGTTAAATTGTTTTGTTTCAGCCTCAGGACAGTTTTAGAATTTCTTTGGCATTTCTGCAGATAAGCTTCCAAAGAGGAAGGTGGGGCATTGCTGTCTCTTTCCCAGCCCCTCCTTGCTGGGGGAGGGTGTCTGCTGGGGGGGTGAAAGAAGGAGGTTTGTTGGAACCCATTGATCAAAAAGCCAACCCTGGTTAGACTGGACCCATCGCCCTGCTTGGCTGAGCCACAATGGTGGCTGCTCTGGGTGGAAAGCCATGGGGCACTGGGGGAGGCTTTGAAAGGTTGGGGAGCCTGGGAGTCCCATCCCCATAGCAAGAGTCTTTCCACTGCGGGGCTTCTCTGCTGGCCAGCTGGTGGGGATTGGGCCTTTGGCTTGTGGGAGCAAAGGGGGGGGGCTCCTTGTGCAAGCTCTCCACCTGCTCTGTGACCCCCAGCAGGACGAAGACAGCCCTTACCTGGTGATCGAGCTAAGGTTCTTGAGGCAGAGTGTTCCCGGGATTTGTATGGATACTTCAGTGTTGTGTCCAGCTGTTTGAAGCTCTCCTTCAGGGAATGGCCTTGGTAGTATTCCACCAGTTCCTGCAGAAGAAAGTCAAAGCCAGTGAGCCCCTTGAAGCCCCCAGGAAGATCAGGTTCAAGACAAGACTTGTTTTTTCCAGAATACCATACCAAGAGGCTTTCAAATTTTTTTGCTTCTGTGATGTGGATCCAGTTATCTTTGTCAACAACTTTAATATGCTTGACTTCATCATTAAACCTGCAAGGGAGAGAGCAGAGGTTTTAGGAGATCATTGCAGGGATGTTTCCTACCCAAAAGCCCAGCCACCATCACCCTCCAGATTTACCCCGTGGGAGAGGCTGGCAAAGAGCTGGGCCTAAACCGGCCAGACTTTAATAACCAAAGGGCCATCTGGTGTGGGTGCCCCATATGCTGAAATGCTGGAGGCCCACTTGAAGGCTTGCTCCACCTGGGGGGCAAGCACCCCTCCTTGGAGGCTTAAGATGTGAATGTGGCCTCCCAAGGAGGACCGTGATGCCAACTAATTTTGGACCAATTATTGGAAGCAGAAAAGTTATCTCGGCCAAACTCTAAAACAAGAACTCTCCTTCAGCAAGTCCAAAAGAAAGAGGTTTGCAAGGCATACCAGGCCAGTTGGAAAGGGGTGCTTGTCCCAGGGCCACCCCTTAAGCTATGGGTAATTTTTTGGAATATGAAGACAGGGAAGGTCTGGAAGCTAACTGGGGTCCAGCGGGGCTGTGTGAACCCATCTCCTGTTCTTTGGAAGAGACCCTGTGCGCCCCCCGAGGGTTGGGAGAAACTGCCCTTAGCCAGCCACTGACTTGATGCTGATGGCAAAACGCTCGGCCTCTGCTGGCCTCTCCCGGATCAGGTAGGTCCCACTGACATGCTGCTTCAAGAGGTTGTCTGTCTGCTGCCTCTCCATGTTGCCTGCAAACCTAAAATCCACACTCTGGGTTAGGAGAGATCCCCCTTAGATCCCTCAGACGTCCCTTTGATGTTCTGAAGCTGCAGGAGCCTGCAGGGAGGCCCCTGGTGCAGAAAGAGGAGTTGGGAAGCTGGGCTCAGCCTCAGAGGCAGAAGCAGCCGCCCCTCCCTCTCGGCAGCTGGGTATCCCTGGCCCCGCAGAGCTTTGGGGAGGGCTACGAAACAAGGCCTGGCATGGCGGAGCCCTTGGCGGCACTGATGCCTTTCCTTGTCAGGTAGGGAAAGGTCTGCTAGCCAAAGCCCAACTCAGGGTGCACAGTTCAACCCCGAGTTGCAGAAATTCTCCTCCATTGATGACCCTTCATTATACTCTGCCTTGCTCACAAACCCCAGAGTTGGAATGGAAGGCCTGAATCCAACCCATAATTCATGCAGTAATTCAGCCCCTCCTTCAGGGGACAGCCCCCCCCCATCCCTCCAAATCATTGAATTTACTGTCCAGCTGGTCTTAGGAGTTTCTCCTACCACTGCCTGCGCTCTGTGACCAGAGAGAACCAGTTTTTTCCTCCAGTGTGACATATTTCAGAAAGTCGGCTTCCCCCCACCCCTTAATTTTTCTCTTCTCAAGGTTCAACCTCCCCACAGGATGCTCTGCTTAATGCCTTTCTTTGACTCTCTTCTAAGTTCTCGGAATACTTCTTGAAGCTCAGCACACAGAACTGGGTAGCACCAATGAGCGGAGATCTGACCAAGAAGCAACTCTGGAGTTATTCCTTCCTGGGATGGAGCCCAGCACTGGGTTTGCCTTTTTTTTTTTTTACAGCCACATCACACAGTTGGCTCATATTTAATTTTCAATAAAGTATTATTCCAAGATTGTTTCATCAATAACATATTGAACCAGCTACATCTAATATTTCTCCATTTAATTTTTGTTTCCTAGCTAGTAATTTAGTATCCATCTCTGTTAAATTATATCCTCTTAATTTCAGCCATTCTTTAACCTAGCAAAATCAATTAAAAATTTATTTCCATTCTGAATCAGCTACAAATGGTACAATTGGAATCATGCATCCAATCATGAAGAGGAGGCGGCCCAGGATGAACCTCGCAGCCTCCGCTGGTAACCTCCCTGGAAGTGTTGAGGAACCAACAAGGGACATATCCTTGGGAGAAGCTGCGTCTTGTGGCAGAATCCCCCTGGAATCCTCGGTCTTCCCCTTCACAGCTCCTGCTACTCCAATCCCAAGTCTCCTCAGCCACTTGTTCTTCTCCAGCTACCCTCAATCTGCAATCGTGCACCTCTATAAACTTGGGGGGCAATGAGAGCCTCTCCTGTGGCTCCAGGCTGTGACCTCAGGCAACACCTTCCAGAAGTGGTTCAACCCCAAAATGAAGAGAAGGCCACTTCAAGTTCAGGACTCTTCTGTCCTCTGCCATCATGAGGACAATAATCCCTTTCCCTCCCCCCTTCGGATGAAGAGGCAACGGCACATCAAAAGCTACAAGGAAGCCTTCCCAGCATCCTTTCTGAGAGAAACAGCTCTTTATTCTTTTTGAACAAGACTTGGGGGGAAAAAGCCCTACAACAGGTCTCCAACCTGTGGGCCATGAGGGGTTTGCAACTGGGCCGTGGAAATGGCCGGTGACCACAAGCGGGCTCCCTTTGCACGAGGGGCAGGTGCACGTGCAAGCTGCTTGCATAAAGGGAGTTGTGCGCACAGGCTTGCCGGCCGCTTGCACGAAACCATTGCCCCCCTGCTGGTCCGCAAAGCCAGAAACACTGGGGAACAGGACAGGGAGGGATTTTTTTCAGATGCCTTTTTCCCTCTCATAGGTGCAAACCACAAATATGACTCTCCAAATTTGGGGAGCTCTTCCAAGGAACATTGTCAGTTGGGCTTGGAGAGAAACTATTCACTCTGACGGTCTCCATTTATAGAGAGCAAGAAATTGTCCCCCGCATCCCACTCACTTGGACTTCCCCCCAACCTTCACCAATGAGGAGATTCCAAATGAGGAGCCCAGCCAATCCCACCCGCCCAACTCACCAGGGGTACATGGAATAGTCCATCTCTCGTGAAGGAGGGCGGCTGTTGGGAGGCTGCAGCAGAGAACAAAGTTGTGATTTGGGGTGGGGGAGATCCTAATGAAGGCCAGTCTTCCCAAAGGCATCCCATGCAGGGGTGGTCTCAGCTGTGAGCAGTGGGACAGAAGACCCCCAGTGCCAGGAGGAGGCAATCGGTCCTCGAACTAAAAGAAAGGGGGTTAGCCACTGAACGCAGCAGCTGTTAATCCAGGCGTTCAATCATTGGGGGGCGAGGGGGGTGTCAGAGCCTTGAAAGTGGTTCCTGCAGCTCCCTGCCTCAAGGACTCTTACCCGTGCGTCCACTGGGCAAGGCTTGACCAATGAGCTGGGGAAATAGCCGGATTTCTTGGACACGAGGAGTCTCCCCTGGAAGAAAGAGAAGAGTCCCTCACAAGGGTCCCTCCTGCCATGTGGGGCGGAAACCCAGGCAGGGGCAGAAAGGAAGAAGCAGCGTCACCGACTCCCTCGTCCACCTTGAGTTTAGGTTTCTTTGTTCTCTCCCAAATGAGGCCGTTTTCACTCTCTCAAAGATTCATACAACACCCTTAACGCAAGTCAACAAGACACAACAATGGTGTTTCTGTCATGTGAACAAGCTAATGTGATATAGGCTGACTTAGTAAATGTGCTAACGGCTGAGTTCCCACAACCTTGCTTTGCTTTGCAACCTGGTAAGCTACAGCCTGGGGTGTGGAACTTCTTCAGCCAACGTGTCTTGCTGGCCACCCAGAGGTGACCCAATTCTATGGAGAAGGGGCTTAGCCCAGGCTACCTCCTGTTTGGTGCAGCAGCACCCAGTGGGGGATCAGAGAGACTTGAGGCTCAGCTGGACCAGCAAGCCAGGATGCCGGGCTCCTTGAGTTCACCCCGGGCGGATGGCCGAGCAGGATCCTAGATTGGCCAAGGGTGCTGGGTCCCACAGGGGCTGCCCCCAATGCTGGTGCTATTGAATAAACCCAGCAGAAGGAGAGAGGGAAGGAGAGTCCTGTCCTAGCCAGCATCTCCTCATCTCCTCATCTCCTGGGTGCGGTTGAAGGATTTCAGGCTCTTGTTAAAATGCCTGGCAGGTCCAAAGCTGAATTCCATGGATAATGAGCTGAGGAAGGTTTGGTCTTTTCTGCAGATTCCTGGAGGATCCACTCACCTCCCACCACTGGGAGTCCGGTTCCCCTCGGAGCAGCTCAATCACTTCACCCATTTGGAAAGTTAACACAGGTTTCCCTGGTGGAGCTGGGTTGCCATGGTAATTCTGGAGGGCCACCATTTTAGGACCTGGAAAGAAGCCAGGAACAGCAGGGGCCTTGATGGATCTCTCAGCAGGGGTTGGCAGCAAAGGATGAGGCTGCATCGCAGACCCCCCAGGAGGAGGTTGTGGTGGAGGTTATGGTGGAGGAGGAGGAGATGGAGGAGGAGGTTGTGGTAAAGGAGGAGGCAGAGGAGGTGGTGGCAGAGGAGACAGAAGTGGAGGAGGTGGAGGTGATGCATGAGGAGGCAGAGGAGGAGGTTGTGGTGAAAGAGGAGATGGAGGAAGTGGTTAAGGAGGAGGAGACGGAGGAGGAGGCTGTGGTGAGGGAGGAGGCTAAGGTGGAGGCGGCAGAGAAGGAGGAGGAGGTGGAGGAGGAGGAGATTATGGTGATGGAGGCAGACGGGGAAGAGGTTGTGGTTGAGGAGGAGGCAGAGGAGGAGGTTGTGAAGGGAGGCGGAGGCAGAGGAGACAGAAGTGGAGGTGGTGGATGAGGAGGCAGAGGAGGTGGTTGTGGTGAAAGAGGAGGTGGAAGAGGAGGTGGTGGTTAAAGAAGAGGAGATAAAGGAGGAGGTGGAGGTGGTGGATGAGGAGGCAGAGGAGGAGGAGGAGGTTGTGGTTAAGGAGGAGGCAGAGGAGGAGATGGAGGAGGGGCAGAGGAGGTGGAGGAGGCAGATGTGGAGGAGGTGGTGGTGGTGGAGGAGGGGGGGGATGACTTACCTAGATTCAGTGTTTCCTGTCCAGAAATAAAAAGAAAGAAGTTTCAGATCTCCTGGAGCGTAGTCTTGCTCTTAGAACTGACCCCCCCTGCCCCCCCCAACAGCAAAGGTCTTACAGAGATGCGACAGTTTGGATTCTTCCCTGCAGCCCCTACCCCCTTGCATTCAAATTGGGGCAGAAATAGTAGCAGAAAAAAGGGTGCCCCATCTCAGGACCAACCAAGGACTCGGCCTCACTTCTAAGAAAGGGGGTGGGGGAAAGGGGACCCCCGTGTCTTCCTCGGGCACCTTGCTCCCTGCGTCATTCCCAGAGAGGAAGGAAGAACAGCTGCACTGCTTACCTGCTCAGCAGGAGAACCTGGAAGGCAACGTGAAAAAGCAGCTGGTTAACTGAGAAACCGCCTAAGAGGAACACCTCGGTCTCATCAGTTGGTGCGTGCAGATCTCATGACCCCCTGAATCCCCCTCCTCATTTCTTGCTATTCCAAATTCTTCCTTCTCTCCCTTTTCTCGCCCTTTGACCCACCTTCAAAATTTAGAGTGCCCTTTCACATGCAAATATATCTGTTAAGCGATGGTGATGGTGATGTTACAGGAGGGCAAAATGTATTTTTCAAAATGATTTATGACATGCAAAATCCTCTAAACAGCTGCAGAATGGATGTGTCTCTGCAGTTGCTCTGCCCTTCTGGACGGCTGTCCCTTTTATTGCAGGAAAACGTGTTGATTTGGAGAGCACCGCCCCAAACCTGTCCCCATGGGTGGCCCAGACTTTCCTGGGGCAGTGGAGTGGACAGCCCAGGCTCTCTGCTTCCCCTGGGGACACTAACGGATACCCTGGCAGCAGACACAGCCCTGCTCTATTTTCTGGGCTAGCTGGCTGCAAGGGGCTTTTCAGCCACCCCACCACCCTGTGCTTGGAACACTTACTGAATTTGCAGGGTGGGATGACCTCCAGGCATTCCTTGTGGGCACCCGCCTTGCACTTCAGACACTGGTAGCCTTGGTAGAAGGTCCCCCTGCAGAAAGAGAGAGGTGCTGCTAGCCCAGCATGCCTGCCTAGAGCTGGACCCCTGAGAGACTGGACCCCTTGGAGCAGGAGCAGGGAAGACTCCCTGATACCCGGAGGCCCCTGTGGGCTCCATATCCCCAGGCCTCTCCTCAGATGCAGGGAAGCCTTTCTGCTCAGATTCTGAGGTCAGTCCCAGGATAAAAACTGAGCTCGGCCACATTTACTACTGCCCCTCCTGCTGCCCTCCCCCCAGCTGACTTTCCTTGTGGTCTTCGCCTGCATCCCGTTCCCTGGGTTTAGCAGTCTGGCCATGCGTGGGCAGGGGCCATGGAAATAGGCTGGTGACGTCAGGCCCAGGTGCAACAAAACCCCCTGGAACCTGTGCTCATGAGAGGCCTACCAGATTTCCAGGGCGGAGGGGGTGGAGGAGAGAGTCCAGGCAAAAATTCCCTGCTTGGTCTGGGGGGCCAAGTGCCAGTTCCTTGGCAGCACACACAGGCGTGGCTCTTGGAAGGTGGCAGAGCCATGGGCAGGAGGGACCCTGGCCAGCAACACAAGGTGCTTTTCTTTCAGTAAGCTGCTGATGGGGCACTGGAAGGGGTGGGCTCTGAAGCAGGTGCTTTTTGCCATACTGCAGCTCAGAGGCTGCTTGGAGCAAGAACTCCCCTGCTTCGATGTGCCAGGAAGCCTCAGTGTGGCAAGCAGCCCTAGAGCTATATGGCTCCAAGGCTGCCTGTTGCATGGCGGCTCGAAGACCTTTTGTAATAATGCAACTTTACAGTAAAAGTAGCAGCGTTTGAGAAGTCTGTGTGTGCCTGAAGAAGGAAAAACATTCACCTTAAAAACATCTTGCAGGCTTTGCAGTTGGTGGTCTTGTCAAAGGTGAACATCTGGAACTGATGGTTGTTTGCCGTGGCTTTCTCAGGCTTAATGTTGGATCTGGGCAAAGAAAAGGAGCACCACTCAGCTCAGGTCAGGCAAACCAAGTTGCAACTCCTCTTTGGGGACATTGTGAAGAGGGTCCACTTTGCACCAAGGGTCTCTGATGCTCAGCCCTGCACTCGGGAACCTCTGGGTCAGGGCCAGGCCAGGCGGCACCACTTAGTCCTGCCTGCGCATCACATGTACCAACGCCTGTGTCAAGACCACCTGCAGGAGCCAGCCATGCCTGCTTGTGTCTTGACCATTCAGCCTTCTGATCTGGGCCTGGACACTCACATGGCCATTTCAAACTGTTCCATCCACTTCCGTTTCATCTCTTCCGTCTTGCAGAAAAACTGGAATCCCTGTTTGCCTTGAAGGTGAGTGAGGTAGAAGCCATAAGACCACTGTGGGGAAAGAGAGAGGACTGGATGGAGCCAGATGCTGAGGCAGGAGAAACCCATGGCCAGTGCAGGCCAGGAGGGCTGGGGGGAGCCATCGCGCCACCCTGAAATCTGCCCTTAGGAGGCACCCTTGGCCGGCCGAATTGCAGCACCAGAGGCAGCAAGCTTGGCCAGTTGCCCTCCATTCCTGGCCACAAGGACTGGGAATTCAGTGCCGCTTCTGGGAGGGCTCACCTTCCTTCTCTTTGCCAGCATGCCTGTCTCGCCAGCAGCACCAAGAGGCTGCCAGGAACCCAGGAGGAGGCTGCCTCTCCTTCAAAGATGCTTTAGCCCCATCTGCTCCACTCACCCTCATCGGGCAAGCCTACCTCACAGGGCTGCTTGTAAGGCTTCCTGCAGTAACTGCAGGCCCTCGTGCAGCCCACTGGACGATGCCCAATCAGCCCTGTCTAGGATTATTACAGCAGCAGCAAGACAAAAGGGCCGGAATTGGTAGAGACGGCTTACCATTTTTCCATGCGACTGAGAAGCAGAAGGAAGCGAAGGGGAGACACAGTTGGTTACAACAAGCTCCAAATCCCACCTGTTCAGACTCTAAATAAAGAAGGGCCCCCCTTTCCCCCCTCCCCATGGCCCCCAGTCCCAGGTGGCCCAAATGTTTAAGTCTTCAGAGAATGAATGGGGAGACCTCTTTCTGGATCTGCACCCTCCAGAGCGTGGGGGGGGGGAGGAATTACTTTAAATAAACAAGGCCCCCCCTTTCCCCCTTCCCCATGGCCCCCAGGAATTCCGCCTGCTAAGGCCCCTAAAAGAACAGGGGTTCCTTCACGCAGGGAAAAAACTGGCATGACAGAGGGACTGGGTTTCCTGGGATTTCCTTCATTGCTTCAAGCAAGAACTGTCCATGTGGGAACCCTTGTTGACCAGAAAGGGGCTTCTCCTCGTGGTGAACGTGGTGCGAGATGGGCAGCTGCCAGGCCAGCTTGCCAAAGGACACAGTGATGGAACTGTGATTTCTCTAAAGGGACCAAGAAGCACTAAGATACCCCCTGGCCCCAGGCCAGTGGAGAAGGATGAACCCAGCTTCCAGCCCCTGGACAGCCTGAGCACCCCAGCTCTTTTGGAGCACAATCAGGCTAGGTGGCCCTCAGGGGGACAACAGGAAGTGCCAAGTGTGCTTCCAGCGGCTACAGCTCTCCCCCCCTTGCAATGTTCAATGTTGGCCATGAAGGGAGGGGAAGCGAGAAAAAAGAGAGGTATCACCTGCATCACCCACCTTCTTGATATCTTTGTTGTTGGTGGGGTCATCGGTCATCTTGTAACAGAGCAGCTCAAGGATATCTTTTTGCTCGTAGCTGTAGCCTTTTCTCTTGCAGACAATCACCACTTTATCAAACAAAAACAAATACCTGTCCCAGAATCAGAAGAGGAAACCGGGACTCAACAACCATGTCTGCACATTCCCTCTCCCCCAGGCCTTGGGGAAGGGGCTCCCATCCTCCAGTGACTGGGAGAACCATGCCAGCCAAAGGGGACAGCTTGTGCCTAGATGTCCCACCTGGAGGCTGGGTCAAGAGGGTTTATCATCTCTGGCCAGAGTGGCCAATTTCTGGCCCCAAGAAGTGGCAAATGGCTGCCTGCCACTTCCACCCCGGAGATTCTGCATCTCCAACAGACGCAGCCAGAAGGCCCCCCCCAAAGCCCTCCTGCTCGCCTCTTCCTGGGCCTCCTTTAAAAGCCGCCTCCTCTCCTGCCATGGGGCTCAGCGCTGGGCCAGGAGCACCTGGGGGGCTTGGCCCATGGCTGAGTGGTCAAGGGCAAGCCATCACCCTCTGAGTGCTCCAAGGACAGGCAGCACCCGCCTTTTGCCTTAGTCCAGCTTTGGGGGGGGGGAATGAGCCAAGGCAGGGAGGGGAGGCAAAGGGTCCGTCTCTTTGAACCCACTTCCAGGGTTCAGCTGCTGAGGAGGGCAACTGCTGAAGAGGCTGCCAGGTGGGCTCAACCCACCTGGCAGAGCAGGGGTGGCAGGTAGGACCCCTGTCAGCTCTCTTGCACCTGCTGCTGCTGCTGCTGCTGCTGCTCTCTAGCAGGGAAAGGGGGTCCTGGCACAAGGGGAGCGGGATCTGAGTTGAGGGGGCAGATGCAGAAAAGTGGAATTTGCTTCCAGGACTGAGGTGAGCCAGGAGGGAGCTGCCTTCAGACAACATGCTAGCCCTCCCTGGTTTGCTGAGCAGAGTGCTGTGGGTGGGGTTCCTGCCTCTGGAAGTCAACCCACTCAAGCCTACATGTCATGGGAACTCAGCCAGCTGAACCAACGTTGCTCTCGGGGCTTCAGTTCAGCCAGGACCCCTGGAAGAGGCTTTTCCTTCTTCACTGCTTTGCTCACTCACCGATCTTGCTTGGTGTGGTTGATGATGGACCGGACCTTCAGTTCCCCATCAATCTTTGGCCGCCCGTATTCTTCCAGCTTCACCGGCTGTGGCAAAGGTGACAAAGGTTAAAAGAGCAAAAGCTCCAATGTGGCACCTCAGCTGGCAAAGAGGAGGGGGGACAGGGCACTTCGGGGGTTGGATGGCAGCGAAGCCTCTTCCGGGGTGCTGCGCGATCCAGCTCTGGGGACCTGTGAGCAGGTGAACAAACGTCTGGGCGAGACCAGAAAGCGGGGGGAGGGGGGGCCTAGCCCCAGGACAATTTGCCACGGCCAACTCGCCACGACTCGCTGCGGGATAACTTTCCACTTGTTGCCAGACAACAGTTATATTAATAACGAAGAAATGGTGGAATAGAATAATTAAAGAAAGGATGCAAAAGGAGGGACAGAATGAAATGATATCGACAAAAATTAAAATATTTTTTATTTATTTTTTAAAAATAAATAGAATTGTTAAATTGTTCCGCAGTGAATTGTCCCGCGGCAAGTTGGCCCGTGGAGAGTTGGGTTCTGCCTTGGACCCTGCTCTGGTTGACATCATCTGCGCCCTTCGGCTGGCTAAGGCAATTTGCAATCACTGCCTGGCAACAGCCATTATGGGATGCCAATCTCCTGAACGAGGAGGAGCCTGTTGCCGGTCACCGGAACCGCTTGGCCTTCAGGAGAGGAGACTGGGAAGGCCTCTGTGCCGCTTGTCACCAAGAGCCAAAGGCTGCTCCTTTGATCTTACCAGGTTTTCTATGGAACTCTGAAATTCACTTATTTTCTTCAGTGTTTCCTTGTCCCGTTTGACTTCATTGATGAACATGGCCAAGTCCTGAAAAACGAATAGCGGGCCTTTTTTGGTCGAAGTGGCCCATCAGTGGCATCGCAAGCAGAAAGCGCCAGGCAGGGATCCGCTCCGAGAGCAGAAAGACAGGCCTGCTTCTGGGTTCAGCCTCCCTTGCCCAGCAGCATCAGGGCGCCTGTGCAATTCCCAGCCCCCCCTCCCCCCCAGGGCAGAAGCAGAGCACAGCCAAGTCAGGCTGAGAAAAACTGGGGGGGGGGCTTTGGAGAGCTGTCAGAGACTGGGCCATGCCTCTGTTCAGTGATCCCCAAAATACCTCCCTCAGGACCCCACCTGCATGGCCTCCAATGCTTCCTTCAGCTGCTGCTTCTCTGGCCGGTCGGATGAGTGGCTGAGCAGCTCCTAGAAGACAAACCATCATCCTGGGTTACTACAGTCACTGCCTGCCTGCCTGCTTCCTGCTCCACCTCACCATGCCAGGGGTTCAAGGCCTCTGGAGTAGGTGGCAGAAAAGGTCCTACTAAGGAAGAAGTGTTGGAGTTGCTTGTCCCAAGGATAATGGCCGTTGGGGGTGGCCACGCAGCATCAGATGTTTTGGTGCAAGCTTGAGCGAACAAGCCAGAATTAATCAAGGTTTGTGAGAATAATTGCATTATCAATTTCTGGGTGGAATCAAAAGCATTTGCACGGGAGAGAATCCTGGGCAAGGGGGGCACAAGCAGAGCCAGAGGAGGCCCAGGCTGAAATTGTCTGAAAGACTCCCTTGCCCCTTGCCTGATGCCCGGCTCTCCCCACCTGATGCAGAGGCTCAGGATCTCTTCTGGGCTCCAGGGGCCACGTGGGCAGCGTGGGGCTGGCTGTTCTGCATCCCTTTGGCTCTACCAATCCAGCTGGAACCGGCATTAAGGAGATCTGTGCTGCTGTAGAAGCCAAAGCCAGATCATGCCAGACAAACATTAATGCATTCACTGACCAAGAGACTAAGTAAACAGTGAAATGCTGTTTACATAATTTACTTGGACACCAGTGAGGCCTTTGACAAAGCAGAATGCAGCCTTCCTTCTTGGCAAGACGGAAAACTGTGGGACAGACGGCCTCAGCACCAGATGGATTCGCAACTGGCCGACCATCCACATTCTGCATGTAGTCCTTAATGGAGCTACTTCCATGTGGAGAGAAGTAAGCAGTGGGGTAGCCAAGGTTCTGCCTTAGGCCCAGCACTCTTCAATACCTTCATAAAGGATTTAGGTCAGAGGATAGAAAGGGAACTCATCAAATTTGCAGACGACACCAAGCTGGCAGGAATAGCCAACACTCCAGAAGTTAAGGGCTCAAAGCACAGGAGGATCTGGATAGACTTGAACACTGGGCCCTATCCAACAAAATGCATTTCAGAAGTGAGAAAATTAAGGTTTATACTTAGGCAAGAGAAACCAAATGCACGAGTACAGAACAGGTGGTACCTGGCCCAACAATAGTAACTGTGAGAGAGATCTAGGCTGCTGCCAAAAAAGTTAACACAATCCTAGGCTGCATCAACAAAGAGAAAGTACCAAAGTCATGTGAAGTGTTACTTTATCACTTTATAGTGCCTTGATAAGACCACACTTGGAATGCTGCATCTAATTTTGGTACCATGATAGAAAAAAGATGTTGAGACTCTAGAAACGTAGAGTGCAAAGAAGAGCAAAAAAGATGATTAGGGGACCAGAGGGTAAGTTGTACAATGAACAGTTGTAGGAACTGTGTATGTCTAGTCTAATGAAGGACTAGGGTGACATGATAGCAGTCTTCCAATATTTGAGGAGCTGTCACAGAGAGGAGGGAGTCAACCTATTTTCCAAAGCATCTGAAGGCAGGACAAGAAGCAATGGGTAGAAACTGATCAAGTAGAGATCCAATCTAGAACTTCCTGCCATTAAGAACAATTAATCAGTGGAATGGCTCCCCTCCAGAAGTTGTGGGTCCAGAAGATTGAAGAGCCATTTGTCCAGAATGGTATAAGGTTTCATGTTCGAGCAGGGGGGGTGGACTAAAAGACCTCCAAGATCCCTTCCAATTCTGCAATTCTCACCTGGGATGCTCTGCACTGAGAGCAACTGAAGCCCACCTGCCCACTGCAGAATGCATCTGGGTTTTTCATCCCTCTGCAAGGTGGAAAACGACTCACTTTGAGCAGAAGGTGATATTTCAGGACTCTCTGCATCGGCACCACCAGCAGGTCCTGGAGCTTGAACTTCCCCTCCTGGACCTTCAGAGTACATTCCTTGAAAGGAGAGCAACAAAAGATAGCCGTGAAGCCCACCTTTGCCTCCAATGAAGGTCCGTCTGTGGGAGCAGCAATGCTGCTTGCATAGCTGGACCAAGAGCAGCCACCATCTCTGGCAGCTAAAGACAGACTGTCCAAGGCCAAGCAGCCAAGCGGCCCATGGAGCCATCCTGCCCCAGGACCCAGCCAGCTCAAAGGGCTCCTGGATCTGGCCTTGCAGCAGTGAGGGCCCCCTGTGTTCCCCCCAGACCTGCACTGGATGCCCGCTGGATGCCGTGACCCCTGCCCCCTGAGCTCCCACCCAGGCCCTGGCAGGCCACAATTCCTAAGAAATGGACTGGCCTTTTCTTTACCTGTTATATTAAATAATATAACAGGTAAATATATTTTGTTGAACATCGTAAGAGAAAAGATATAAACAGAAAAGAAAAAAAAATCAAGGAGGATAAAACAGTAGAAAAAAACAGAATCAGGTGAATAAAGAAGAGGTTTTAAGGGGTTTAAAGTATTCTCATGATTTTGGATTTTCAATATTTTATTAAGTGATTGCAGATATTCTTTTATATGCGTGTATTTTTATATTGCATTTAAAAAACCCTAAAAATTGCTCTTCAATTCTAGGCAGAATACAAATATGAGGAGCAGCAGATAGTACAATTTGAATCACAAAATGAAATTAAAACTGTGATCAATTCTCTCCATACTGTTAGAAGTCTGTTCTAATTTAAGAAGTCCTAATGAACTGAACATTAAAGCTTCTATAGAAAGAAGCCCAAATTTAGGATTTGGTACAAATCCAGGTATCAAATTGCAGTCTAAGCAGGGCTCTCAACTGCAATTCCATTCTGGGCCAGATTTATCTGGAACCAGCACAGGAGGGTCTCCGGACCCAGTCCAGCTGCTGTCCACTCCTGTTTTGTGCTGTCAAAGAATGGAGACTGTGGCCAGGAGCTCTTTCTGGCAGCGCCATATCCCGTGGTACTTAGCGAGCAGGTTGTGGTCTGCAAATCATCAAAGCGCATCCAGTGTGGGAAGCAACAAGCATCAGAGAAGCTTGTGAATCCCAACTTTGGCAAAGGGATTAGTCTAATTGACTAATTTCAACCAGGTGCGCCACCCCCACTCCAAGTCTAAGTAAGAAAGGACAGTCCTGTTGAAGGAGCAAAGTATGAGCAGGATTTATTCAGGGCGAGTAGAGCAGATCGCTGATGCTAGATGCTCAAAGAAAGGTGGAAGTAGGATGAACCAGGAGCAGCTGGGATCAGTCCCACCATCTGCCAGCCAAGCTGCTCTCACCCCC
This sequence comes from Bothrops alternatus, assembly GCA_034064705.1. Classification (NCBI taxonomy): domain Eukaryota; kingdom Metazoa; phylum Chordata; class Lepidosauria; order Squamata; family Viperidae; genus Bothrops; species Bothrops alternatus. Next base: position 430,561 of record JARGCV010000340.1, read on the forward strand.
ACAGCTCTCCCCACAAGGGACTCGGACTCATGGCCACCCCTGAATGGCTCCTCTGTACCTCTGCCATTTGGGTTGCCGGGCCAGGAAAAGCAGCACCCGGGAACTCAAGGAGACCCACTTCTGACATGCAGACCGAAGACATAATTCCTCTCCTGACACTGGGAAGGAAGCATCTTTTATAGACAGGAGTTGCGGGATTCTACCACCAATGTTTTTGATAAGATTTGACACTTTTCTTGACATGGCACCAAGCAAGATGCCCAAAATTATCTCCAAAAAGAGGGAGATTTAATTTCACATTAAATTATATTTACCTGACAGTGCCCCCTCCCCCAACTGTGATAGGTATTTGGAAAGAAGGGCCAGAGCAGTCTGACCAGGGATTCCAAAGAAGTAAATCAAGCCCCTTTACGGCCCTTCAAAAGGAGAGCGGCAAAACAGCGGCAGGTCCCTGTAACCCCAGAAGGGAGCCCGCCAGAGGGATCCGATCTCCCCTGTGTCGCTTGGAGGACCTAGATGACGTTGAGGGTGAGCGTGTCTGAGTGTAAGTCCAATATGCTCAAGTGGAGGCTGCTGGTGGATAACAACACGCTGTGCGAAGGTGGAGAAACACAGTCTGGCCAATGTGTTGGCCTGTCCATTGCTACCAATAGGATGCACCAAAAGTAATTTGTTTCTGGCCAACGATAAAGTCAAAAAGGCAAGCTCATGTTGGCAGTTTAAGGTTTGATCTGGACATGAAATAAATTAAGTGGCAGGCTCGAGTGGAAATTAGTCAGAGACAGAGGCCATTTTTAAGCCTGAAGACCAATGAGCGACTGAGGACGGTGGCCCCAGCCTGGTCTGCCCCACAGATGGTCCCTGTGTGCCTGCAGAGATGGGGCGGCCTTTGAGAAGGCAGGGATGATTCTTCTGTTTCCTATCTCTGAGCAGCACCCTAACGGTATGAAAAGAGCACGTGGTTTCCATTGGCGGATGAAGAAAACCGACATGCTACATTGTAATTATGCTCTAATTATCCATTTCTAATTCCTTGCATGCAAATTGGTTTGCAGAGGTGATTGCAGCATTTACTTGGCAGTTTTCAAGGAGCAGCTGAGCATCAGCTATGACATAAAACAAAAAATATGGTTTTTAGTAGGAAAAAGCGATCAAATAAAAGTCACTTGAATGGGATTAAGGCAAACTGTGTCACAAGCTTTAATTACTCAAAGATTAACATGGCAAATCTTAATAAAATTTTGAAAGAGACCGAGCTGCAGAGATGCTTACCTATGGCGAGCCCAGAAGGGGCTTCAGGGTCACCAGCCTGCAAAGGCTCAGCTCCTGGCCTGACCCCCTTTGCTACACCTTTCTCTGGGGCTCACTGACTCAGGATTTCAGGGGTGGGGGAGTTTAGGAGAGAAGACAAAGGCTACTGGGGGGGGGAGAACCCAAAATGGCATTGGTCAGCCCCAGAGTTGTAATAACACACAAGTATGACGCATGTGGCCTTGTGGGATTTGGGCTTCTCAGTTTCTGTGGGAAAAGCCATTTCAAAGCAGGCAAATGGCAAAGCAGTGGAAGGGCTGGGTGGCCTGGGTGACGGTGCTGGGCTCTGCTGAAAGGAGCATCACTGACTGCACCCATGGGACAAGAAGGTGCTTCTGCCTCTGCATTTATTTGAAATAGCCACCCATCTCCCAGTCGAGTGACTGCGCTAGAAGGCAGCAGAGGGAACTGTCAGGAAGAACAGAGAAGCTGAATGGAGTGGGAATGGACTGCTTAGAAAGCACTGATGGAGGAGAATATTTGTAGCTCAGGGTTGAAATGAGGGCTCCTTGGGGCTCTCTGAGCTTGGTTGCACTGACGATGTTACCTAGTTTGGGTGATGAAACATCTGTAAGAAAACCACCAAACTCGGAGAGCACCAAGGACTCCTCAGCCAGCGAGGGCAGCAGAAAGAAGGAGGGAGGTGGGTAGGAACCAGTTGCAAGCAAGAGGGTTCCATTAGGTCAGCACCAATCACGTGCTTTTCAAGGCCATGAAGGGAACAGCTGAGCGTCTGTTGACTCAGGACATACAGAAGAAAAAGGCTGGAATTTAAATTTGGGAGCACTGACTGATATCTGGGTTTCATTTTTGGGCACCGGAATGAGAAAATCTCCATATCTATACGGCTTCTTCCTTCTGCCATAAAGAGGCTAAACATGCCATGCCACATCTGAGGACATAGGAAGGAAGGTGAACCGGCCAAGAGGAAGGAGAAGAGTGGCAAAGTCAGGGTGGGACTGATGAGTTAGGAGATCCTGAAGAGAAGACAATACAAGAAGTGGATTCTCCGTGTGGTAGAAGAAATGTTGTGGAATATGGTTCTGGTGAAAAATAGTTTTAGTTCTATTTCCTTTCCCTTTTTTTGCCTTTAATTTCTTCTGCTCTGGGCTTATTTATTTATTTATTTATTTATTTATTCGATTTCTATGCCGCCCTATTCCGGAGAACTCAGGGCGGCTCACAACACAGTAGAAATCAACATAAAAATACATATAAATATAAAACCTCTTAATTTTTTTTTTTAAAAAACCCAATCATTCAGCATACACACAGACATACACTGGCTTGGGGCAAGATGTTAACTACCCCAGGCCTGCCGGCAGAGGTGTGTTTTGAGTAATTTACGAAAGGCGGAGAGGGTGGGGGCGACACGGATCTCCGTGGGAAGTTGGTTCCAGAGGGCTGGGGCCGCAACAGAGAAGGCTCTTCCCCTAGGCCCTGCCAGGCGACACTGTCTGGCTGACGGGACCTGGAGAAGGCCGACTCTGTGGGCCCTAACTGGCCGCTGGGATTCATGGGGCAGCAGACGGTCCCGTAAGTAACCTGGTCCGATGCCATGTAGGGCTTTATAGGTGATAACCAACACTTTGAATTGGGTTCGGAGACCAATTGGCAGCCAATGCAGCTCGCGGAGTGATGCCGAAATGTGGGCATTTCTGGGCAAGCCCAACACTGCTCGCGCGGCTGCATTCTGCATTACCTGAAGTCTCCGAACATTTTTCAAAGGTAGCCCCATGTAGAGAGCATTGCAGTAGTCGAGCCTCGAGGTGATAAGGGCATGAGTGACTGTGAGAAGAGACTCCCGGTCCAAATAGGGCCGCAACTGGTGCACCAGGCGAACCTGGGCAAATGTCCTCCTCGCCACAGCCGAAAAATGATGTTCCAAATTTAGCTGTGGATCGAGGAGGACGCCCAAGTTGCGGACCTTCTCCGAGGGGGTCAAAAGCTCCCCCCCCAGGCTGATGGACGGATAGATTGAATTATCCTTGGGAGGCAGAACCCATAGCCACTCCGTCTTGCAGGCATCCTGCCATCAAATGAAGAAGGGGCAGAAGGATGAAAAGGGGAAGGACAATAAAGCTTTGTGTGTATGTGATAGGAAATTGGGAGGGGGGAAATGACAGGTGAGAAGGACTAGAGCAGCATCCCAAGGCCAGGCACCTGAGAAATAAGCGGATTACCCCCAAATGTGTCGGAGTTCTCTAAACATTTTGGCGAGTTCCGGTTGGCTGGAAATGGATTGGTCATGGGGGAAGGGATGGGCTAGGGGGGCAAACCTACACCTTATTTTTGTATCCAGCAAGCGTGGATTTCAGACCTGGCTTGACTTTACTGCAACCGACATCTTAGTAAAAAAAACCTTTGCTTTCATCAAATGGAGTCAAAGGCTCTTCTTTCCTAAGGGATCAAACTGGGGCAGGTCTGACATTAAGCCAGCTGTGCAGTTGTGGTCAACCCAGAGAGGAAACTGCCTCTACCATGGGGATCGTGAAAATGATGTCGGCTTAAGGAAGCAACCAGGAAGAAATCAAGGCCTGGGGGAAGCATCCTCGAAACCCCCTCCTGGAGGCTAGATCTATCCAGATGGCTGGAAGAGGACAAACCACCAAGACCCAAGTGGTCCCTCGGAGTCTGGAAAAAGAAATGGGAAGAGACCTTCACTCGTGACAGCTGCCGAGTAGAGCTGGAGGAACTGGGGAAAGAATTGAGCACAGGTGAACCAGAGCGAGAGGACTAGATGCTGGAGCAAGCCATAAAGTTCCCGAGGGGGGCTTTTGGTAGCGCAAGAAGCCCCAGCCCGGGTAGAACATCCTGCTGACCAGCCAACTCCAGCCACGGCAAGCGAGGGGGCAACTACCTTCAGCAATTGCCACCCTCCCAGTGCCTGGCCCCACAGCCCAGACTGCCCCGGCTGCAGGAGCAGCACCAGCAAGGCAGAGAGGATGCAAGACACCAGCTCTGGGAGTAAAGTTCAGTGGAGACCCAAAGCAACTGGAGTTCTTCCTGGCACAAGTGTTGGACATACATGCAAGAGTATGACCCGGAAATACCCACCGAAGGGGCTGAGGTGCGGTGTGTGACCATGGCATTAGAGGGGGGCGCAGCTGAATGGATGGTCAACCTCCACAACGATGGTGCCTTGGAGCTGAGAAACCTCGACCGTTTCATGGCTGCACTTTGGAAGCACTTCGAAGCCAGAGATCGCATAAAAGCCATCAGGCAAGGGGTGGGAGGGGAGCAAGTACACCCAGCAGGTTCGCGACCTGGCCTGCCGACTGACTGACTGACTGACTGGCAGAAGACATCCTGATTGGATGTTTCTGAGACGGGCTAAGAGATGCCTTTCCAGAGATGCCCCCCCTCAACCTCCATGGCTGGTATGTCCTAGCAGAGGAAGTGGAAATCAACCTGGCTCGATCTAGAGACCAGCCGAGCCATGAATATGTGAAGACCCCCCCTGAAAAGAAAGAGGCCCCAAAAGTGGGGCCACGTGAGCAGAGCCCACGCTGATGATCCACTGGCTGCTTCAGGTGTGGGAAGGAGGGGCACTGAGCTGCCAACAGCCAAGCACAGAAAGCGACTCAGGGTCCTGCCCCCAAACCAGCAAAACCACCACAGTGAGCCTGTGAAACTGCCCTGAAGGGAATTGGAAGCTGTGGGGTTCATCCCATCCCCCAAAGAGAGTGGGAGAACTCCGAGTGACCCGGGGAGCAGGTCTACTCACCGGTTTTTCAGTCTGTCATAGTGGTTGACTTCACTTTTCATGGAGTGCCTTCATTCTGCTATTTCTTCACTAGGAGCCTTTCTTTCTTTCTTTCTTTCTTTCTTTCTTTCTTTCTTTCTTTCTTTCTTTCTTTCTTTCTTTCTTTCTTTCTTTCTTTCTTTCTTTCTTTCTTTCTTTCAGTTTATTTCCTTGCCATTATTTTGTTTTTTTTTTGTTTCCATTTTTAAAATTGTTTTCCTTTTCAAATGATCTAACAATTGTAAACCACTCAGAGTTGCTGGGAGTTGGAAGGCACATTCATTTAATAAACTACTTTTCATAAACTTATTATTTTGATGGGTTTTCTTCATTGGTTAAGTAGCCATGAGACAGAGGAAAAACAGAGAGGACTCACTGCTCAAGAGTCACCTTGTAGGGGAGAGGGGAGGCATATAAATTTAGTAAATACTAATAATAATAATTTAGAGAGCCTTGGCAGTTTTACAGAAAGAATGAAATATCAGAAATGAAGAAAAGTGCCATGTGGTTCTGCTTCCTAGCCCTCAGTTACCTCGACTTTTTGCCGGACATCCTCTCGGTTGGCCAGGAGATGGTTCAGGGTGCTCTGGGCGTGCTCCATCCGGCTGCAATACTCGCCGTAGATCAGAAGCCTTCGGAGAAGCAGAGCGAGAGGGGCTGTTGTGCCTCTTCCCAAGCCCTGCATCCGCCGTGCGTCGCTGAGGCCGTCGAGCACAGCGCTGCTCAGGGCAGGAGTCGAGGGCTCAAATACCTTCGCTCACAGGAAGCCCCAGTGGCATCTGCACAGGGTGTGTGTGTGTGTGTGTGTGTGTGTGTGTGTGTGTGTGTGTGTGTGCTGTGTGCCTATATGACATCGGGGGCATCACAAGGCAACCCCCCCTCCCCCCATTTTCTACATGCACCGCAACATCTCACACGTGGCCCAAAGGAGGAGAGACTGAAGTGCAAGGTTGCAACGCTTTTGTTTCGGTTGTTTCGGCAAGAGCGGTCGGCTCCCTGGCAAAGCTGCCGGGTGGCAAGTGCCACCCTACGGCTCTTTCCATCAAGAACTTCATCTCCCTCCTTGCCACTGAAATCACTGCTCCTGGCCTGGACTGGTTCCCACTTCTTTTGGCCCCTCCTATCTCCCCTCAAGGCCAAGCACACTCCAGGTGCTCTTTGGGCTGTTCTGGATCTTTCCTGAAATGCCCCCGTGGACTTAAGGTGGACTTAAGATTCCATGCAGAATAAACAGGAATGACCTTTCTAAAAATTTGAAAACTGCAGCCTCTGCGATGCACTTGAGATGCACGGCGTGGCCCTTTCCAACTACTTTAGGAATGTCATGTCTTTTCCACAAGTACAACGCACTATTTTGTGTTCATTTTCTCCCGGGGAAGTGGATCCCACATGGAATGTTCAAGGCTTCCATTCTACCTGCATGTCTGCAGCTGGCCATAACACCAACTGAAGGCTCTCGCGGCTCTTGACAGTTTCTACTCAAACAGAAACTGAAACAGAAACAACAGCTTGACCCTAAATGAGTGAAGAATAGCAGCAGATTGAAAGGACCTTTTTAGCATTCTATTTCTTGAGAGAAAAAACGGGAAGGTGTGGTTCAGTAAAAGCTCTTGGAAAATGGCATCCCCCATTTCCAAAATAGGGTGTCTTCAAGGCAGTTTACAAGAGATGAAGGCATTTCAAATTTTTCTCTCCCTAGCTCTGCCATCTCTATTTAAAAGTCACTTCCCAGCCAGAAAGGAGAGCCCAGTAAGGGCACTAGCTAGCACTGAGGCTATTAATTTCTGAATCAAGAACAAATGCTGGTCAATCAAAATTTAACACTGAGATGTAAACCTCTCACAGTTCCATCACCACACTGGCAGACTGGACCTTTCTGCATTGTGTCCCTCATCTGGGGTCTTCTTGTTTCCCTCAGAAGTACAACACAGTGACATACCTCCATCATACCTTAATCTTGGGAACATTCCTGGAAATGGTCTCCCAGGACCCTCTCCACTAGAAACACCTGGGGCTCACCCCTCCCAGCCCAGCTCCTCTCAATTCCCTTCTTACCTTTCTTTGAATTCAAGAAAAACTTTGGCCAAGGTGCTCCCACCAGACATCATGGAGACATCAATGGATCTGAGAAAGTTGAAGTGCACTTTAATAAGGTCCTGAAACAAAGAAAACATATTAGGAACATATTTTAAATCTGAATCCTCACCTACTTAAAAAAGAAAGTACAGCATCATTACTGACCAGGATTCAAAAAAACAATTTGCTGGGGGAAGCATTTGGAAATACAGCTGGTTCCCAGGGCTTGCTGTAAACCAGAAGCTGCTGGCCTGCAGTGCCCACAGCCTCAAGAGTAACGCCGAACAGAACCCCAGGGACGTTACCTCCAAGTTGATGAATATGGCTTCCATGTCTTGTGGAGTCAAGATCAGCCTTAATGGATTCATGTAGTTCTGCAAAAGCAAAGTAGAACATGATAAGACCTTCTGCTTACAACGGTCCCTTCTGTGTGTGAAAGTGTGACCTTTGCACTCTCAGAAAGCAACTCCACTCCAAGAGTCAGCCGGGAGCCTCTGCCTGCTTGAGTCTTTCCTCCAGAAACAGAGGAGCCCAGAGGCTGACCCAGGGCTGCTCGGGAAGGCTGACCTTTCAGAGGAACCCCACATTCACCTTCTCGATCTCCTCCAAGGTCTTGTAGTACTTGGCTTCGGTTTCTTGGATTTCTACCAAGCAGCAGTTCCTCTTGTCATCTTCTGTCATGCCCATTTTCTATAGGAAGCAGCACAAAAAATTGGCACCCCAATGCCCAGGGTGGGAGGGGCCAGCATGCAGATCAAAGCATTTTCCTCCAAGGACGCCCAGCTCTGAACTGGCTCTGGGGACTGATCCCACCCCGCCTGCAGACACGGCCCTGGGGTGGAGAGGAAGGACTTCCACATGGACGTCCACTGGTCCCTCTCTGCATCACTGAAACACCCTTGGGTGGCAGGCAACGATGCTGGGCCAGCTATCAAGTCGAAGGATCTCCCTGAACCTTGGGCTGCATCTTCTAAAGCTGCAAGACCCAGCAAGGCAGGGAAGATCTAGACAAATGGATCTCCAGGAAGCTCACAGAGATCCCAGAAGAGAGAGGCTGCTGCCAAATTACTTTCTACTGAAAGATGGATGGATTCCCCAAGAGGGAAAGAGGATTGGACAACCGGAGGCCAGGCTGGGGAAAGGCTGCTCCCCCCCCCCAAGCCTGAGGCCTGAGAGACCCCTCCTGCCTGCTTGACTTCCTGCTGTGTCTCCCTGCCTGTGGCCTTCATGATGGGGGAGGCACCTATGAGAAGGCCAACCTATATTGTCCTTCTCAGCAAGGACCAAAGCTGGACCATCTGCCTGGGGCTGAACTCTGCAAAGCCACCCAAGATTTGAGGGTGCCACAATGAAACCCCGAGGGGGGCGAGAAAGATCAGCTGAGATCCAAACTCATCCTCAACTGTCAGGAAGGAGGGGGGAATCAGGTGTTTATTTGTCCACCACAGAGCAAGCTGTGCTTTCAGCACCTTCTACCAGAATGGCGATTCTCTCCCCTCCCCAAACCGGGTTTTCCCCCAAATTCTTGCAGGCCAGCTGTCCAAAGATGGGGAGGGACCTTGGAGAACAGGCCAGTTTATCAATGAACAAAGCAATGCTCCAAAATATTCAGTAGAGGCCAGTGCTTCTGCTGCTTGCCTTGTCTCTCTGCCGCATATAACAATGATGTTGTGTGAAGGGGAGAACAGACAGAATAAGGGCCGAATCCAATTCTGCACACCAGGAATGGTTCTCGCGGCAGCTACCAATAACATCTAGGAGGCGACTGGAGAAGGATTTCAAACAATCCTTTCAAGAGGGTGAAGCTGACTAGGTGACACCCTTGTGCCTCCAGCACCCTTAATTCTTGAGGCAGGAGCTCATTGGATTCGTGGGGCTGCATTAATGTTGGGCACAGAGCTAGGAAGTGAAGCTTTTTTTAGCACCCAAAGACCCGGGAAGGAGAGAGGGACCCCTCTTCACTTACAGTGAGAAACTTACCTGCATATACCGGATCTGAAGCATGTATAGATAACAAGCAAAGTGAAGCATGGTTACGTTTGGCATAATAAACTGCCTGCTTACCTTCCGCTTTTTTAAAAACTGAAGGAAGTATAAGAGGTCTTTGTGAAATGCAAGAGAATCTCCCTGGTCTTGCTAAATAAGCTGCTTTCCCTGCACATCTCCCAGGAACTGGGTCCTACTCTACCACTGCCAGCTAGAAGTATCTTGGAGGATTCTGCCCCTCCGAGGACTCCCTGCAGCCCTCCTCTGCAGCTAAGTAACCGAGGGTTGTGGAGAATGAGAATCCAAGACCTGGTTCCCCACCCGCTGGGGGCAGCCTTTTTTCCATGCTGCTTTTGGGCCCACCTGCCCGTCACGAGAGAAAATCCCCCCCCCCGTGCTCAGAAAGAGAAGCAATTCACCCAGGAGCTGACAGGGAGCACCGTCTGGGTTCATCTGACATGGTGGGTCTGTTTCTCTCCCAACTTTCAGAGCACGAATTCCCTACAGTGGCCCGAAGGAGGGAGGGCTGCGTTTGTGGCCAAGATAGGCAGCTTTGGCTTTCAGTGCTCCTTCTCTAAGCCCTTTCCTGCTGATTCTCATGCTTATTCCAGAGCCACGAAGACAAGAAACTTTGTTCCTGCCCCCAGTTTTAGATAGTTTTGCAACAAGAGCCTTAGATCTCTTTAACTCTTGGCAGATCTGAGACCCCGGGGGTATGAAACAAACAAATCTTACTCCTCTTGCAAATAGTTTGGTTAGCTTAGCCACTGATTGTCCCCGTAGCCTCCACTACTGGAAGGCAGACAATGCATCAAGGCAGCAGCCTGTGATCTGCTTCCTGTTTGATGCATTCTTCACAAATTCTTACGCATTTTTCCTCTGCCTCAGTGATTCCTCCTCCTTGGAGGCACCTTCAGCAATAAGGATGGATCAGAAGATGGGGAGAGGGCACTGAGCAGGAACTCTGACAACCGAGGGAGCTCTTGGATGGGGAGTCAAGACTGAAGAAGGTCCAAGGACGACCTCCCCACCCCAGCCCAGCCCGCTCCCAACCTCCAAAGAGGCCATCTCCAAAAGGGAGGGGCTGAAGGAGTCTGACTCTTCCCTCGTCCCTTCAGCCAGGCTCCTCACCATGGGCTGCTGCACCTCCACTTTGATGATGTCTTCGTAGATGTCATCTCCTTCATCTTCACACGGGACACAATCGTAAATGTCCTCTCCCAAATCATGCTCACTAGAATAAAAGGCAGAGGCTTCAGCGACTGAGCCAGTGTGTGTGGCTCTGGCCCTGATGGGAACAGGGAGGGGGGTGGGGGTGGGGTGAGATCAGGGGTCTCAGAAAGGAGCTGCTCCAGCCAGGCTCTCAAGGCCAGAGACTGGACCCTCTCCACCTCTGGCTTTGGTCAAAGAAAATGGCAGCCAGGCAGCTGGGTTCTCCTTTCCCTTTTCTACAATCCTGAGACTTTAAGGCAAACCTGGGAGCCAGGTGGCAGGTTCCACCTTATTCCCCGTTAGGGTTAATATTTAGAACGTTAAGAGTTTCTTATGATGGGAAAGACGCCATTTAAGAATTAATCTGCCTGCTTTTAGCATTGATTATGCCTTGACTAGTTTCTGATCTACCTTTTACTCAGCACTCTTCCCTTATTGTGGTTTAAACTTATGTTCTTCTGGTATTATGTTTCCGCTGTTTTTTTATGATTTATCATTAATTTGTGGTTAATATTTAATAGATCTTAGATTTTTCTTTCTTGGTGCTGTCTTGATTTATAGCCATTCTCTACACTAGAACAACAAAGAAAGAGAACAAGCCACTTTTAAATGCATATCTGTGACAATGAAAGATTAACCAGGATGCAAATCTCAAACATGTATTTTGGGCAGAAAAGGGGTGTGGCAAAGTCCAGTGGCTGCATGACAAAGGGGATGGTCACCTCAAAGTAATCTGCACTATTTTTTTAAAGGATGGAGGGGTTGACCCCCTGTTGAATACTGATGCGAAATAAATCTCCTTGAAGCACAGAAATAGCAGAATCTAAATCTTAAATAAAATCTCACTGATAAATTATGCATATATCCTTTTATATAATGTACCTTTTATAATATTGCCTGTTAAACTGTCTTCCAGATGGACATCACAGAGCAACCACTAAAAACAGCCCCAGCTGCTGACCAAGCAAGCCCCCCCCCCGGCCGCTGGCGTCCACTGTCATGCAGGCCCCTTGCTTGGTCCCACTCACCCAGCAGCTTTTCCAACCACCAAACAAGAGCCAAGCTGACCTGGGAAGGGAGGGGCCATGGCAGCCTCTCTGCCCGGCTCTGTGCTGCCCGGGACTATCAGGTGGCCCTGGGAACACCGCCCCTCCCCCAGGGACCTCTGAGGACTGCCAAGGAGACTTACTCCGCCAGTTCTTCCAAACTGCGGTAGACATCGTCCTCATTGTCAGTGGTCTCCTCTGAAGGGAAGGGCCTGGAGGAAAGAGGAGCAGTGAGCCAGTCGCATTGGTATGAGGGGGGGGGGTTCATTTGGCAGATTGTGTCCCTGGCCTTTTTGGCTTTCACCCTGAGCCAAGCAACCAACCAACCAACCAACCGAAGTCCCTGCAAAGAGGCTATCTGATGGGGAAAGGCATCCACCCCCCCCCAGAGACGATGGCACAAGTGCTGAAGATGCCTCTGGATGTGGGTTCCGCTTCTGTGCTGTTCAAGCAAAGACGCACTTTCCTTCCATGCCAATGAGGACAAATAAAGATGTAAAAATATGCAGACCCTGTTCCAGCTTCCAACAACAAGCAGCTTTTCTCGGCTTCTTGCTGGCCACCAAAACCTTCCCTCGGGGAGAGTGTGGAGGCTGGGCAGCAGCTGCTGCTGCTGCTTTGCTTGGATCCTGGATGGGGCAGAGCCGGACTCCCTGGCTTCAAGGGGGGCTTTGGAGTCCTGGTCTCTGTAAAATCCCAAGTGGGCAGCATCCCAAGCTGTGCAGATGCTTCAGCTTTTGGCTGATATGGCAGAAGACATTGTTCAGCCCTATTCACATCTTTATTGTGGAAACGGATGACATAGCAGGGGTTCGGTCTCTCTCTCAATGCTTAGTCCTGAAGACCACCCCCGGTAGGGATGAATGTATCCTAGCAACCTTTGCTGGGAAGCCCCTCACTCCCTTGCTCTGGGCCAGTCTGGCTGCAGCAGAGGCCACCCACTGGATAGCCAGGCAGATCAAGCCCCCCCAGGCCTCTGTTGCAGGCGGACAGACTTTGTGGCCCACGTGTATGATAGCTTCGCCCCCCTTTCTGCAGGAAGAGTTGTGAGTCCTACTGAAGCACATGTTGACTTTCAGATAGAGCTCCAAAGCAGCCAAGGGGCCCTCAGGACAGCTGCCCCCACCCCCCTGCAGAACCAACCTTCTTGCAAGTGCCAGAAAAGCCCCTGCCTCTCTGAGCTGCTGGTCCTCAAGATCATTGCTAGGCCAAACTATGCTGGATTTTAAAAAACAGCCACTCAGCTCCAATAAAAGCCCAACCCACCAGTACCAAACCTCCTAATTAGTAAAAAAAAAAAACAACCTAAAACCTTTGGGTGAACCTGAGGTCTGAGTCATTTGCCCTTGCTCTGCCTTACACAGAGCTTCATTGTGCCACTTAAAAACATGCCTTGGGAGTGGAGGGGGAGAGAAGCAGTTGCGGCTGTTGCTGCTGATCCCACTCTCCAGATTCATACCTGTCCCCTCTGAGAACCCAACCTTCCTCCTGTCTTCCTGCATGCACGTAGGCCTCCCACACTGGGGAGCTTCAAGCTTGGCTCCAAAGGACTCCTACCACGGGCGTCCCTAAAGGGAAGGGGACACCCTCTGGACATCCTTGTCTGGTGAAGGAGCAAGAGCTCCTGGGGAGTCTTTCTCAGGACGGCTCCTTGAGAAGTCTCCTGCACAGAAGCAGCCAAGGAGCAACTTCCTGGAGAGGTTCCATTGTGCAGGAGACAGACTGGCAGAGCCAGGAAAAGGAGTCAAGAGAGGAATCAGCTTAGAGTCACTACCCAGTCACAAGAGAACAAAGTCCACCACCCCCTTGAATGCTTTGAACCTTATCTAATTTGACTGTTAGTTTAAGAAGATTCCTTTGCATAGGCTGAGCAACAAAGAAGTAATTTTGAACCCTGGGTCTGTGCCTGACAACTGACATGTTAAGGGACTGAGGTTAGAAATGGATGTTTAGGGTTGATCTATGAAACTTAACCTATTGCCTGTAGAGAACATAACCTTATGTAAAAGGCCCAAAGTATCTAAAAAGGTTAAATCATGGCAAAGGGACCGACATTTAAGCCGGGATGACTGAATCTTCATTTACATGTTGTTTTTCATTTTGGGGAGAAACCGCCTGCAGTCTATGGCAAGTCGTTCATTCCAACGATTCTTTGACTCTCTTCCTCTCTGCCTACCCAAAATTTGACTGAAGAAGTTACTGGATGAGTAATGTAATGTCTCAGTTTTAATAAACTTTTGTCCAGTTGCTATATGACCTAAGCTTTTTAGAAACATAACCTTATATCCTCTCCACCTCTACTGTAAGAGCAGACTTGAATCATAGAGTTGGAAGGGATCTGGGAGGCCTTTGGGTCCACCTGGGCAGGAATCCCCACCACCAAGGGAGCCCCATGACCCCAGGAGCCAGCTGGCCACTGCAGAGGAGCTTAGGATCTCCCTGGGTGAGGCATCTACCCGGCAGGTTCTTGTCCTCCTCTCAGGCACTACAGAGAATAGCCCACCCCCTCTTCAAGGACCAGAAGACACTGCCACACCTGCTTTGGGCTCCACACCCCACCCCACCCCGTTCTTAAGTTCCTTTCAGGCTCTCTTGCAATAAACGCCTCCTCAGAGGCAGCCAACCGAGTCCCTTTCCAGGAAGTCTCTGCGCTGCTTACCAGCTGCAGATGCTCAGCCTTGCGTGGCCACATGGGGGCGTTTATTTTTCACATTAAGAAGTTTCCATTCTCTAAGCATGTCTTCCTCCTATTTCTCACCATTGACTGCTGGAAGTGAATCTATGCCAAGCCTTGCAAAATTGAGCCCTCAGGGCTAAGCAGCTGCCAAAAAAGCTGAGCAGCCCTTAGAAGGGAGCGAAGGTGAGCAGGAAACTCTGGGTGCCCTGGGGGGGGGCTCGTGGGCATCTGCAGACCAGCAATCCCGAACAGAGCAGGACAGAGGAACCACATAATGAAATGGGAGCTGTGGGTTAAGGAAATCATAGATCACCCAGAAATTGAGGCGTATGATGGAAAATTGATTTTGTAACATCTGTCTAAATGAAATGACATCTCTTTGCATTAACTGAATTATTAATAATGACATATTAATAGTTTTGTTATCCCAAATCCTGATCCATGCAGGAATGGGCTGTAATTTTCCATGGTGGTCCAGCATGGGTTGGGTCATAAATGTTTTTTGGACTCATACTATATAGGGCTGGGGGGGGGGGCGGACCAAAATCACCCAAATCACCCTTGGTCTCCCTGCTCCTAAGTCCAGCAACTTCACCATTCATGATTTTCACACTTGGATAATTCAGTTGTTATACATTTTGAAGGAGATATTTGCAATCCTCAAATAAACCTCTGTTGAAAGCAAAGTATTAATTTATCTGTTGTGAAAAGTAGCTTTTTATTAAAAAGGAATCTGGAAGTGGAGTAAGAGGGCGGTGTTTTACCTGATGCCCTTGTTCTGAGCGATGCTGTGGTGAGAAAGTCTGGAAACAGCTGAGATGACCTGATTGAAAAAAAGAAAAAGAGAAAGGAGAAAGGTCAAAGTCAGAATTTACAACCTGCTCCTTATCAAAAGACACCTGAGGTGAGGCCTCGGATGCTTCGTTTCACCTATGAAGTACCGTCTCTTGCTCGGACAGCCTTCTGGCCTGAGGCTGCTCCCGCCGAGGATGCTGTGGCTTTCATGCCAAGAGCAGGGCCTGGGCCCACAAACACCCGGCAGATATCTGGCTAAAAAGTGGCACTGAACTTGGACTACAATCCCCATCATTAGCATCACCCAGAAAAAGATGGCTTGCCTCACTACAGAAGTTGGTTGGTAATGCCCCAAAACCCTCCCTAGCCACCAGCTGCAGGGCAATGTATGCGAGCACCTGGCCACTCAGCCCAAGAGGGATCTCTGGCCACAAGTCCTCATAGAAACTCTGAAAATACAAACTGGAACTGGACACGGGTGGGCTAGTGCTGTGTTTCTCAACCTTGGAGCTTGGATACCAATTCTCACAATTCCCTGGAATACTGGCTGAGGAACTCTGGGAGCTGAAGTCCAGCTGAGACACATTCCTATAGCCTGCCCAAGGATTTAGCCAGGATTTGTCATCAGGGCCTTCTGTTCACACCTGGAAGGCAGCACCAGAGTCCTGTAAGTCTTCCTCCTGCTTTTCTCCATTTACCGGAGGGGGGGGGCTCCAAACTCAGCTCAGCCGGTTGGGCTGATAGGAGAGAAGGAGGGGCTGCTCCCATTTCTCTCCCTGGCTGGGTTGTGTGTCCCACAGAAGGATGACCCTGATCCTGGGCAGGGGAGGGGGGGACACCTTGTTTCCTTTAAGGAAATCCAACTTTTCTGACTTCAATGGGGGGCACAACTCTCACTGGCTCCAGCCCCCTCCCCAGGTGAAATGGGGAGTTCCTGGGAGAGGTTCAACCAGAAGGATGGATGAGATGGGCAAAAGGAATGATTGTGGACACTGAGGCCAAAAATAGTGAGGGGGGGAGAGAGAGCAGGTTTCCCTCTCAAAAGAGTTTCCATCCATCCTAAGAGGCTTTTTCTGAGAGACATTTATGATTTTCCAGGAAGGAAGGAAGGAAGGAAGGGAGGAAGGGAGGAAGAAAGGAAGGGAGGGAGGGAGGGAGGGAAGGGGATGGATAGGAGAGGGGAAGGGAAAGGAAGGGAAGGGAAGGGAGGAAGAAAGGAAAGAATGGAGGGAGGGAAGGAAGGAAGGAAGGAAGGAAGGAAGGAAGGAAGGAAGGAAGGAAGGAAGGAAGGAAGGAAGGAAGGAAGGAAGGAAGGGGTTTCAAAGCTCGGCTCTGAAATCTCTGGGGTTTGAGCTGAGAGGAGATGCAGGACACGTGGAAGGAAGGAAGGAAGGATTTCATACACCCTCCAATATTTGAAGGGCACCTTTGAGAGCAAAGGATTTATAAGTGGGCCCCAGAAATGGGTGCAAGAGGAGTCGGGATCCTCTGCCCAGCTACCTTTCAGTATAGCCTTGTTGGCTGTCTTGAGAATCCATTCCTGGGGAGGAAAACTGGTGGGGACTTTGCTCCCTTCACCTTTTGTTACTTGGGAATCTAACTGTGGGGCAGCTGGGTGGCCTCTGCAGGAACCATTCACCTCCTACCAGGCTCTTCCCGTGTCACTTTCCTCCCATCTTTTCAAGAGGGGTGGATTTCTCTGATGGGAGAAATAGACCACACAGACTTTTGGGTCAGAAGGCATCTCCGGAATATTATTGATACATTCATAAAATGGCTGCATTGATGGAGGCAGAGATGGTCAGAGGGGGCAAAGAATCCCTGAGTCTGTGCTGACACTGCCGGACAGTCTGTAGAGGTGGGCAAGACAGATGGGAAAATTGATGCCCTAGGAATAAGGGAAATGTACCGAAGAGCACCTGAAAGAATACAGAAATAACAGTAACACACCTGATGACAGCCAATTTAGTCTAATGGTTAAGGCACTAAGCTAGGAACCAGGAGACTGTGAATTCTAGTCCTGCCTTGGCATGAAAGCTGGTGACTTTGGGCCAGTTGCTCTCTCTCAGTTCAGAATGTCAGATTCAGCCAACAAAGAAGTCAGTCAATTTCTAATGCAACCAATAAATCCGGGGGGGGGGAGCTGAGCCTGAACTTGTGGAAAAACAGTAGGAAGAAAGAAAGTATACTGTAAGAAAATAATCAGTATGAAAAGCAATCCATAAATGGGATCACATCCTGATGTCATAATGCCCTGTGTAGCATCTCTAGAAGAGAGTTCCTGGGCATCACCTGCAGGTATGTTAAAATGCATTGTCAGAAATCAAATATATTTTTACTGATATAAATGTTAGAAATCATATATGGAGGATAAAGACAAACTCGTGAGCTTGGTTCTACGTTCCCTTGATTCTTCTAGGTTCTAGCCATGAGATAGCCGACATAAGATGCAGATTTAGACACCAAATAGAAACACCAGAACCAATAAGAACAAGCTGTAGGATGATCCAGGAATGATCACAGAAGGAAAATCAAACCAGTGGATAAATGATATGAATGAAAGCCAGAAAATGGTTAGTGCAGACATGTCAAACACAAGGCCCGGGGGCCGGATGCGGCCCACGAAGTAGTTTCATGCGGCCCGCGAAGCCATCCTGGAAAAAGTAAGGGAACAGCCCCTGCTGCTTTGGCCCTGGCCCAGGCCGGCTGGGAGCCAATGTACAATTTTGTGGTGGCCATCTACGCTGAAACGCATTCAGTCTTAGCGCCACAAGGCCGCCTGGAAACAGCAAGGAACTGGCCCCTGCCATGTCGGCCCCGCCCTCTGGGTTCATCCTGGACAGGTGTCACCCTTTATGAGGAATGAAGAAATGCACCATCACCTGGAAGTGCCTCGCCTACTTCACATATCCGGCTTGATGGGCTCTGGGGGAGGGGTTTCAGCAGGCAGCGGGGAGCTCTCCTCACAGCGCCGAGAGGTTGAGCCAGGCAGTGCGAAGCTCACCAGCTTTGCACCTTGCTACCTGCTGAAACTGGGCAGGCTGGGGGCTTAGCCGTATCGCGCTTCTTTTGGGGTTTGCACTGCCCGGTTCAGCCTCTTGGTGCTGTGAGGAAAGTGCCCCGCTGCCTGCTGAAAATGGGCAGCCTGGGGGCTGGGCGGCATTGCGCTTCTTTTCAGATTCATGCTGCCTGGCTCAGCCTCTCAGCGCTGTGAGGAGAGCGCCTTACTGCCTGCCAAAACCGGGCAGGCTGGGGGCTGGGCGGCATTGCGCAGGTAATGTTGACTCTCACGCTGCTCATGGCATCCCCTCCCCAGAGCCCACTAAGCCAGATATGTGAAGTAGGTGAGGGCCATGTGCTGGCCACTTCCAGGCGATGGTGCACTTCTTCATTCCTCACGAAGGGTGACACCTCCCCAGTTGCATTTCTTGCCTGTTTTTCTCCCTCCCTCATCTCAAATATTTTCCCACCACTCTGTACGAAGGAAGGAAGGAAGGAAGGAAGGAAGGAAGGAAGGAAGGAAGGAAGGAAGGAAGGAAGGAAGGAAGGAAGGAAGGGAGGGAGGGAGGGAGGGAGGAAGGAAAGAAGGAAGGAAGGGAGGGAGGGAGGAAGGAAGGAAGGAAGGAAGGAAAGAAGGAAAGAAGAGGGAGGGTCTGAGGGAAGTCCTGCCTTAGTCCTGACCTGCTGCCCTTTCACCATCCCCTCGCCCCCTCCTCCAGGCCTATCCTGGGGGTCTCCCATCCTATTGCTAAGGAAGCTTTGGATACAAAGCCGGGTCTCCTCCCATGGAGAGGGAATGGGTCTCCCTCTGACTCTGCCCTCGTACCCATCATGAGCAACCTGGCTAAGGAGAGCAAGCACAGCAGCAGCAGCCTTGAGGAGGAGGCAAGTGCAGCTGGGCGCCCCCTTGGGGAAGTGGGGCTGGGCTTGGTGCCGCGGGTGCTCGAAGGCCAGGCTGGGCGTTTGACCTCTGCTGCCCAGGGCTCCCGCAGCCCGTGCCACCATCAAGCCCCTCCCCCCACATGGCCTGAGAGGAACAGTGAGGCTCCTCCAGTGGACCCTGCCTTGGCACTTGCCCCGGTCCCCCCCCCTTCGGCCAGAGACCCTCAGATCTGTCCCACTCCTGCCCAGGCCCCCACAGGCACCCTTGACGCGAACGATGTAGAGCTGGCCACGCCCACCCAATAGGCCACACCCAGTCCATCCATGCCCCCCATAGGCCACACCCACCCTGGCCACACCCATCTCCCCCCCCAGGGCAACTGCAATGCTGATGCAGCCCTGAATGAAATTGAGTTTGACATCCCTGGGTTAGTGAATCACTGATACAAGTTTCTAGCAGAAAAAACTCAAACTGAAATCGATGCAAGATAAAATGTTACAGCTAGTAGAAAAATACTGTCAAATGAAAAACATAAATAAGCAAAACTTTAAAATATAGAACAATCAAAGAATGCTGGGAATTCATGGCATCTCTGCAGAATTATTAAAACTAATGGAGAAAGCTGGCATTGAACAAACATTGTCCAATATAATCTATAATGCAAGGACTATTCCCAGGGTTGGGCTGACATCAATGTTTATTAACTCATCTAAAACTAAAACAAAAAGTGCACTGAATAGCTTCCAATAAACCTTAAAATAATACCCCAAAGACAGCTCAGAAGTGTGAAGCTGTTTTGAATCTAATGCGGATTCATATATTAAGAGTTGCTTTTTTCCATAGACCAAATCTGAGGGGATTGAGTTGAGGCAGGTGGATATTTGTGCAAGTTTAGGAAAAGTGTTTGATCCAGAAAGCTTTGCAAGGGTGCTCTATACTGAAAACCACTGAGACATATCATGTTTATGAATTTATACTGAAGCAAACAGCAGCTGTTAAAAGAGGAGGAAAAACAACAAAATCATTTCTAATATGATGATGAATGCAACAAGGCTGTGATTTCACAATAATATATATTCTGAAACCATTACAAAACTTTTCAAAATATAAGGAAATTTCTTTGCTGCCAAGTTTCATTGGGACTTTGCTGGTGGATCCTTTGCTCTTAGTCTTGCCAGATCTTTGCAAGGAGCAGAAGAGCAGACAAAGGCCCCAGTGACAATCAGGCTTTGAAATGCAGATTTACATAGGATGACTTAAAAATGCCAGGGCTGACTGTGCAGAAAATGGCACTGCCTTTCAAGGAGCAGGCATAGTAATGAGAAATATTACAGTTAAGTACTTCAATGACTTACGTAAAGAAAAGTCCAAGGGCAACAGTGCTAGAAGAAGACCCATATCTTGGCTGAAAAATACATAGATGCTGGCAAATATACAACGGGAGGAGGAGGAGGAGGAGGAGGAGGAGGAAGATACCCAGAGAACCACCACCCAAGCATAACATAATTATTAATAATTGCAAGGCTTTACCTTTATTTCTTTAAAGTGAGAGAGGATGTGTTTCTGGTTTCTATTTTCCATGTAGTGAGATTATCTGACTTGCGCCCTTGTCAAACAAAGAGTGCTTGGAAGCCCTAAGCCAAGGTGAGACTGAGGGACAATCAATTCCCCCCCCCCACAGCCAGGCTGTTGCATCAGCAGGAAAACGATGCTGTTGGTCATGGATGGCACTGGGCATCTGGCCTGATCCTGCTTATGACCAGGCACCTTGTGTGAGCCTGGAAGGAGGGCCCTTTAAAGGCTGGGGCTGTGGGCAGCTAGGAAGGCAATCTGAACTGAAGGAGCCGGGGAAGATGAGCTGAAGGTGCCCTCAACCACCTGGGCTATTCCTTTGCAATTCTGGGCCTCCCACAAAGATACAGGCACTTCCTTCACTTCTAAGCACAGCAACAAGAAAAGCTACAAAAAAACCCCTCTCCTATGACATTGCATCATTAAATTATTAGTATTCGTTGAATGAATAATAGGACATCCTTTGCCTTCCAGAAGAGCTTCCTATAGATGGAAGCTTGTTCGAAAGATAGAAAAAACAGGCTCTTTGGGTGTTATGTCTGGCCTCTCATAACTCATTAATATCCACGTAAATATGTCTTTAAGAGGTTTATTTAATACATTTCAAAAGAATTCGTTTCAAAGCAAGCTGCTGGCATTATGTTGGCCTGAACGGCCAAATCAAATCTATTTACATTTAGATAAACATGCTCTTCTCCTCCTACATCCCAATTAACTTACTTTTCTTCTTTATCACATTGTCCAAGAGCTCATTATCCTTCGGTAGGTTTTCAAAACACCAGAATACTGAGTTCCAAAGCACTGCCAAAGTTTTCAGCCCACTCTTTGATCAACGTTGCTCGTGACAAAGGCGTAGTCATTCTTTCCCCTTCTAATATAGTGTCCGATACGTCACTTCCCCAATTACTTCCTTTTTCCAGTTAACTGACACCTTCGCTTATCAAACCTTCGGAACCTCGGATTAATCCATTTATCTTCTTGTTCTAAATCTGACTCATCATTTTGAGAATCTGATTCAGAATGCATACAAAGCTCTTCATTATCTCTCTCAGCTGCCGGGAGGGGAAACCACCCAGAGGGGCCTGGCTGCTGATCCTCGGCTGCCGGGAGGGGAAACCACCCAGAGGGGCCTGGCTGCTGATCCTCGGCTGCCGGGAGGGAAACACATTCAGAGGAACCTGGCTGCTGATCCTCATCCTCTGATACTTCCCAAGCTGGTCCAGGGACACTCACAACATTGGGTAACTGCATAATTCATGGAGACAAGTCCTTCTAACCTTGCCTATCAATGTATTTGCAACCATAAAAGCATCCCACCATCTTGTTAGTTTGCAAACTACTGGCACGTCTTCACAAATCCCTAAGTCTCCTCCACAACAGAGTCAATATGTGAAACCGCCAAAAGGAAGCCATACACAACCCCAAGGAGGTGGCCTTTTGAGCAGCCTTCTCCGCTTAGGTAACCAGCCATCTCTTCCGAAAAGGATGTGCAACGGTAGCCATTGTGCTAAGCGGACTTCCAGGACAAGCAGCTCCGTCTCCTTCCTTTGCTGCCCTCTCTTCTTCTTCCTGCATGGGGAAACCCCGGGGGTCCCCACCAGCTGCAGATGTTCTGCAGAGTCTTGGGGTGGGGGTGGGGGATTGTGATGCTGCTGCACAGCTCATTCTCAGGCTGGTCAAGATTTACAAGTCTTGATAAACTTCACCAAGGAAGAAAAAAAGGAGGGTTGATACTGACTTGTAGATTGGAAATAGTTCATCTGCTGGAATTCCTGTGACCCTTCCCTTTCTCCCCAATAAATCTTGCTAAAAACATACTCTGCCACGCTTACAAAACAATCACATTTGGTTTTAGGCAGACCTGGCAGGGCACGGCTGATAACCACAATCCCCCTGCCCCTCCCCCCCATTGCTCCCCAGGATGCTTCCGAATGAACTGAACTGCCTCCATAACTCAATCAATTCCATCTAGTCTGCTATGGAGGGGGAGGGGGCAACTCAGGTAAGCAGTGTTTTTAAGTGACCTTCAGATGCATTTGTGGGGGTATGATCTCGCATAAGATTTCTGTAGCCCCCCCAAAAGGAAGACATTCCTGAATCCAGCAAGCTACTCCCAGAGGAGAAATTATGGAGTACCCCCCGAAATAATTCAGGGTAACCTCTGAAGAAATCACTTCATCAGAAAAGGTGCAGGACATCCCCACCCCCACTGAGGTGATCTCCTTGGGGCTCCCCTTTACAAGAACAACGCCCCTTTTGTTCCCCTGCTCCCTCTTTCCCCCTTTCTCTGCTGTTCCCTATGGTTTGGGTGGGTGGGAGGGGGGAGCCCAGCTTTGTCTCTTTAATTGCCTTCCAGGCGTTCCTGGACTGCTGGACCAGTCCCCGCCCCCTCACACCTTCCTGGGCTTGAGAGGGAGGGGCTGTCCAGGGCCCCCCACTGGCTCTGGCCCCAGACAGGACTAGAACTGTGGTCTCCACTTTCTAGCCTGGAGGATCCGTCATGCGGATGATTCTGCCTCTTTCAGGTGGAATTAAACTTTTCTCTCCCTAGGAAGAGAGTCTCCTTTGCAGCTGCCGCTGCCCTCTGGAACACTCCAGGTGAGATGCCCCCCCTCCTGCCTTCTACAAAAGGGGGCTGCCCTCCCTTCCCCTTTTAACCTAATTTCTAATAGATTTTAATTTCAATCATCTTGCCGCCTCCTATTAGCCCAACAGGGAGAGAGATGGGCTGTTGAGAAATGTGATATAGATAGATGGGTGGATGGAGAGGGAGGGAGGGGGAGGGGGAGGGGGAAGGGGAGAGAGAAGACTGCTTGAAATTGGGCCCAGACTTTAACCTAAGGGGGAAAGCTAAATTGATTTTTTTAAAAAAACCATTTAAGTCTCTCCAAGGGAGGGCCAAGCTCTGTTTCACAAAGGCTAGCAATGAGTACAAAGTTTTGGCTTCGCAGGTTTAATCCTTTTAAACAAATGTAATTATTTTTACCCCCTTATCTTGAGTCTGTCTGTGGCTTTTAGCAAGTTTTCTTTGAAGGTAAACAGGCTTAATTTAAGGTTATTGCTTTTTGCAATTGAGCCTTTCAGGCCCCAGTTGCTACAATGTTTAAACTGAGACAAGCCTGAGGCAGTTTGAAGGGGGGAAAAACAGAGTTAGTATTTCTTTATTCTGGGAGGCTGTTGTGAGTCTTTCTTGCTTTGTGCTTGATTCCTCTGTTTTTAGGGGTACAGTGAAGGGACTGGGGGGTGCATTCTTACTACACTGTGGAAGGAGGGGAGAGGGAGAGAGGAAGAAGGGCAGACCAGCCAGCTGGTAGTGGTGCATATTAATAAATATGGATAAATTCATCATACATTTGTCAGTGAAAGGGAAAGTGATTCAGCAAAGGAACTGCCCCACTGAAAAAATTAAAAACGGTACTTTTTTTTTACGGTTTGTAACAGACTCTGTTGCAGTGGAAGGAAACATTAACATCAAGCCTCAACTTTTTACTTTTCCATAATATTATAAACTAGCCTATTTCTATAACAAATGAATCTAATCAGTAAAACCCAAAATCCCCCCTCTTTTTTAGTCATCAAGTTTTTGACACCTTGCTAAGCACTGGTGGTGCTCAAATATTGGTATGTCCTAAAAGTGGTACAATCTGTGAAAAGGTTGAAAAGCCCTGTTTTAGATGAGCAAGCGGAAGGACTTTGTGTCAAATTTACAGATGATGTAAAATTGGGTGAGACAGCCTACTCTAGACTAGAGAAAGGATATTCAAATGATCTTGTATAAAAGAAGTGGCCGAAAGTAACAGAATGAATCTCAAGAGAGGCAAGTGCAACATTCTTAAGTAAGTAAATGAAAATAAAATGCACCAATACTGGATGATGGAGGGAAACTGGTAACAATATTTGTAAAGCAGAATTTGGAGCCACAGACCGACTGCAGACTGAAGATGAACCAAGATGAATCAATATTACAATGCAGATGTAAAACAGGCAAATTCAATTTTAGACTGCAGGACTGGAAGCACGATGTCCAGATCTCAGAAATGAATTGTTTATGATAAGCATTTGTAAGCATCAGGAAGACAACAGCAGTGCTAATAACAGATTGTGACACAAATCTCATTTCTTTCCTTGACAAGGTGATCCATCTGAGCTATGGCGGAAGAGGGTGTCCACAACAGCTGTGCTTTCTCAGTCTCTGGGGGCCTTTAAGGGGAGGCTGGACAGCCACTGCTCCGGATGGTCCCCCTGGCTTTCCTGTCCCTTGCAGATGGCTGGAGATGATTCCAGCTTCAACTTGGTTCTGCCCGGAAAGTGGCCAGAAGAGCGATCACACACTCACCAGGTCCCAAGCAGGTATTTGAATAACAGGTTGTGCATCTGATGCCAGCATTTCTCTTCCCACTACAGAGACTAAGGGAAGGGGGGATGGTCTTCAAGCAGGATAGCCTTAGTTTAGGGCCGTATGGGAGCATTGGGGTGGCCTGCAGAGCCCCCCCCATAGCCATTTAACATGCAAATATTATAAGGCTACAGCAGGGGAAATGGCGAAATGCATGGAATTGATCCTCGCAAGCACTATGGCTTTCCACTGTGTGACAAGAGTTGACGTGTCCAACCCACCAAACCACACATGCTGCAATTCAACAATGAGACTTGCTTCAGTCCAGCAAATTGCAGCTGCAGCAATTAAAGGGAACAGCCCCAAACCACGGTGACCCATGGCCTGCCAGTCTGGGGCCATCCATGGCCACCCACCCCTTTGCCATCTCTCTGAGAACAGAACCACTAGTTTGCAGCTGCTTCCTTTCAAAGTGGTGAAAAGGCCACCTGAGGGCAGGGGATCTGGGTTCCCACACCCATCACTTACCCAGCACTTCCCACATTTTGGGGTGCTAAACTGGGGGGAGGTCCTGACGGAAATTGGCACTTGCAGCTCTTAGCAGGAATAAATAAATAAGTAGCCTCAGGATGAGCAACAGCATCTTCCTTGTCAAGGTCTTCCCTCTTTCCCCTTCCTGCAGCCACTGATTTTCATTCAGCCTCTGGGGACCTTCTCAGCTTCCTTGGCTGCCACCACACCTAAGCCAGGGGATCTGGAAGCAGAGTAGCTCAGCCTGGAAGGCATCTCCTCTGAGTCTAGAGCCCCATTTAAGCTGCAGCAGCCTCCAGCAGTTGGTTCAAGCTTCCTGCAGTGCTCCCGGCCCCAGCCTTGGGGGCAAAGAGCAGCTGGAGATCCACAAGGGACTGGGGCAAGAGATCAGCAGCTGACTTGCTAAAGGCTCCATGTGTACGTCAAGCAACGGGGGGGGGGGGGAAGCACCACACACTGGAGTAACTCAAGCGCTGCCACCCCCATGATCACAGCCAGGAATGCCCGGTCAGTTGATGGCTTTGAAGGTAGCAGAGTCTGAACGGCTCCCCAATCCAGGCCCCAATGAAGGTCCTCCGGCAGGATGGCCAACCCCAGGATGATCTGAATCACAGCTGGCAGGAACCTAGAGAACCCCTTTCTTCTATGGTTCTGTGCAGTCACCCCCACTTTCCCAACCCCCTTCCCCAAAAGGGCAAAAGCAAGCCAGATCCAGGGAGATCGTCTTCAATCAAGGACTTACAACTCACAACTTTAAAGCAGACAACAGCTTCAAGGAAATGTTGCTAATCCAGCCACTCAAACCTTGTGCCCCTATTCCTTCCTCAGAAATAACTATCTCAAAAGAATCCCAGATAGCAGCACTAATCCCAAACTTGCTCAAGATGTCCAAATCACATCCAGCCTGGAGGGACTTGAGTGACCCCGTCTACCCCAGCAGAATCATCCTGTGCCTCTGCCTGTTTCCCCTAAAATGGTCTGAGGGGTAACCCACGAAGCAGAGTGAGGTTGGGCCACTCCTGCTGCCCTGGGCTCAGCTCGGCCAAGTGCTCGGCGGCGCCCATCACTCCAGGCAGGAGTCTGAGCATCCATTTCTCTAAGCAGAAGACCTGGAGCATGTCCTGGCTGCATTAACATGAGGCGCAAGTATATTAAAAATAAAATAAAGGACAAACTGAAGCTACAAATGAAGGGTGGACTCAATCCCAAAATTAGCTGCTGGGCAGAAAAGACCCCCAAAGAGTTGCTTTTTCAGCAGCCTGGAAAAGATTTCTGAAACGGGAAGGAATTAATATAGCCTTGATGGGATGCTGGGACGCTCCCCATCCGCTCAGATGCCTGGGAACCCCCCCCCCCAAATCCAGTCCTCAGTTTCTCTCAGAAGAAAACTTTCTAGGACACACAGGCTGCTTTGTATGGCGGGACATGCCTCCATGGTAGGAAAGATTCAGCCGAAGAGTTCGGGCCTTTGTGAACAGACGCTTCTTGTTCAGTAGGACAATCCTCCTTCATTTTCACAGCAGGCTTGGATGGATATGGAGAGCGAGCGCTATGATCAGCCCTGATTCCACATTATCGGAATGGCGCAGCAGAGCACCCCAAGGCCCCCATGAAGCTCCCCCCAAGAGTTCTGCACGGAGAGCATAAGCACCTCTGCCTTCAGCTACTGCTAAGCACACCTTGGGGATTGAGGACACAACACCCCCCCTTCAACTGCCACCCTTTGGTGTACTCTCTACCATCACATTGCCCACATGGTGACTGAACAAGAAATGCAATCTCTCGGTCACCCACTGAACAAATACAACTCTTAGAGAGAAATAAGTTACCTCCATCAAGTGGGACTGCTAGAAAGTCCCAAGTGAATCTAGTGCCTTCATAGTTTCCAAAAAAACAAGCTATTTATCAGATGACACAATTTTGAAATGACAAGGCATAGGACAGAATGCCAGCACCACAAACCAATCTGGATGCTCAGTTGGAAGGAGAGCCCTCAAATTGGCCTACAACCCTTTTAAAAGGCAGAAACGCTGACCCGGGAGCAGGACTGGCCCCAACGCAGCCTTCACAGGGACATTCAGGGCAGCTGAGGCTGAAGGTGGGCCAGTTCAGGGAACAAAACCAACTGGACCCCCAGAGTGATAGTGATGGCTGATAGGGTAACATTGCCCAATTGTTCCCATCTGCCTAAGCCTTCAGACCCACAGATACCCAAGACCATCTGAATCCC
Source organism: Bothrops alternatus (assembly GCA_034064705.1). Lineage (NCBI taxonomy): Eukaryota > Metazoa > Chordata > Lepidosauria > Squamata > Viperidae > Bothrops > Bothrops alternatus. Next base: position 457,961 of record JARGCV010000340.1, read on the forward strand.
TCCTCTCGACTAAGGCATCTTTTCCGTCATGGCTCAGCTTCTCCACCAGGTTCCCCAGGTGGGCTAGACTTTCCATTACACGGAAGATAAAAAGTACCGAAGAAGGAAAAAAAGGGGGGGGGGGCAGTGATGCTGTCCGAGACATATTCTGTGTAGCTTTGGGCACAATCGATCCTTCTCAGGTTGAAAGTAGTCATTTTGGTGAGATAAAAGACTGTCTAGAAAAAGGCTTGCTTAAAGCCTGCTTGCACGATTGATCGCTTCACCTCTGCTGCCATATGAACAAACATTCCTGGACAATCAGGGGTCTTCTCCAGCAGAGATTTATTTATTTATTTATTTTATTACTTAGATTTCTATGCCGCCCTATTTCAAGAACTCAGGGCGGCTCACAACATAAATACTACATGTAGAAATCTAATATATAAAAAAACATTTATAAAACCCATCAATTAGAGGACCAGAGCCTCTCTAGGAAAGCTCCGGAACGGGGCTTAAATAATTTTTAAAAAATCAGCCTTACCGGGAGTGGGGTGTGCCTGAGAATTGGGCGCACCCGAAGGGGACCCCCAGCACAGCCCGAAGAGGAGGAAAGCGACGCTGAGGGTCCCCCACAAGCAGCAAGCGAGGCCGCGGAAGCCAGCGGCGTGGGGCTGGGTGGCTGGCCGGCCGGCCGGCAGGCCTGAAAGGGCCGAAGAAGCGCCGAGGCGCCGAAGACAAAGGAATCGGGCGGGAGGGGTGCGCCGGGGAGGCAGGCGCACCCGAGGAAGACCTTCACAGCCCAGGGAAGAGAGGCAGAAATCGCCGCCGAGGGGCCCCCACAGACGCAGGAGGGAGCGGAGAAAGCCAACGGCGGCAGGCAGATCGGCCGGCGGACCTGAGGAGGCCGAGCGACAGTCCGAGAGGCGCCGAAGCAGAAAGAGGCCGGAGTGAGCGAGGGCAGAGAGCCGAAGAGAGCAGGGAGAAGACAGCAGACGGCAGCGGTAGGACCTGCGGGGGTGGATTGGGTGCGTCGAGGGACGATAGCAGAGGGGAGAGGCCAGCGGCGGGGAGAGGACCCTTACAAGACCCCCAGAAGACCCCCCCCAGACCCAGAGAGAGCACCGGAGGCAGCAGGGAGGAGCCGGGCGGGCGGAGGAGGAGAGGATCAAGCAGAGGAGCCGAGGTGACACAGCAAGGAAGAGAGAGGGGGAGGGGAAACTACGGAAACTCCTCCCTCCCCCACAGCGGGTGGCGAGCTTGGGGAACTCAGACCCTGAAGCCATAGAAAAGGACAAAAAATTCTTTTTCCCCTGGCCAAGACAAGGCTTCAGAATAAAAGAGTCAACTTCAGAGCCTAATTCCTGAGAAACTATTCAAACGCCTGAAGCCTGACTGTTTAAGCGATTGAAGCCTAATTGTTCTGCACCTGGGGGGGAAAAGGCCATCCGCACAAACCCCAAGTCACAGATCCTCCCATCTCTGTACCACCCCTGCCAACACAGCGAAGCTTACTTGAAAACAAACTACACCCCCTAGTGGACTATTATTTTGCTGTCAAAATACGAACTGTGAAACATGAATACTTGCTAACTTTTAACAGAAGACCTTGATTCAACCTATCCTAGCAGCCTGACAATCTTGCACAGGAACAATTCTTCCACAATTCTTTGCATCAAGGGGTGGTTGTAAGGGTGGACAAGCCAACAGGAGGAGAGGCTCAAAATGGCCGCCAAACGGACGAAACAGACCAAACTGCAACACACGAAGGTAACTGCACCCCCCTCGGCCCAGCCACCCAATTGGCCAGGGAACACCCCACCCACCCACACACACCCCCATCCAACTGCAGGCCCTCAGACCCAAACGCCAACCCATGCCTTCCCAACAGCGCACATGATCCAAGAACTAAAAGAGACGATAGAGACACTAAATGAGACGATAGAGACGCTGGTTAAAAGGATGGATGGCATGGACAGAAAAATGGAGGAAATGGGCGCAAAGACGGAGAAACGATGCATAGAAGCAGAACAGAAGATGGAGGAAAGATACAAAGACATAAAACGGATGCTGGCGGACCAAGGTAAAGACCTAGAGAGAAAGTGGGAAGAACAACGCAGAGCGACGGCCACTGACCTGGAACGAATGAAGGAGGCAATCCAAGCACACTACAAGAAGGAGATGGAAGAAGTGGAGAACCGCATAGAGGGACAGATTGCAGAGGTGAAAAGAGAGGTTCAAGACCAGTCCACCATGATGCAATTCTGGCAAATGGCATTTGAAATCAGGTTCAGAGGGTGGAAGGAGTCAACAAACGAAACCCAAGGAGGCCTGTTCAGGACATTTGTAGAGGCCCTGGCAACATTCCTGGGTAAGAGCGCTAATGAGATTGCGTGGCAATTCGAGAGAATCTACAGAGTGGGCGCATGGAGGTCAGTGAACAGACATCAACCGAGGGACGTGGTCATCCGCTTCGCAACACAGGGGCTTAGGAACCTCATCTCTGCCACTTCCTATCACAAGGCATTCTACATAGAGGAGCAGGAGGTGAAGGTACTGAAAGAGATCCCCCAGGCGATGCTGAGAGACAGAAAGGACTACAAATTCCTGATCACCGAACTGAGATCACGTGCACTACAATACCGATGGGAAACCCCAACAGGGGTCTCACTTTTCTATAGAAACAAGAGATATTACTTGACCTCGGTCCAGAAAGCCAAAGACTTCCTCGAGAAGGAACTGAAGTCGGGAGGCCCTCAACCCACCGTGAGAGAAGATGCAGATGGACCACTGGAAAGCGGGAGGGATCGAGGCCAACGAGCAAGCCGCGCAGAAGCACAGATCGGGGCAGTGGCAGAGGAAATGAATGGGATACCTCGAGAGGCGAGGGCGCAGAGAGCAAAGAGCAACAAAAACAAGGAAGCAGGACAGTCTACAGAGGACAGGCTACCAGGCTCCACTACCAAACACACAGACCAGCAAAGCAAGACCTCACAAACCAATATGAGCAACAATCCGGATATCGTGGGAACGGGACCAAAGAAGACAACAGGAGAAATACCAGAAATGGTCTCGCAAGAATATCCTGCAACAGATGATGGCTACTAATTATTTGACTTGGAATGTGAACGGACTGAACTCCCCCCAGAAAAGAAGAAAAATTCTCCACTACCTAAACCAAGGTAAAAGCGATATAATCTGCCTACAAGAAACACACATCAGAGCAGCAGACCAGAAATATCTGATCAACTACAAACTAGGCGCGCACTTTGTGGCAGCGGCGCCAAGAAAAAAGAATGGGATTGTTATATACGTAAAGAAACATGTAATGGCTAAGCTAATAGAGTCCGACCCCCAAGGTAGATACCTGGCAATTGAAATAACACAAGAAGACAAGAAGATTCTAGTAATGGGCGTATATGCACCACATCAGCAACAAGGCAAATTCTACAAAAAGCTACACAAGAAAATAACACAACTTAACTACAGATCTTACATCATCATGGGTGACTGGAACGGGGTCATAGAGACTGCTCTAGACAAAAAAAGAACTGCACCGAACCCGCAAAAACACTCCAAGTTGCCTAAATCCTTCTTCGACATGAAGGAGGACCTCGAACTGACAGACGTATGGAGGAAAAGGCACGGCAAAGAACAAGAATTCACCTTCTTCTCTGGCAGACATCAATCATTCTCCAGAATCGACTTTATATTAACTTCTAGTGACTTGCTAACTTGTCTAAACGCAGTGAAAATCCTACCCAAGACACTGACAGACCACAACCCTGTGAGGATGGAATTAAGACATGGCCCGAAACAGAGGAGGTCCTGGAGAATCAATGAAAGCTTGTTTAGACACGAAAACAATGTGGCGGAATGCAAAAAAGCTATGAAGGAATTATTCGACACAAATATGAACAACGAAACACCGATAGAAACGATCTGGGAAGGCAGCAAGGTGTACATGTGCGGGATCCTCATAGCCATGAATAGCAGGCACCGTCGCAAACAAGAACAAAAAAGAAAAGAGTTAGAAAATGAGATAAGTAAAAGGGAGCGGCTACTAATAAAAAGGCCAGAGGACAAAGTCACCAAAGAAGGACTCAAGATCTTAAGAAAGCAATTTGACATGTTGATGGCTGACCAAGTTGCAAGGAATATACAATATGCAAAACATAAGACATTCTGCAAGGCCAACAAACCGGGCCGCTGGCTAGCCTACACTATAAGAAAGAAACAGAAATCCCGCATAATTGAAAAGATAGAATACAAAGGTAAGGAAGAATTCCGACAAAAAACCATCAAGAAAGCCTTCACAGAGTTCTACTCGAAACTATATGCCGAGGATAAGATACAAGACAAAGAGATAGATGAGTTCCTACAAAACGAAAAGATACAGGCGATTACCGACACACAAAGAGAAGCCCTGAATGCCTTAATCACAAAAGAGGAAATACACTCAGCGATCACACAACTGAAAGCAGGAAAATCGCCCGGGACGGATGGGATAACAGCGACCTACTACAAACACCTCCAAGAGGAGATGCTAGAACCCCTCAGAAAACTATTTGCCAACATTCAAGAAGGAGGCCAGGTCCCACCATCCTGGAAAACAGCCTACATCTCATTAATCCCAAAGGAGGGGAAAGACAATGCACAGCCCGCAAACTACAGGCCCATCTCACTACTAAACACAGACTACAAAATCTTCACAAAAATTTTGGCCAATAGACTAATGACTGTACTACAAAAAACAATACACCCGGACCAAAGGAGATTTATACAAGGACGCCAGATGAAAACCAACGTGAGACAGCTGCTGAACATAATAGAATACCTGCAAAAGCACAACCAGATACCCGCCGCTCTTATGTTTGTGGATGCAGAAAAAGCTTTCGACAGACTGCACTGGCCGTTCCTGACGAACTTGGTCCGGAAGATGAAAATGGGAGTACAGTTTCTCAACTCCATAACGGCAATTTACCAGAAACAAACAGGTCAGATCATTGTCAATGGAGACTTAACGGACTCATTTAATATAGAGAGAGGCACGAGACAGGGCTGCCCGCTGTCCCCCCTGCTATTTGTCCTAACACTGGAAATTTTACTGAACAGAATAAGAGCGACAGAGGATGTACAGGGCATACAGATTAAACAGCAAGAATACAAACTATGTGCCTTTGCGGATGACCTGCTGGTGACAATGTCGCAACCAGCACAATCAGCAAGGAAATTGATGGAGATAATGGAGGACTATGGTAGGGTGTCAGGCTTCAAAGTAAATATACCAAAAACAAAGATGCTAGTCAAAAACCTAGACAACAAAGCAAGACGGAACTTGGAGAGAATAACGGGTTGAGAAATAGTCAAGAAAGTCAAATACTTAGGAGTGGAGATAGAATCAACAAATGCGAAATTATACAAGAATAACTACGAGGTCCTGTGGAATAAGATACAAGCAGACCTGGAAAGGTGGAAATCACTACGTCTGTCCCTGCTCGGCAGGATAGCGACAGTAAAGATGAATGTATTACCCAGATTTTTATTTCTCTTCCAAATGCTACCCATACTCAAGAAGGATGCGGACTTAGACAATTGGCAGAAGGGCATCAACAGATTTATTTGGGACAACAAGAGACCGAGGGTGAAACTAAAAATCATCCAAGACGCAAGGGAGAGAGGGGGACTCAAAATGCCTAATCTAAAGCTATATTACTATGCAGCAACGTTGGTGGCGGTTAGTGACTGGATCAACATGACAAATGATAGAATTCTGAATGTTGAGGGGCATGGCCTACGATTCGGCTGGCGCGCATACCTAGTATACGACAAAAAGGCAGATAGGAACTTCAAGGAGAACCCACTACGAATCCCATTGCTATGGGTCTGGAAGAAATATAAGCACCTCCTACACGACAAGATTCCCATCTGGACGATCCCTGGACACGCAACAGGGGATATGAACACATCCCAAGGGCAAGAAGTGGCGCCCTACAGTGAACTTGTACTGGGAGAAGAAAACGGGTTCCTCTTGAAATCTCAAGCAACGCTAGCAAACAGAGGAATAGGAAGTAACTGGCTATCATATATACAACTACAATCAAGGTGGCGTAAAGACAAGAAGAAGGGCTTCTCCCAGACCGACGAGAATCTAATTAAACAGATTAGAGAACAGGGGATTATGCACATCAAACGAGTGTACAGCATTCTGATAGAAATGGACTCTGAAACCGAGCTAGTCAAGAACTGTATGATAAAGTGGGCACAAGACTTCGGAAACCCTATCACCATGAACACGTGGGAGAAAATCTGGGTGAGGAATGTAGAATTCACGAAATCGCAACACTTAAGGGAAAACTTCTACAAGATGTTCTATAGATGGCACCTAGACCCGAAAAAAATATCACTCATCTACCCGGGCTCCCAGCCCAAATGCTGGAGGTGCGGGGACGGGGAGGCTACTTACTTTCACATATGGTGGGCATGCAGAAAAATCAAAGCATTCTGGAGGAAGATATGGTGGACACTCCAAACTATTTTCAAAAAGCGTATAGAATTTCTACCTCAGGCTTTTCTGTTAGGGATCACAAAGGATATCACTACCTCAGAGACAAATTTATTTTTGAACTTAATTACAGCAGCAAGATTGTTGGTGGGACAGTACTGGAAGAATCCGGAAATACCGCCTATTGAAGAATGGACTGTGAAAGTAACAAATTTGGCGGAAATGGCAAAAATATCAGCATACTTGAAAAATCGCTCCAATGAACAATTTGTGACAGACTGGAAACAGTGGATAGACTATATCCAAGAGAGACACCAATCAAACAGATTGCAGCTGGCGTTCAGCTAAGGACCGATGGGAGGAGGGATGAAGGGCTAACAAATCAAATGTTTACAAAAACTAACACCCAACGTTGAATGTATATGTTCTATAACTAATGCCTCTTAACATAACCTTATGACTAATGTTGTTTGCTTTAATATTGTTAAAGTAGACTGAATCTCTACCTCAGGATATGAAACTTTTACCTCAGGATCTCGGGTTGGGGACCATAAAAGATTGCACTAGTAATGGGATGAGGTCAATTCAGAAGCGCAAACGCACAATATGCGATAGACTAGATACAGCAGATAGACCATATATAAGAGAAACACCAAACAAACAAAAGGTACTCGGAGTATACTTGAAGAGGAGGGGAGAACGTTTACTAAAACAGATGTTTACAAAGATTAATACCTAATGTTGTATGCTATGTTCTAGGATGATTGCTTAGCAATAGGATCTTATGTTTAATGTTGATCACATTAATATTGAAACAGATAGGGGAAACACCAATCAAAATAAAATGTAACAGGAATATAGTTGAGGCTAGACGTGAGGAGTGGGGGGGAAAAAGGCTTACTAACTCAGACGTTTTCAAGGACTAATACTTAGTATTGTATACCAGGAGTCATGATGATTGCTGCATAATAGGTTTTTATGTTCAATGTTGATTGTTTTAATAAAAGAATTTTTATATTAAAAAAAACCCCATCAATTAAAAGACCAATCATCCAAAACAAACATACAAACATACATACACTGGCTGGGGCAAGGTGTTAACTGCCCCAGGCCTGTCGGCAAAGATGAGTCTTCAATAATTTGCGAAAGGCGGAGAGGGTGGGGGCAATACGGATCTCCGGGGGGAGTTGATTCCAGAGGGCCGGGGCCGCAACAGAGAAGGCTCTTCCCCTAGGCCCCGCCAGGCGACACTGTCTGGCTGACGGGACCTGGAGAAGGCCGACTCTGTGGGCCCTAGACCCCAAGCTGAAGAGCCCCCCAAGTCCCCCAAATTGTTAATGGGACAGGAAAGACACATTACATATGCAGGGAATAATGGTAGAAATTCCTCTTAGTTAATTACATTTCACTGTAATTATGCTTAGATTTAAATTACATGAAACCAAACTGAATCTCTTTTTTTGGAAGCGAGGCTGTCAGCCTCTGCTCAGCAGCCAAGCGTAACCCTCAGCCTTCCTGCCCTGGGTCTGGGCGACATACGTGGGTAGGAAACAGCTTTCCACGAGGTTCTGAGATGGTTTTCAAGATCATGAAAAACAGGTTCGCTCAAATCGACTCCTAGGCAAAAAAAACCCCAAACCCTTCTGGGGTTTGTTTAGTATATCCTGGTTCGTAAGTGTGGCTTCTTTCTTCAGACAAGCCTGATTTGGTGGTTCGCCCACCCGGTGAACTGAGCCACAGGAACGTCTGAAGCTTAGTCAGCCGCTGGCATCCATCGGCAGGAGCAGCAGGCCAAGGCACCTTCCCCAGGGCCGCCTCTGGATTCACAGGATGTTCAAGACTAGCCACGATTCTGCGCCTCCACAAGGCTGGAGATTCCCCAAAGAGAGACCTTCAGAAGATCTCTGTCTCAGTAAACATCGGACTGGCTGGACTGACTGCTATTTGTTCAATTAATAAGCCCCCTCAATCTTCCGAGCAACTCTGGATCAAGGTATCGGGGAAGGATAAGACCCGAGCTGATCACACAGAAATAATGGCAAGACGCAGCAAGCAAAGGTCTGCCACGGGCATGGGCAGGACTTGGCTGAAGCATGAGCCGGTCACACAAATAAATGCACACTGAACAGGCCGCTGCCCTCATTCATGAGGCAGTTACAAAATGGGAAAAGAGAAGTTTATTTTGGCAAAGAAAGAAATCTGCTAAAATAGATGTGTCTCTGTAATAAGTACTTGGTTTTGACAAAGGTCAGCAGTGAACCAGGTTTCCAGGAGAGGGGTGGGGAAGGGCAGACCAGACAGCTGGACTTCAGACCAAAGGGAGCCATGCAGGGTCCTTTGGAGTGGGGAGCAGAAGGGCAGCCGAGGTCACAGATGAGCTGGGGGGAGGCCCAGCCAACCAGTAGGAAGAGGGTTTCAGGCCCAGGGCCGGGATTTTGGCCCTAAGGTCACATATACTGACACTTGTGCAGAGCGAAAACAACCTTTTTGCAGCTGGAGAGACCAGTAACTCCAGGTGTCTCCCACAATTGGTCCACACAGAGTGATAAACAGATCAGGTATAAATGCTTGATGGGTGGCAACTGACCCAGAAGCTTTAAGGTTCCCTGTGCAGAATTATGAAAACCAAGAAGCCCTGCTGGGCCAGGCCAAGCACCCCCTCCCTGCACCCTCTCTCCCCCAGGGCCTCCAAGGGAGAGATGGAGAGCAACTTCCCTCCTGTCTCCCAGGGTGATTGGCAGACAGGCGGATCAACCCACAGGGGTGGGGTGGGGGCTTCAGATCTGCTTGCAAGGAGAAGGCACTGCAACCTTCAGAAGCAGCAGCCACTGCCGCAATGAGAGGAGAAAAGCTTCAAGGCCCTCGTGGGGGTCCTAGGAGTGATTTTTCTGGAGAGCCCCCTCTCCCAGCCAAGCCTCAAGGTCCAGCAGGAATTCAGCTCCGTGTGGTGGTGGTGGTGGTGGTGGTGAGGAAGAAGCCCCCACTTTCTACACTGCTTTGAGGACAGTTTCACTGTGCGAGGGTCCCTCTCTCCAGCTGAATTGCTACCCGGATCCAGGAAAGACAGGGGTGGCCAAGGGTGTTTCGTCCTTCCCCTCACGATCCAATCCTGCTTTGGCAGAGCCTCAACAGTAACAGAATACCAGGGTCGGAAGGGACCTTGGAGATCTTCTAGTCCAGCCCCCTGCTCAAGCAAGAGTCCCTATACCAGGGTTAGGCAACCTTGGCTCTTTTATGACTCGTGGACTTCAACTCCCAGAATTCCTGAGCCAGCATGGCTAAGCAGGGAAACCTCTCCCTTTCCCTTCAGCATGGCTGGGTCAGGAATTCTGGGAGTTGAAGTCCACGAGTTGCCTACCCCTGCCCTATACCATTCCAGATAAGTGGCTGTCCAGCCTCTTCTTAAAAACCTCCCGTGATGGAGCATCCACAACCTCTGGAGGCAACTTCTGTTCCACTGGTTAATTGCTCCACTGATTAACTCATAGCCGCAAGAGGCAACCCCTTCAGCCAGCTGGGGGTACAGCCGGAGAGGGAGGGGCAGCCACTTCAACAACAGCCAGGCTCTGGCTGTCCATCTTCATGGATCATGCTGCCCCCTCTTCTCCTGCAAAAGAAGCTGGGCTCCAAAGGGAGGCGAAAAGACCGGCAGGCTGGCTTCACCAGGTTCTTCAGGAGGCCCCACTGGCGAAATGGAGGAGGGGAGAGGGCAGTCAGAGATTCCGCAAGGACAAGAGGGGGGAGGTCTGGGGGGGCATATCTCCTCAACTCCAGAGTTGAAAGCTGGTCCTTTTATTAAGGGGAGGGTTTCCTGACAGGCCTCTTATTAGGGACAGCTGTTCTGCTCCCTTCCGCACTCCATCTGGGGTCCCCAAAATGCCCCCCACAACTTCAATTCTGCTGCGCTTGCAGAAATCCTCTTTCAGGCATTCCAGGCGGTGTCTCCAGAGATACCCAGAGGGAGCAGGGACCGACCTGGCATGTGTGACTGAGACCTGGTTGGGCCCTGAGGGGGGAGTTCCCCTCTCGGATATGTGCCCACCAGGTTATCAGGTATGGCACCAGCCACGACCCCAGGGAAGGGAGGAGGAGTGGCTTTTTTTGCCCGGGAGAACCTCAGTCTACGCAGGCTCACTGTTTCCGAAATTCCGGGTTGCAAGTCCATCTTTATGATGCTGGACCTTGGGGTTCAGGTGGGCTTATTGCTTACGTACCTGCCTCCCAGCTGCGTGGCATCAGCTTTACCTGTGCTACTCGAGGAGGTTGCTGGACTGGCGGTGGAGTTCCCCAGGCTTATGGTCTTGGGGGACTTTTAACCTGCTGTCACTTGGCGAGTCCTCGGGGTTGGCACAGGAGTTCATGGTCGCCATGACAACCATGGACCTGACCCAAGTAGTGCAGGGTCCGACACAAGAGGGTGGGCATGCCCCGGATATGATCTTCCTTTCGGAACAGTTGGGTAATGATCTGGTTTTAAGGGGCTTAAGATACCTTGCCTTTGTCATGGACCGATCATTTCCTGCTACGACTGAATTTTACGGCCCCAATCCTTCCCCGCAGGGAGGCAGAATCGATTAGGTGGTTCTGCCCCAGACGCCTGATGGATCCAATTGGTTTTCAGACGGCACTTGGGGAGTTACTGAGCTCGTTCATTCACAACTCGGCGGAGTCCCTGGTAGCGGCATGGAATACGGCCGCGAAGGGGGCTATTGACCGGATTGCGCCTTTGCGACCTCTCCGTGGTGCTGGCCCCAGGAGGTCTCCTTGGTTCACCGAGGAACTCAGGGGGATGAAGCGCCATAAGAGACATCTAGAGAAGCGATGGAGACGAAGTAGGTCCGGATCTGATCGAACCAGATTGAGCTCACTTATTAGAGCCTATTTGAAGGCGATTAAAGCGGCAAGATCTTTGTATATTTCCGCTTTGATCACATCTGCGGAATCTCGCCCGGCCGCCCTGTTTAGGGTGACCCGGTCCCTCCTTAACCCGAGGGGTCCGGGGCCTCCCTTGCAGGGTAGTGCCGAGGACTTTAACAACTGTTTCGCAGACAAAGTAGCTCAGATCCGGGCCGACCTAGACTCCATTTGTGAAGCAGAGTCGACTGATAACTATTCAGTCGAGGGGACAGGGGCATGTTCTTGTCCGGTCATCTGGGGCGAGTTTGTGGCTGTTACGCCTGATGAAGTGGACAGGGCCATCGGAGCTGTGAGTTCCACCACCTGTTTGTTGGACCCATGTCCCTCCTGGCTGGTTTCTGCTAGTAGGGAGGTGACACGTACCTGGATCCAGGAGATTATCAACGCTTCTCTGAGGGAGGGGTCCTTCCCGGCTCCCTTAAAGGAGGCACTTGTGCGCCCCCTCCTTAAGAAGCCTTCCCTGGATCCAGCAATTTTGACCAACTATCGTCCGGTCTCTAACTTCCCCTTTGTGGGGAAGGTTATTGAGAAGGTGGTGGCACTTCAGCTCCAGCGGTCTCTGGAGGATACCATCGACCATGGTATCCTTCTGCGCCGGCTGGAGAGATTGGGAGTGGGGGGCACCGTGTTACGGTGGTTCTCCTCCTATCTCTCTGGTCGGTCGCAGTCGGTGTTAGTGGGGGGTCAGAGGTCCACCTCTAGGTTACTCCCATGTGGGGTGTCTCAGGGGTCGGTTCTCTCCCCCCTACTTTTTAACATTTACATGAAGCCACTGGGAGAGATCATCCACCGGCATGGAGTGAGATACCACCAGTACGCTGATGATACTCAGCTGTACATTTCCACTCCTGGCCAAATCAGTGAAGCGGTTGAGGTGATGTGCCAGTGTCTGGAGGCTGTGAGGGTCTGGATGGGCGTTAACAGATTGAGGCTCAACCCTGACAAGACAGAGTGGCTGTGGGTGATGCCTCCCAAGGACATTTCAATCTGTCCTTCCATTACCCTGGGGGGTAAATTTATAAACCCCTCGGAGAAGGTCCTCGACCCACGGCTGACATTGGAACATCATTTGTCAGCTGTGGCGAGGGGGGCATTTGCCCAGGTTCGCCTGGTGCACCAGTTGCACCCTTATTTGGATCGGGAGTCTCTACTCACAGTCACACATGCCCTTGTCACCTCGAGGATCGACTACTGCAATGCTCTCTACATGGGGCTACCCTTGAAGAGTGTTCGGAGACTACAATTAGTGCAAAATGCAGCTGCGCGAGCAATTGTGGGCCTTCCACGTTGTGCCCACATTTCGCCAACTCTCCGCATGCTGCATTGGTTGCCTATCGGTCTCCGAGCACAATTCAAAGTGTTGGTCATTACCTATAAAGCCCTTCATGGCACTGGACCAGGATACTTACGGGACCGTCTTGTGCCACATACTTCCCTTCGACCGGTGAGAGTGCACAGGGTTGGCCTCCTCCGGGTCCCGTCAGCGAAACAATGACGTCTGGCGGGTCCTAGGGGAAGGGCCTTCTCTGTTGTGGCGCCCACCCTCTGGAACCAACTGCCCCCTGAAGTCCGCATTTCTCCCACCCTCCCGGCCTTCCGAAAGAATCTTAAAACCTATCTTTGCCGGCAGGCCTGGGGATGATTGTGGATTGTTGTGTGAATGATGAATGTGTGTTGGGCTTTTACTTTTACTGTTTTTTTGATTTGGACTTAGATTGAACATTGTTTTATATATGTTGTAAGCCGCTCCGAGTCTTCGGAGAGGAGCGGTATATAAGTCCAAATAAAATAAATAAATAAATAAATAAATAAATCTCATTTATGTGGCCTTAAGAAAAAGAAATGCTCATTTCTCTTTTCCTGCCGAAGACCAAATAACAGTAATTTCAGGTCACAAAATAATAACTGCAAGGCAGTAAGTAAAATTGTATTTTTTAGAAGCATACCTATGAAATTAATTTGGCTTCTCTCCATCCATTAGTGGTTTTTACAGGCCAGGAACCTCACGGGCTTTCCTGGCTATTGCTTGGCATTTTAATTGGGAGATCAAAGGTAGCAGCCATTAGGAAGATTGAGCTGCCAAAGCCAGGCACAAGGATATGATCGTCTCTCCTGCCGCTGTAAAGGACCCAGAGGCACAGCGGGCATGTTAATTATTAATTCTCAGTGCTGGAACAAACAGCACTTACAATCCCATTGCCCAGCAGCCTCCACATCTTTAAAGCCCCATCTCCTGGCCTCAAATGGGGGGGCTTCCAGGCACCCCTTGCCTGTCTCAGCTCAATCAGGATCCATGGAGACTAGGAGCTCTGAGTGGCCCCTGGCTTCTCTCAGGTGTTGACCCGTGCCCCATCCCGACTCTTTCTCACTGGCGGTTATTTTGCTTACTGAAGCTCTTTTTGCTCCTCAGAAGACCAAAAGGAGCCCCCCGCCAAGCACGGATCACAGGTGTCATCTCTGCCCGGCAGCATCCAGCTCACTGGCCAAGGAAAGGGCCAGCCTGGCAGACGGGGCAGCTCAGGCCCCAGGAAGGAGGTCTCTGCATTCTCTCACCCCCTTTGCTGGAGCTGGGGGCGGGATGGGCAGGGTAGGCAGTTGCAAGGATGCAGATACAGCCTCCCGCCCCCCTCAGCCAAGACCCCTGCTGCTCCCCCAGGCTCTCAGACAGTGCCAGTGGAACCTGGGCGGTGGAGGTCCTCTCCTTAAGCTCCATCTGCCTTCGGAAAGACCTTCCAAGCTGGGTCTTCTCCAAGCTTTGGGGTGGGTGGGCTGCCCAGGGACGGTGAGTGTCCATGCCTTGTGAATGCTAGCCTAGGGGGCTGGGAATTGGGTTTCTTGGATTTTATTGAAATGTTTATCTCTTTTGTCACTGAGCTGCTCAGAGTTATGGTATATACTGGTAAACTGGGCGGCCATAACCATGCAAGGCAGAAGATGGACCCAGCCCCCCCTCCCCCTGCTAAGGTTCGGGAGCAGATCCCAGCAGAAGCATGAGGTGGGCTGGGTGTGAGGGGCTTTGAATGATGGTCAGAGATCTGGCACTTTGGGGCAACAATCCCGGACCCCCTGGGACATCCAAGGGAAGAGAGGGGCTCTCTTCTCTTTTTCAGCTGCTCTTGCTCTTGCAAATGGCCTTCCTCTCCAGGAGAGGCACCAAGGGAATGGCCGGATGAGCGTGCCTCGGAGACGTCCCGAGCCTTCTGCACCGCATTGCCACAAAGAAAGGAAAGCCTTATGCCATCATTCAGTACTGCTCATTAGGAAAGCAAACACCAAATTCTACTTCCACAAACTTTTGGAAAACGCTGCTCAGCACTTGTCTCCCCTTCTCATTATGGCCAGAACTCCCAAATGCGGTGATAAAAATTACACATGATTAAGTATAAAGACAATAAAATTCTGGACAAAGAAATTCTAATGAACATTTGTTGCTGATTATGTTATTGTCACCAGTGAGCTCAAATTGTTCTTAGCATTCCGCTTCCCTTTGCACAGCAGAGTATTAATTATTTCCAATGAATAATACATACCCAAATATAAAGTCTATGGAGTGTTGGGAGTGAGGGAGGCTTTCTGGGAAGCTTTGTGCTAGCCCGCCTCCCCCGAACCCGAGGGAAGAATGGACGTTTTCTCAGCACCCCACAGATGACCTCCTCACCACCTCTGTGGAACAAGGGCAGCCTCCAGGCTCTGCCCCTGCACGGAAGGCCACCAGTCCTTGGACTCCTTCAGGCTGGACAAAGAGGCAGGTGTGGTTCTGCTCGGCGCCTTTATCTCTCGGGGCATCAGAGGCATGGAGAGGCGCTGGCCGACATGTCTTCATCTTCTCCATGAGGTCACTGGTGAGGGCCAAGACAGAACATCCCCCTTTTGGCCAGTGGGGAGATTCTGCATTTTTTTCTCTGCCAGGAGAAGAACAGCTAAAGAAAATGACCCCTTTCCAGAGTCACATGGTCCTTGGGATGAACAGCCACTCCTCCCTCCTGCCAGGATTCAGCTCAACTTGTGTCCCATCCTGGCCCTTGCAGCCTCCAGATATTGATAAGGGCTTCCACCACATCGCCTATTCACCTCTGGATGGTGCTGTATGAGAAGATTCTGAGATTGCCGCACCTGTCACTAGGGACAATAATGGTGTGGAGGAGAGCATCCCACATCAATATCAACTCTCTGATCAATAGCAGGACGTAGAACCATTGTGCCCATCACAGCCAAACTCCCAATTTCACCAGCAGAATGCCATGCCCAATTGTGCCAGAAGATATGAGCGATCTGAGAGGGGCACAGACTGCTGCACTCCCACTTTCCAAATAAATAAATAAATTTATCAAACAATCAAATTTATTGGCCACCCACAGGGTAACTCAGGGCGGCTTACAAATCCTAAACGTTTACCTGTAAGAGTGACCATGTCATTCCTGACCTACCCCCTGGTCTGAATCCTAACTGAAGGGGATCCACATAATCAGTTCCATGCAGGATCTTTTGCAGTTGCAGGTCTCCAAGATCCTCCTGGGGATTGGGTGAAGTCTTCTACAACTGTGGAGTCCAGAGATGGCTCTTCAACTACTACTTCTTAAAGGTGACACGTGTCTCTCGCTCCCTCCATCCCAAGCCTCCACCATTTCCTCCCCTCTGCCTTTGGCTGCCCAAAGGATCCTGGAGGGTATGCATTAAGTATTATATTTGAAAGTAACCTTCGACCCAGCGTCTTTTTTTTGGAGTTCAAAATGTTTTTGTTGCATGCAGAAATAAAATATTTGTTTTCTTTGCAGCAGTTCATTGATTTCATAAATGCAACACGCTATAGTTTTTTTATACGTAGCATAAAGGTAACAAATGATATATGCAGTGTTATCTTCATTTTAGATGTCAAAAGAGTTTTGTGGCTCCCAGTGTTTTCTTTTCTGTGGGAAAGGATCCAAGTGGCTCTTTGAGTGTTTAAGGTTGCCGACCCCTGACCTAAACATTTAAGGCTATTGAAACATGTCCTCAGAGGTTTAATTTCAGCTTCTATTTCTTCTAGTCCACTATTTCTGTTGAAAAATTTTGCATGTAAGTTAAAGCCAGTAAGGTAAGATTATGCATGTGTGTATATATGTATGCATGTATAGAATGCATTTTATATGGTTGCCCATCTCATGAGTCTTAATTCTGGTTGGCTCCTAGCAACAGTGATAAGATCCTTAAAAAAACAATAAAAACCATCATACCCAAACCCCAATTTGCCCCCTTAATCATCTCTGCAGTGCATAAAGCCCACAACTGCTAGGCTCCAAGCCCCTCCTGTCCCAATGCCAGTGTACAACTTTGTTGCCCTCTCTTTCCGATTCTGGACCAGCTGCTCCAGGTTGCACGAAATTGCCCACTCCTCTCCCTCATTACCAATTCCTCCAGCGGCAGGCGAGGCAGCCTTGTTGTATAGCTGCCCAGCACTTGTCCTGGCCTCTGTAGCCCAAAGCCAAGCAGGGGGGGTGCCCCAGGGGAGCTTCCCCCGCTGCCCATGAGCAGAGGCTGCCTGGCTGTGATCCTGGGTGCCCTGGCAGCAGCCACAAGTTCCCCAGCCCTGAATTGCTGGGCTCAGCCTGACCGGATCGTGGCCTTTCTCTTCCACGCACAACAGGCAAGAGCTTTGTTGGGCAGCTCCAGGATCTTTCGCACTGGCCTTTTGGGCACTGAATGAAAAATGTGTCTTTTCCGGCCCTTTGGCCACTGCTCCGTTTCCATACTTGCTCACCAACAGCAAACAGCATTTGCTTTTCTCTGGAAATCAGAAATTTAAATGGATGCATTTTCCCGCCTCTCTTGCCTTTAGGGTTTTGCTTCTCTTCAGCTACTTTAATTTACCAGCACTTAATTTTCTGTAGTTGGTTTTTTTGTTTATTTCATCTTCTTCTGCGATGTCACAAATTTCAGTCCAAAGTTCTTTGGTCGCCCCATTTATCAATTCTAATCCATCTAATCCACTCTTTACCTTCACCATGTAATCCTGTGGAACTTCCTGAGGTTGAGCCCGTTTTGTTTTGTGTTGTTGTTTTTGGCTTAGGAGGCTCTCTTGCGGGGCGATTGTGACCCTGAGCCCTATTCAGCCTCAGGTCTCTGTCCACCCAGCCCGCCAAGCCCAAACCTTCACGGCAGGCCCTGGGCCAGGCTAAAGTGTGTTTATGCTCCGAGGGTCTTGTGGAAACCCTCGTGAACAAGTGCTAGTTGGTTGGGCGAACCCACCCCACAAACTAATTTGCCATCCATTCATATCCATCATCAGGCAATTTTATGCTAAGTGCAGAAAATTTTGAAAAAAGAACTACCCACAGAACTTAAAGAGCCCAGGAAAAAAGAGAACAAATCCACCTGAATTTCAGTTTCATCCCACTGTTCTCTGCCCCCTGCACATCACGCAGCCTGTCCTCCTCCAGCACATCCCTGCATTATTTCATTCATTGCCTTTTGTTCCTTAAACTAAGGGAGAAACCGAAAAGGGTCAGTTTGTGTGATCAAAGAGCCTGAGAGCAAACAAATCCTTCGTAACAACAAGGCCCAGATGTCAAGTGGTTTCCCTGCTGGGAAACATCTGGCTCTTGAATATTATCATAAGGTTTGCACAGGAGTGAAAAGGGCATAAAATACAAACTTTGAAACTGTTATTCATAGATTTGTTTAGGCTTATTAGTGCCAGTTTTCTGCTTAATTATGGTGGGCCTGGCTGATCCAGAAGCCCCCTGCCCAGCCCCAATCTCTGCCTCTGAGTCTTTGCATTCACATCCTGGTCTTGGGAAAGGTTGAGACTTGGCTGGGCTCTGAGCAAAGGCAATGGCAATTCTAGGACTCCAGATGGCAAACAATAAAATACTGTATATTTGTTTGGAGATACTTGGAAATTAGGATTAATCAAGAAGACAAAATGAGAACATCAAGAGAGTCTCAGGTGTGGTGACCGTGTTGGCCAAATCATCCAAATCAATAGATGTAGGTGTTGATGTTGATTGAACACCAGGGGGAGGGCCACACATAGGAGAGGACAAATGGCTCAACTGCTTTTGACCATCAATTTGAGCCTCTCACTCATGAAGGAGCAGAATCACTTAAGACAGTACCATCCACCCCAATACTTTGCAGGCCCACACCATGACTAATGGCTTCAAGCTCCAACAAAGATAATTCACTAAAGTAATCAAAGCCAACTTGGTGTGAGCTCATACTCTAGTACCAGTCTGGAAGGGAGCGCGGCAATCCGCTTAATCTGGAATTCTCTGTAACTGATTCCCTGTAACCTTCCTTCTCCAAAATCTTCCTCTTTGGCCACTGGGCAGAAGGTGTCCAAATCAGACAGATCCAGAGATAGCTTCTCCAAGAGGAAATGTGCCCCTGCTTCTTTCAAAACAGTGGGCACTGTCCTTTGTCTCAGAAAACATCTCATGGATCCAGAAAGCCACAGTTTTCCTGACAATCTAAAGGAATTTAAAGGCCTAAGGGTCACGGATCTAACTCACAGCTTGCAAAGGTTTCATTGGAGAAAACTGTATATACACCTACTTACATCTATAAGCTCAAGTGCACCCCAGATTGTACCCCAAGATGATGCCCCTGTTACTCCTTCAGATCTGCCCATGTCAGAGACCTTCTGCTCATTCTTCCCCAGCAGAAAACAGGTCCCCCAACCAGCACCAGAACCAGATGACATTTTCCTGACCGGGTGAGAGCTAGAAAGTGCAGCCCTTCCCTACTCAGGCTACTAGTGAGGGCCCAACTCTGGGTGTCTACCTGCACCTGGTTAACTAACCTCATTTTCCAAGACTGGTTTTCTAGGTGCCATTTTTTCGCTTCATCTCCAGGACGTCCTCAGTCCTCAAGAAGCATCCCTGGATCATTATTTTGAGAAAGACTGCTTGGTCTAAGAAATCACATGAGAAGTTCCACATTCCTTTTTGCTCTATTCCACTATCCCAGTTTTAGTGCTTTTGATTATCAGAAAACATTTTCCATATTAAAAATGCCTGTAGAATCAGCACTGAACTTTTTTTAGTTTTCTGCAGAGGGGAAATGGGATGGATGAGGGGGATGGGGAATGTCTCCCCTCAAGAACTGACCAACCAATTTAAATTCTTCCCAAGGATCCCTTTGCCCCTTTCAACTTTCAGAGCATTCCGCTGAGTTGCTTTCAATTTGCTTAAGTCACCAAACCAAAGAGTGATTATACTTCCTTCCCCTTGGAATCAAACCGGACACTGGGGCCCAGCGCAATCTTTTGAATGAGAAAGTACCTAATTTTGCATTTTTGGAACAATAAACAAATGAAGCCATATGCAGAAAGAATGTCATTGTTCAAAATTCTCAGTTGTCCACATTTGCAACTCAGTTTGCCAGTGTGTGAGTAGTTGAGAAAAGGCTGATGAAAAAGAAATATATTAATGAAAATGATAAGCATTATATTTAAAACATTGTTTACAAAATTATGTACATAAAGCAAGATTGTCAACAAAAATGTATCTTCTAGAGAAATATACATAACAATTCAAATATTAGTGAAAACTTTAAATATATTTCAAATTCAGCCCACTAAATCTGTCAGATTCACAAATGTGTGGACTTGAAAGGCACTTGGTCTGAAAGACATACTGCTTTGGTCTGGTAGTGTTTAAGGTCCCAGGCTGGAAACCAGGAGGCAGGGAGTTCTAGTCCCACCTTAATACGGTAAGCATGAAAGGTGGCTGGAATTTGGGGTCTGCATTTTCTCTCAGCCCAGCTCACTTCACAGGGCTGTTGTTGTGAGGAACTAGGCGGAACATTAGGCATGTTAGCTGCTTTGAGTTATTTATAAAAATAATAGTGGCTGGGTAAAAAAAAAAAATTAAACAATCACAACTCCTCCCATCAACGGGCATTGTACACGCTTGAAGGCGAGGAGGGTCAACCGGGGACCCAACCGGAGGCTGCATCCTTCAAAGGCAGCTGAGCCCAACCAGAGAGCAGAGATGGGCAGATGATCACCCTCTTCAAACCCCAGAAAGATCTCATCACGAGTCAAAAACTCTATTCTCTCTTCTAGAATTCTGGATTTACCTGACCAAAAGGCAGATGCTGATGGAATTTAGGAAAAAGTAGAGACAGCGGGATAGAGGAGTTAGTGTCTCCCCCCCCCCGCAGAAACAGGGGCTCCCCATGTCCGATTTGTGGAAATAGAGGCTGGGCTGCTCTTTCACAGAGAGGCTCTACTTTGGAGTAATTGGCGTAAGTGACCAAGAAGGCTACTACTTTGGTGGTGGCCCTCATGCTTCCACTGAGCCCACCGGACTCTTCTCTCTCTTGCTCTCTGCAGAGACACACAACCATGTCAAGGCAGGACCCGGTTCCAAGGTGGGGCACTTGCACCAGGAGGAAGAGGGAAAATGATGCCTTTGGATTCCAAAGGGATAAATCACCTCCCTCCTTTTAAAGCTTTTGCTCTAGTAACACAACCTTGCATGACCTCCAGAGACATGGCTCCACCTAGCCCCTGCCTCTTGCTCAATCACCCTTTCCTCCC
Source organism: Bothrops alternatus (assembly GCA_034064705.1). Taxonomy (NCBI): domain Eukaryota; kingdom Metazoa; phylum Chordata; class Lepidosauria; order Squamata; family Viperidae; genus Bothrops; species Bothrops alternatus. The sequence goes on from JARGCV010000340.1 coordinate 478,885, forward strand.
CTCCAAGACCAAGAGCAGCTCAGCCATGCCAGGAAGACAGGTCCTCTCCCTCCCTGCCTGCTTTGGGGGGGGGGGACTGTGGCCAGAAAGTTATTGAAGGCAAAACCAGGAAGGCAGAAAGCACAAGAATTCAGCAATCAGGGCCAAGCTACAATCGCCCACCTTGTCCTGCCCTTGAAAACAATCAGATAAGCCAAGAACATTGCTGAGATTTCTTCAACTGCACAGCCAGCCTTGAGATTTCTCTCGTTTTCTTGCATAGCTTTGAGCTTTTGCGTAATTATAAAACTCTAGACTTGGCTGCAATCTTTCTAGTCCAGCTCCCAAACTATGGAGGACAACCACCCCCATCCAGTGGTTCTCCACCTTTGCCTAACCCCCCCACCCCCAACCTAGAAGACATGCCATCTTCTGGGACTGTTCCTTTCTCAGGGCATTTTCCCTTATAACAGACCCTCCGGGCTGGATCCTCAGGATGACTGCATGACTGGTTCAGGAAAGAAGCATCTTCTGGCTGATTTAACCTCTGCTGCCAGGTGAGGAAACTCCAGGTGTGCTACAGCTGCCAGAAATGCTAATGCAGTCCTGGGCTGCGTTCACAGAGGGATAACGTTAAGATCATATGAAGTGATAGTTCCACTTTATATTGCACTGCAAATTTGGAATATTGCATCCAATTCTGATCACCACAATACAAAAAACTATTGAGACCCTAGAAAGAATGCAGAGAAATGCAACAAAGACGATAAGGGGAGGGGGCTCCTCCAGTCTAAAACAATATGATGAACGATGGAGGGAACTAGGTATGTCCAGTCTAATGAAGAGAAGGACCAGGATTGACATGATAGCAGACTTCTAATATCTAATGGGCTGTCACAGAGAAGAGGTTCTCCACCTATTCTCCAAAGCCCCTGAGGACAGGAGAAGAAGTAAGGGGTGAAAGAATTATTGAGGAGAGATACAACCTAGAACAAAGAAGAAATTTCCCAACAGTGAGAACAATTAACCAGTGAATGGTTTCCCTCCAGAAGCTGTGGATGCTCTATCACTGGAGGTTTTCAAGAAAAGACTGGAGAGCCATTTGTCCAGAATGGTCTAGGCTAGGTCTCCTGCTTGAGCAGGGGGTTGGACTAGAAGACCTCCAAGGTCTCTGAGACCAAGGTAAGCTGGATCTTGGCCAGATATCTGAAAATGTTAACCAGAATTCTCAAAAGAGGCCCATCTCGACAGGGAAGAGAACAAATAAATTAAAAATCACTATTTGTAAAGTTGCATAACCATACATATTTTATATATTAATTTTATTTAAATCTTTTTATTTTGCCAAATTGAGCTGGATCAAGTCTATGAAACATATTCTGCAATTTATGTATTTACTTCCGTAATTGAACAAGCAAGAAAACGACCTCAAGGAGTTCAGATTTACTTAATGCACCATAAATAGAAGCCAAGGAGAATAATTTTGAAATGGTGACAACCTCCAGCCCTCCTTGCAGGCATTCAATCCACCCAGTCCTGTCTGCTGGCATCACCCATTTATGACTGAAGGAGACAGACCCGCCTGCCTTGATCCTCTCTCTGGGCTAAACCCATTTAGACATAGCCCATTTCCTCATCCATTTATTTATCTGCATGTTTACACTGCTGCATTCCCAAGCAACTTCCTGCCATTTGTGACAATATAAAAAACTCCTCACAGATTCTAATTTCATTAAAAAAGGGGGAAACATGCAAATAATTTGCACTTCTGGTCCCACCAGGCTAAACAGTCTTCCCTAAACAATAGCATGGAGCCACCACCAAGAAACTGCTGCCTCCCTCCGCCCTGGAGCCTCTCCCGGCCAGAGGAGTGAATGAGCAGGTCGCTTCTTGAAGGAAACTGCAGGGGAGATCCATGCAGACAAGCTACACAGACAAGCCAGCCGTTGGACCTCAACCTCAAAGCTTGTTGCAAGCCAGGAACTGCCTGCAGAATCAGAACCTACTAGCCACATCAAGGCAACTTCTGAGTTGTCTTCAAAGGTAGCTCCATGTAAAACCCACTGTAGCAGTCTAGCTTCAAGAAAAGCACCCAACTGGTGCACCAGCTGAAGCTGGACAAGGCTACACGGGAGCTACAATCCCCACCTGTAGGTCCAGCAGTAGCCTCAAGTCCAAGAGGACCTCCAAGTTACAAGCCATTCCTACTCAACCCTCCTAAAGACCTGAACAAAGCCCCCAGGCACCCGATTGGTGCTCCTCTCGAGACCACCAACAAGACCTGGGTATGGACCTCAATCAGCATGAAGAAACCATGACTCCCACGAACGGAGGATATGAGGCCCACCTGCTGCAAAGGAATCTCTTAGCCTATTCTGACAAAATAGCCAAAGTCTTTCCAGCCAGTTTCATAGATCAACAGTATCTTTTCCCAATGTTTTGAAATGTGCACAACAAGCATTTAGTGTAACTCCTAAACCAGGCCCAATATGGTTTTAAAAACACAACTGCCTCTCCAAAAGAGGTAAATAAAACTGCCCTTGGCAATGACCAGTGCAATGGTGCCCTTTGGCCTCTCCTCCTGATCTTGCAAAGGCTGCCCAGTTGACCAAAGAGCTGGGCTCCGCTTGCCCTTAAGATGCAGCTTCCCCCTGAGGCCATCAGCACCATGAAGGAGGTGGGTCTGTTGCGACCCATTCTCACAGAGCCAAGCCCAGCCAAACAGCCCACAGTGGGAGGAGTTGGAAGGGGGCCGTTCCAGATGGGTGCTGGCACGGCTCCCCCACCAAGGCCTGCAGAGCCTCCTCGGCTGCCCTTGTCCTGCGTCTCCCGTAGAGCCAGGAGTCTGGCTGCGCTACGCTGCCCCTTGGCCATAGCCCTGTGGCCCTTTCTGTTTGGCACAAGGCCGGAGCAGCAACAGCCTGAACTGTGAAATGACGTGGGAGGCTGAAGCAGCCCATCAGGGGACACTGGGGCCCCAATCCTGGCCCCTGCCTCCCAGCAAAGCACGGGGGGGGCTGCGTGCCTGCATGGAGACGGGGGAACAAGAGAGGGCCAGGAAAAGGGCTCCTCTGGGGCTCCTTTCAAAAGGCACATGGGTCAGGTCTGGGTGGCAGGCAGATTCTGCTTATCTTGTGTTGTAGACCCCACCCCCCATTCAGCAAGAAGTCCGAACAAGGAAGGGGAGGCAGGAGGAAACTCCTTCCTCCTGTCCATTCAAGGAGGGGCAGAAATGTGGTGAAAGGCCCAAGTCACACACACACACACACACACACACACACACATACACACAAGGCCAGAGATGGGGCTTCTGCTACGGCAGCTTCGTCTGGAACTCCTGGCGTGTAGCACAGTCACTTGGCCTTCCTCTCTGCCAGCACAGGGACAGGCCAGATTGCCCCAGGGGGACCCAGGCAGGACAAGCAGATGGGTCTGTTTTTGCAATGCAGAGGATGCTTAAGAAGGCAATGAAAAGGGGAGGGGGCCAAGAAATCCCTCTGACCAGAGTGAAGATACAGGGCATTGCCTCCTCCCATCTGGCCACGAGCCGTTCCAGAGATTGGTTAGCAAGACTGGCTAAAACAGCCCAATTTCACAGAGGTTTGCAGGCCTGCTTCCTCTGCCAACAATCCCCCCCCCCCAGCATCCCTTTGGTTGAAATGACAGCCCAGCAGATGACCTCATTTCTTGGCCATCGACTCGAGGCTTTCAGTGCCTGGAAAAGAAGTGGACGCGCCCAGCAGGCCTTCCCCATCCTCCGATGGATTTGTGCACATCACCTGGGACTCCCACACCCACATCTGGATCCAGCTGATGCTGCACACAAGAGGGCTGGAGTGACTGGAGGGGGGAGGCAGGAGTCTTTCACAGAGGCATATTTCAGATTGCCCTCTACTTGGCAAGAGCTGCAGAAGATCAGCTGACATTTATTTTGCTGGACTCAAACAAGGAAAGCCCAGCTGAATTGAACCAGCACTGTCTCTTTATGGGGAAACAGGAAAAGGACAATAATATTCCTAGGAAGGTGGACAAGGCGACTCTGTCCACATCAGACGGTCCACGCTTGCTCCCAATGGTCTCTCAAGGTGCCCTCAAGGAGAAGTGACACCCACATCTCCGGGAATCTCTGGTCCAAGCAGGACTGGTCTCTCTGAACGCTTCCCAGGTCTTCCCAGGCCTTGAAAGCCTTCTTTGCTACTGCCGAGGCCTGAAGTGATAGCACAGGGTGCTTTGCTGCGATGCCAGGGGTGTGTGCCCGTATACTTAGCCCCTCTGGAGAAAAGCATCCTCACCCCCCTCTTAATTCGCCAGGAGCAAGGAAGATTAGGCACTCGGGCAAAGATGCCAGCCAAGATGAGGCTGGCAGGCATTTTGTCTGTGGGTTTTTGTGGGGAGATCCGGACCCTGCAGGCCTCATGCTGGTGGGATTCTGTTAACCAGTAGGTCCAGGGGTCCCTCCAGGATTCTGTCACAAGCAGAGGATGGCAGCCCGGGCATAGAGAGGGTGGCCATGAACATTGTCCCTTTTAAGGGCAGAGAATTAGGGTTTTGCAGAGCTCCAGTCTGAGCATTATAAACGTCCCCATCCCTTTCCCTGCCCACTGCACAATGTAGACACAGCTGCCCCACCTATTGCCCCTTTCCCCACTCAAAAACCCTGGGGGGGGGGCTATGAAGATCTCCCCACCTGCACGACAGGAGCCAATCTTCTCCTGCTGTCTGTCTCTGGCAGATCCCAACTACGGTAAGTAAGCGCTTGGTTTCACAAAGAAGAGGGGGTCAGGTTATTCTCCGAAGCGCCAGAGGGCAGGACAAGAAACAATGGTTGGAAACTGACCAAGGAGAGAAGCAACCTGGAATTAAGGAGAAACTTCCTGACAGTGAGGACAATTAACCAGTGGAACAGCTTGCCTCCAGAAATCGTGGGCGCTCCATCACTGGAGGTTTTTAAGAAGAGACTGGACAGTCACTTCTCTGAAATGGTATAGGACAACTGATAGAAATATAAATGAAAGGAAAAAACAGTAGGAGACTGCACACTCAGAAGCTGCCACTGATCCTTCCAAGGCACCATTTTGCCTCCTCCAGCAGCTACTCCAGATGCCACCCCTGCCATGATCACCTCTGCTCACCTCACATCTGGGCTCTTCTAGCACCCTTCAAAGAAGAGCAAGAGCCCACTGGAGTCCTCCACAGCAGGACCTCACGCAGCCTGGCCCTCCTCGCGATCAGGAGGAAGACGCATGCATGGCTGCCTTTCCTGATGGCAAGCCACAGCGGGGGGGAGGGGGGAGGACAAAGCCACTGAATCTCCCAGTCACTTTCTTAAACTGGTCCCACATTAGACTGGAAGGAAAGGAGCATCTCCCACCTGGCCAGTCGACAAAGGACGGCTCAGCCATCGGGGCCACCCAACGCCTGCTGACCAGAAGGGTCTGCTCACCTGCACTCACCCAGCTCTTCCCCAGTGCCAAAGGACGTGTCCAAGAAACAAAGGGGCCGAATTAGGCGAATGTGACAGGGGCCAACCAGCTGTATAAGCAGAAGAGGCAGCACCCATCACAAACACATCTCCTCAGCCTGGACCAGTTGTGCAACATCTAAAGAAAGAAATGAAACCATTGCCCACCAAAAGGACCGTCCACACCCATCTGCCCAAGAGCCCAGGAAAAAATCATGGGAGTTGGGCCCTCCCCCACCCCGCCACCTCCCCAACAAAAGGCACTCCACAAGAGGTGCCTGGCAGCCATTTTCCTGCTGGGTTTAACACTTTCAACATGTGTCCCTTTCCCCCTGGCTTTGGTTCCCGCCAAAGTCACCTTCCTTGGACCCAGGCCTTTTCTACGCAAAACACCAATGCCTTTGCACAGGCTGGCAGACGGGAGGGCGAGTGGCAGGAAAGCAGATCCAAGTGGGACACGCATCGCTTCCCACCGACTATTCCAAGGTATATTACAGCTGATCCTTGTGACAGATTCCAGCTACCCCGACATCTGCTGCAAGGCCCAACCAATTCCTCTCCTGTCTTGCTGACAATATTATTTGTTGGGAGGTGGGAGGAGGCGGAGGAGGGGGAAGGGGGCCTGCTTCCCTGACCCCAATCCCACCGAAGCGAAGTGCTGTCCAGGGAAGGAGAAGAGCCAGAAAAGAAAAGAATCCTGGAGGAACAGAAGAGCATATTTTAATCAACACAGAGGGAAGGTAGGCCAGATCCTCCATTGGCATCAAATTCTGAAAGAGAAGATGGAGTAGGAAGGACGAGGAATTCTGTGAAATAAGGTGCAACCACAAACCAACAGAATTTCTAAAATGCTGGGGGGGGGGCATCGAGAAGGAGCAGCATCCAACCAAAGAATGAAGCAAAACCAACTGCCATAAAATACGAGCATCAAAAAGATGCTCCCCAGGGTCTCTGACACTGGAACCAAGAGGCCGCTGCAAGGCCGGCGGATAGAGCTCCCCTCTGGCCTGGCCCCCTGAGGAACCTCCAGGCAGTGCCCCTTGCCAGCCCTTCCCTTTAAGAGCGGGCTGGGGACCCATCCTTCAAAGGGGGTCCCCCCTCCAGAGCAAGGGTTCTGCGAAGCAGCCTGCCCTCAGTATCAGTCAGTCCCCTGTGCCCATCAGGCACCTCCTACCTGGCAAGAACCAGCTCGGCAGTGGAGTTCCCCTTCTCCACCCAGGAATGGACATTCCAGTGAAACAGGCGTCCTCCCAGTCGGTGCCCCTCCCTTTGTTCTGCAATTCCAGACCAGTCAAAGAAGGTCTGACTTCCCTTGGCTCCCTACAATTTAAACCTCTGGCAGGTCTATTTGCCTTGTTTTGTTTTAAAAACCAGCATGCAGGTTTGTTTGGAATCACAACTTTGAGTTAATAGGCTCTGGGAGAAAAAACTGAGATTTTCTAGACTCAGGCCCCTCCCGCTCCCTAAAGATCAATTTTCATTTATCTGCAGTCAGCTCCAGCTGCTTTCAGCCTTCCTAAATAAATGCCAAAGCATAATGAGTTTTGAACCAACTCTCCTGGAAGTCACAAAAATGACAACTGCAGAAAAATCAGAGCGCTTGGAGGCAAATCCAAATGGCAGCATTTTAAGGTGGCTCCGGAGCAGAGAGGGCTGTGGGTATGGAGAACATGTCTCTCCCCCACCTTTACTTTCCCCCTCCTACAACAAAAAGAGCAACATGGCCCCTTCCTCACCAGGAAGCCAACAGCTGTCAGGAAGAGTAGTGTCCAGCCAGAGTACCACGTCTGGTTCCTGGAACTGGCCAAGTCCCACCTGTGGGGCTGGATTCCTTAAGCAAAGGCTTAACAAAGCCTTTGCTTTGTTAACAAAGCAAAGGTAACAGAGGGCAATGGCTGAGTCAGTCCAGCTTCCTCTCTTTTTCCTGGCTTTAAACCCTTCACAAGAGGAATTTCTACCAGCCAGCCACCACAGACAGCAGCCTTGTCTGAAGGTTGGGGGAGAGAAGTCTCCTCCTCCTCCTCCTTTGGAAAGGACTTTCCAAATGGATCTAGAGAGCATTTCAATGGTTCCCAAAGGATCAGGAATGTTGCCAGCCATTGATCCTTCTCTATGAGGTCATCCCCACCCCTCTGTGCTCCCATTTCACTCTGGGTGACAGCTGGGATAGTCTAAGTTCCAAACAATGGTTTGGGTGTCAGCCTAGAGGAGGAGGAGGAGATAGAAGGGTCTCAAGGAGATCCAGTTTGGTGTGGTAGTGAAGAAATCAGGAGGCAGTGAGTTCTAGTCCTGCCTTAGACATGAAAGTCGGCTGGATGACTTTCAACCAGTTATCTCTTTCAGCCCATCCCATCTCACAGGATTGTTATTGTGTGGAAAATAAGAGAGGAAGGAGTATTAGGTATGTTTGCTGTGTTGAGTTACGTGTATGAATTGATAGATGAACATGCCAGGAACAGCAAGCAGTTCTTCATCAGGGCCTCCACAATACATAGAGCAAATGCTTTACACCAAGGAGGGCTGACCTCTTAAAAGCTGACCGAATGCCCAATGTGGCATGCAGGTGACTGTTCAGTCTGCTAAGCTAGAGAAAGGGGCAGAGCTGAGCCTGGCACAATTTCAGGAGGGGAAGACGTCAGAGGGAGGCAGCCAAGGGCATCACCAGCGCACCCAGAGCAATGGCACCCCAGAGCTTCACACTGGAAAGGCTGAGAATTTTCTCAAGGACCTTCAGTGAGCAAGGAAGTTCTTCATCCCAGGGTGGCTTCTGGGAAGAAAAGGATGTTGTCCTCAAGCCAGGCTCAACTGTAATATTCTGCTGCCCCAGAAACTCAACCTTGTAATCATGACAGCAGCAGCAGCAATTTCAAGATCTTGATACTTACAAACAAGGTGATATTTTTTTAAAAGAGAGAGAGAGAGAGAGAGAGAGAGAGAGAGAGAGAGAGAGAGAGAGAGAGAGAGAGAGAGAGAGAGAGAGAGAGAGAGAGAGAGAATGAATATTGGCCTGCTGCCAAATATGGAAACCATGCCCTAAATACATCTGTCAGCAGCCTCAGGGTCCAGACCCTTGAGTCACTGGGAATGGAGAAGATTTTGCGTATTACAGTTAAAAGAGGCTGTGGGAATCTAATTATTGCACTTGGGGAAGAGGTGAGCATTTGCTTTCATGCATGCTGCAAAGTTCCATCAGAAAACAGGGGCTTCCGGTTCCGGATCGCGGCGCCTCTAGCTGTACGAAGAGACTCATCTCCTCGTCAGCTAGTTTCCCTCCGCCAGTAGACCCTTATGCATAGACCCTTATGCGGGTCGAAAGTTGCCCTGGAGAGTGCAACTACCGTTGAGGAGGCTGTGCTCAGCTGCGGAGGAGTGGCAGCTCCCCCAGCTGGCCAAGCGAACTCTAAGGACCGACGGAGAAGAAGATCGGCCAGTAAAATGGCCGATCACCCAGCTGCACCAAACGCAAGTCAAAACAACAACTAAGCATGAAGACCCACCGTGGTGAATCCGGGTGAGACTCCCTTTTCTCTCACTATCCTGATCTTTCCTGTAAAGAGCTCTGACTATTTCCCTTTGCTAAGAAAGCGGCAGCTGCCTATATCGGAAAAAGAGCTTAAAAAACAACAACTCCTCTTTGTCTTTTTTGGTTGTTTTTTCTACCATTGGACTTTCTCTGTGGGGATATTTAGGGGAAAAGAAGAAAAAAGGGACATTGCTAATTTGTTCCTATCAACTTTGTAATGTTGGAGATACCTCTCTTGTTAAATTTTAAAAAACAAGAGTGAAAACTTTTTGTTTCTTTAACTTTATCAACTTGGAAAAAAGATCTTACAGTCCACTGAGGACATCTGGTGGCCAAAAGTGATATTACAACTCTATTTTTGTGATTGGAAGAGGGATTGGACTTCATATGACAGTAAAAGAGAAAAGATAATCTGACATTCGGGTAGTGAAGCTGGCTATTAGACCTTTGGAGGCGGATATTTGTGGACTTTTGTTAAATATAGTCTCTAATAAAGGAATAGGCTAGTCTACCACCAAAATGGAAGAAAATATTCCATATTTTGACTATGATCTAATATTGGAAAAAATTTTTGAAATGACAGCAGACTTCAAAACTTATTGGAAATCTAGGAGACAATCTAAAAATGCCACCTTGGCACTTCCAATGGACCCTCCAATAATGAATCAAGCCATGGAACAAGGAACACCAGAGGAAGAACAGAGCAATACTGAACAGGCTTTCACACATCAAGACACACAATCTAAAGAGACAGAGACATTATGCTTACAACCCAATGGTTGGGAGAAAAGGTGGTAATCACTGAGCCAACTAATTCTACACAACGTTACCTGCAACGGATGGATGACTTGGATGATCAAGAACTAACTGTAACTGATTCAGTCCAACTACCGAAAACTACAAAGATTGACACTCAGATACAACTTTCTGGAAACCACAACAAAGCGGATAACTTATTTACAACTATAATATGGAATAAAAATCAATATAACACTCAGATGATATTGGCAGGAAGAGAGGAAAATTTTGCTCAGTTTGAATTGATTAGAAACTTTGGAGAGGTCAACTCTTCGTTAGGAGGTGTTATTCTGCCAGAAAACAGAAGCAGGACTTATATTGACAATGGCTTCCAAAATTTTTGAGACTGTGGGTAAACTCGGCTTGGGACTGGCAATAGTTGGTGGAGTTGTCAACTCCGCTTTGTATAATGTGGATGCAGGCCATCGGGCTGTCATATTTGATCGATTCCAAGGTGTTCAAGACATAGTGGTGGGAGAAGGAACCCATTTTCTCATTCCTTGGGTTCAAAAGCCAATAATCTTTGACTGCCGTTCCCGCCCTCGCAATGTGCCTGTAATCACTGGAAGCAAAGATCTACAGAATGTGAATATCACACTCCGAATCTTGTTCAGGCCAGTGATGACTCAACTCCCCCGCATTTTCACCACTATTGGCGAAGATTATGATGAACGAGTATTGCCTTCCATCACAACTGAGATCCTCAAATCTGTGGTGGCTCGCTTTGATGCTGGGGAGCTAATCACACAAAGAGAGCTGGTTTCCAGACAAGTGAGTGAAGACCTCACAGAAAGAGCAGCAACATTTGGACTCATTTTAGATGATGTTTCCTTGACACACCTGACATTTGGAAAAGAATTCACAGAAGCAGTAGAAATGAAGCAAGTTGCCCAACAAGAAGCTGAAAGGGCCAGATTCATAGTGGAAAAGGCTGAGCAGCAGAAGAAAGCAGCTATAATTTCAGCTGAGGGAGATTCAAAAGCAGCTGAGTTAATTGCGGATTCATTGGCTTCAGTAGGTGATGGCCTTATAGAATTGCGGAAGCTTGAAGCAGCTGAAGATATTGCTTATCAGCTCTCGCGGTCCCGTAACATCACCTATCTGCCATCGGGACAGTCAGTGTTGCTTCAACTACCCCAATAAGTGTCCTCCAACTTCACCCACTGTCTCCCCACCCTTTTTTGTACTCTTTCCTTGTGGGAGGGGAGACAAATTTGCCAAAGTAATCCTAAGCTTTCTCAATTGGGTTAAAAATATAAGAAATTAAGGCTGATTGAAAATCCCTTCAAATAATAAAGGCAATTGTTCTTTAAAAAGAAAAAAGAAACTTTGTAACCAAAGTTTGAGGTTTGATAATCGAAAAGTTTTAATATGGGAACTAACTTGACCTAGAAAGAAAGCTAGAGTCAGGTTTAAATGTGATATAAAACGTTACTTGATGGGTTAACAAGGCTTTAGAGATTTTGTCTGATTTAACAATGAAAGAAGGACGCGAATTGACTGTATCATAGTTGATAATTATTAGGGAGCAAGCTTGTTTAGGGGTTAATTTTTTTTATAGACGTAGAGTGATAAAATGATAGAACGTGTTTTTAAAAATAGATATGTGGTCTTTTTTGGAACTACACTATTATTTTAAATATGATAATTATTTTGAAATAGAGACATAATTTCTGTTTGATTCAATAATGAATGAAGGCTGGGAATTTCCTGACATTATACTTGATAGGTATTTGAAGGTGTAGGTGTAAACTTTACAAAAGGGCTTAAAAACATTTTTTATAGAGGTGGATTGATGAAATGATAGAATATATTTTTTAAAAATAGAACTGTATTTGTTGGATTTATATTGTTATTTTAAATGTGAAAAATACACTGTAATAGAGAGAGAGAGAGAGCCACTTGTGATAGGTAAAAAATTAGTTTTAATGAACGATCTATTATTAAGGATACCTAAAATCCCAACTATATGTCTATTGAAATGTAACTGGAATATGACAATTGTAATTAGTAAAGCTTAAAACAGGGATATAGATTATAATTGCAAGGTGATTGAGGATTTTTGTTTTGATTGAACTTTATCTAAAATTCTATTAATTTTAATATTATTCCTTATAGAGAGGAAATTGTTTATAATTAATTTGAGCTATATGTATATGATTTTGTTTTTGAATGATTTGACACTCTGACCACCACGTTGTGTCCTAAGCTTTTGTAAAAAAAAATGGAAAAAACCAATAAAACTGTTATAAAAAAAAAGAAAACAGGGATGTCCCAGATGTCTCCAAGCCCTTGCACGGTTTGACTTTATAGAGCAAAATGCCGCCTTTACCTTGGAAGAGAACACAACACCCAACCACATAGCTGGCCTGGTCTGCCAGGGAGCACAAGGACTCTGCACTCTCTTCCATCTCTTGGACTGGCAGTTTTGGCACCTGCAGGGCCCACTTGAGACCCTGGCAACCCATGGAGAGGAGGAAGAACAGAAGGCTTCTCCTCTGGAGAATAAGACTCCTGACCTCTTCCAGGCAGGCGGGAGGACTTGGAAGTGGTTTGGGACAACCGGGGTTAATCCTTTCAGGTTCTATGATGCTTCAGTTGGTCATACCTGTAACACCTCTGCAAGGTTAGCTCATGTTATCATCATCTAGAGCAGCGGTTCTCAACCTGTGGGTCGTGACCCCTTTGGGGGGGTCAAACAGTCCTTTCACAGGGGTCGCCTAAGACCATCGGAAAACACATATTTCTGATGGTCTTAGGAACTGAGACACCGCTCCTCTATCCATCTCCAGGCGGATAAAAACAACACAGAGAATGGTAAGACTTAAAGCATCAAAGGAGCAACTCCCCACCTCTCAGGTAGAGCTAGCAAAAGCCAACGACTCAGCCCGCCTTCTCCCAGCCTTTTCGCTAATCAGAAGCCATGGCCCGGACATTGGCATCCGTGACGTATCTTCCTGGGGAATCTGTGAAGCCGGCGGAGCTGCTCCAGATCGCGCTTGCGTGCAGTCGCTTGCGCCTCTTTGGAAGAGGGAAGACAGGCTGGCGGGGAGTTGAGGGGGGGTGAGGCAGGAGGAGGAGGAGGAGGAAGGGAGGGAGGGAAGGGTTGTTACCTGTGGAATCAGCACGCCGGAGGGCTTTGCCACAGGGTGGGTTCCTTTTGTATTTTGATTCCCTCCCTTTTGGAGGGAAGAATGGACATTTTATGATCTGGGGGAAAAAAAATCTGGTGTCTGTGAATAAAAGCGCCGGCGATCATTTTTTCTTTCCACCAGCTTGCCTTGATGCATTCAGTGCAATTGCTTTTTTAAATAGCGCTTTTGGATTGTATTTTTTTTTAATCTTAGCTTTAAAAAAAACTGGGGTTGGTCTCTGCCCTTGTGGGGGGGGTTGCAAGCACCTCTCCCCACCCCCATCCATGGGATTTTCCTCGGGATTGCTAGGAGCTGCGCTTAAACTCGGAATCGCCCGGCTGCAAGCGAAGAGAAGGGAGTTGGCACAGGCAAGAAAGCCAGCGAGCCAGCCTGCCTGCCTGCCAGCCCGAATTGCGAGGTTCCCTTCACCTTTTTCGTTGTGAATCGGGATTTTCCCTCCTCCCACCTTTAAACGGCTTCCTTTTATTCTGCCTCCCACCTGGTTGGGATCCAAAGGTGAGGCTCCGATTGGGGAAGTGTATAACTGCCAGAAATTGTTAGGAAAAAGAAAATGCATTGAGAGAGGGACTTGTCAGAAAACATTTAGATGAGAATCAAGTACGCTCAGTGGAAGGTGAAAATGTTGGAAGGAGGGGATGAAATAGCTGGAATCTGGGACAGCTGTAAAGTCGTATCCTTCTGTTTTGGGAAACTTCCATGAAAAAGTAGTCACGTAACCCCTCGCTTCATCCACAAAATGTTACAGGGGTTCTGATTTTTTATTTATAACCCTTTTCCTTTCTTCCATTCTCTTGCTGCTTTCCCTTCCATTGGTCATGTGATCAAAATGTGGATGCTTGGCAACTGGCCTGTATTTATGACGGTTGCAGTGTCCCAGGGTCATGTGATTATTTTTAGCAATCTTTTGACAAGCAAACTCAATGGGGAAGCCAGATTCATTTAACACCTGTGTTCCTAACTTAATAACTGCAGTGATTCACTTAACAGCTGCAGCAAGAAAGGTCGTAAAATGGGTGCAACTCACTTACCAACTGCCTTGCTTAGAAAACAGAAATGTTGGCCTCAGTCGTGGTCGTAAGTTGAGGACTACCTGTAGTTGTGGAATTCCTTTTGTTGGATGGTTCTATCTTCTGGAGTCTACAAGTCTGATCCTGCATATAGATATTTACATTATGATTCATAACAGTAGCAAAATTACAGTTATGAAGTAGCAACGAAAATACTTTTATGGTTGGGGGTCACCACAACATGAGGAACTGTATTAAAGGCTCGCGGCATTAGGAAGGTTGAGAACCACTGATCTAGAGGATGGTTTATAGAATATCCCAGCCAGCATGCAAAGCCTCTGAAACCTGGAAAGATGAGGGCAGAGTGCGGACTCAAAGCCATGAGGACTGTGATAAGGACTGTGATAAGCAGTCAACCGTTCTTCAGCCCTTGTTAAACTCTTGCCTTTAATGGGCGTTGCATGTGCCTTGAATCCCAACATTGTGATTTCCTCTGCTGAGGCCTGTGGAATGGGGCACATTCAGAAGTTCGCATGAGCGGTCTCAGAATCCAATTATATTTCATGTCTAGTTATCGACTATGGAAAACCCCATTTCTGCCCTCTCTGGATTCTGTCATGTGATGGAGAAGGGGGGGTGAATAAAGGGGTTTTATGGCCCTCACTTCCTTCAGTACAACTTCAAAGGGATTGAATGTGGATCTCACCAAAAGGACTAATTCATAACAATGGGGCCATCAGCTTTCATCTACTCCTCACTGAAGTCTCCCTTCCACTGGCAGTGAGGAAAAAGGGGGTGAAAATATAACGCCTGGGATTGTCACTAGAAAGATGGTGGGGTAGGGTGGGGCTGCTGCGGACCTCTTAAAACCTTGAACCGTAGGGCTTGGGTCCCAGGTCCTGTCTAGAATGCCTGCAACCATTTTCTCTTAATAAAGGATGCCTGTTGGAAGAAATACTCCAAGAGTTCTGTTTTTATTAAGATGCAAAGTGGGGTGGGTCCTTACATTAGACAGGACCTGCAGAATTAGTCCACCTGGAAGGAAGAACCTTGCCGGGGGATTTTGCAAAAATTACCATGTCAGACGGCGGAGCAAGGAAGGGAGGAAACTCCCCGGAAAGGGAGCTGCTGCCCCAACTGAAACCCTGCCAGATGTCAGGATCTGAGAGGTCAGATTCCTCAGGAGAAGAGGTGGTGGAGTCACAGGACCACAAACCGCGGTGGTCAATGGGCGTTGGAAAGAAAGGCGAAAGGGAAAAGAAATCAAGAAAGGTGACCCAACCAACCACAATGGAAGCAGGAGATGGAGAAATCCCTGCACGCAAGTGAAGAGGAAGGGAGCTGGGCACCATACTCGGGCTGGATCCTAGAGAAAGCTATCGACCTGATGAAGAGAACTCTCAGCTCCCTAGGAGAGGAGAATTCTGAGCCCTACGACCACCCCAGCTCCTGGAGCCGCAAAGGGAGAGACACCGAGGGGGAAGTGGAACCTGCAGCCCTGGGGATATCTGTTGATCCAGTAGTCCCCACTCCCCGCCGACCCGCAGATGGTGATCTGGATGGAAGACACCACCACCGACAACCAAGGCACCGATCCATTCAAAGACTCCCGCCGCTGGACGTGAAATTCAAGGGGGAGCCGAGACGCTTGGGAGTTTTCCTAACCCAAGTCCTAAGCTACATGGAGGAATACGGGCGGCACATCCCCAGCGACAAAGCCCGTATCCGGATCATGCAATCTGCCCTGGACGGGCCGGCCGCAGATTGGGTGGTGAACTTGCACGACTCCAATGCCCCAGAGCTCAACGACTTCAACCCTTTCATTTCCTCTCTGAGAAGGCAATTTGAGGACCCCCTGGCTGATCACAAAGCCCGCGAAAGGATCAAAAGATGAGGCAAGGCAAACGCCTGGTAGCCGAATATACTCAAGAATCCCAGGCCATTGCCAGCAAACTGAACTGGCCGGAAGACATCCTCCTTAGCCATTTCAAAGACGGACTAAATTATGACCTATGTGATGCTTGCCTGCCTCGAGGGGACCCACACCAACTTCAGGAATGGTACGTCTTGGCAGAGGAAGCAGAAATCAACATACTGAAGAGGCACCGCCGAGGAAAACAATGGAGCCGCTCACCGCCTGAGTTGACACGCGAACCAGTGAAACCATCGGCTAAGGCCAAGAAGCAAATGGGGTGTTTCAAGTGCAGTAGAGAAGGGCATCGGGCTGTAGAATGCCGCTCAAAAACCCCCCAGCACAACCCAGACATAACGTTTGTGGTGACCCCAGGCATGGAATGCCCAATGATCCTAGGGATGGAATGGTTAAAAAAATGGAACCCCTGGGTGAATTGGAGGACGGCAGAAATCAAATTCCTGAAGGGAGACCCTATGGATTTAAAATCCCAAGGGGGGCTACCAGAATCAAGAACAGAAAAAGCATCCATGGGAGGAAAAGGGACTACCAGAAATACCAGAGGAATACAGAGATCTTGCTGAAGTTTTCAGTGAGGAGAGGGTGGATGAGCTCCACCCCCATCGACCCACGGACTGTGCCATTGAATTCAAGCCTGGGGCAAAACTCCCAAAGCCCAGATTATACTCCATGAGCCCAAAGGAGAAGGAGGAAATGGAAAGATTCATAAAGAAAAACCTAGAAAGGGGGTTCATTGAGCCAGCCAAGCCTAAAGTGGATTATAGGGCCCTGAATACAATCAGTGAAAGCAACCTATACCCTCTGCCCCTCATGAAGGACATGTTGTCACACCTCTCGAAAGGGAATTTTTTTTCTAAACTAGACCTAAGGGAAGCTTACTACCACGAAGGGGATGAATGGAATACCACATTTAACTGTCCCATGGGGTGCTACCAATTCAAAGTCTTGCCATTTGGATTACAAGGGGCCCCCGCAGTATTTATGCAACTAATCAATGATGTTCTAAGGGAGCACCTATTTAAGGGGATCCTGGTTTACTTAGACAACATTCTTATCTTCACCGAATCAAAAGAGGAACATGTCAACCTAGTCAGAGCGGTTTTAAAGAAACTGCAAGCCGCCCACCTATATGCCAAACTCTCGAAATGCGAATTCCACCAGGAAAGGATAGACTACCTAGGTTATTGCATATCTCCACAGGGCATTGAAATGGACCCAGAGAAGGTCAGAGCAGTATTAGAATGGGCACCACCCCGCACAAGAAAGCAACTGCAAAGTTTCCTGGGCTTCGCAAACTTTTACCGCCAATTCATCCCCTCATTTGCCCAGGTAGCCCTGCTCCTCACAAACTTACTAAAAACGAAGGGAGCATCCTCAGTAAAACCTAGCCAGCCATTAACATGGACAATGGAGTGCCAAGCAGCGTTTGAGAGATTAAAGAGACCTTTTTCTGCCGAACCAGAACTGAGGCACCCAGACATGGATAAGCCCTTCGTAATACAGGCGGATGCAAGTGATGTGGCAGTGGGGGCTGTACTATTACAAGAAAACTATGAAGGGGTATTGCAACCCTGTGCATATACATCCAAGAAACTCATGGAAACGGAACAGCGCTGGCCCATGTGGGAGAAAGAGGCATACAGGATATGTTGGTCACTACTCACCTGGCGCCAGTTCCTTGAAGGCAATAAAATCCCCTTCCAGGTGTGGACTGACCACAAAAATTTGGAAGCCCTGAAAACACTCAGGAAGCTCAACCCCAAGCAAGCCCGCTGGTCCCAGCATTTTCACCAGTTCCCATTTACGCTCAAGCATTTGCCAGGGGGAAAGAACTTCCTGGCAGATGCACTATCTTGCATGCCCCAATATAACAGCATGCGAGCCGCTGACTTTAAACCGATGATGGTAGAATCACAACTGGCAGCGCCAGTAACAACCAGAGCCCAAGCTAAATTAAAATCACAGTTGGGCAGCCAAACCGGAATTGAATTCCGGAAAAGTTTGGAAACAGATGAATGGTTCCAGAAAAACAAAAATGTGTGCACAATGAGAGACGGGCTGCCTTGGGTGGGGGAAAAGTTATATATATCAACAACCCAAGGAGTCACATTCATGCAGCTTTGCCACGACACAAAATCAGCAGGGTATTTTGGATTTGTAAAAACATTACACTTAATTAAACGGCAATTTTGGTGGCCATCTATAAAAAAGGACATAGAAAGTTACGTGGCCAGCTGCCCAAAGTGTGCAACTGCCAAGAGGTTGTAAGGGAAATCACCCAGACTGTTACAAACAGTGGCAAATCCCTCAGCCCCCTGGAGGGAAATAGCCATGGATTTTATAGTGGAATTACCAGAAAGCAATGGGAATACTGTTGTCTGGACGGTCACGGACTTGTTTTCCAAACAGGTGCACTTTATCCCTTGCCAAAAGATTCCCACCACAAAAGCCTTAGCAAAACTTTTCGTCCAGCATATTTACAGATTGCATGGGGCAGCCCAACGCATCATCTCTGATAGGGGGGTGCAATTCACGTCTGCATTTTGGAAGGAATTTTTATCCCTCTTAGGGACCACTCAGGGACTGACATCTAGCTATCATCCACAAGGGGATGGACAAACAGAACGCTGTCACTCAGTACTTGAGCAATATTTAAGATGCTTTATTAATTTCCAACAGTCTGATTGGACGGACCTATTCCCTTTCGCAGAAGTTGCCTACAATAATGCAGTCCACTCCAGCACAGGTTACACTCCCTTTCAAATAGCCACCGGTCAAAGTTTCAACCCTATGCCAGAATTAACCCCAAACGAACCGGCGATCCCATCACTGAAAGAATGGATGGAACAATTACAAAACACCTGGCCAATAGATAGAAAAGCCCTAGATGACGCTAGGCAGGCATACAAAGCACAAGCCGATAAAAAAAGGGTTGAGCCTACACCATTCATTATAGGAGAAATGGTGTACTTATCTACAAAATACCTAAAGTCCCTACAAACCTGTAAAAAACTTGGACCAAAATATATAGGGCCTTTTCCAATTAAAAGAATCATAAACCCAGTAACAGTAGAATTAGAATTACCCCAAAATCTCAGGCAAATTACCCAAAAATTTCAGGCCAATTTTTCATTGCAGCTTGCTGAAAAGACAGCATCAGTCATCGTTATGGCCAAAAATCCCCCCCACCCCCTCCAATCATGGTGGAGGGCAAACAACACTTTGAAATAAAGGAAATCCTAGATCCTAGGAGATATCATGGAGCGACTCAGTACCTAGTTGCATGGAAACACCTCCCTGCCTTACAAAACGACTGCGTCCATAAACATCATGTCAGAGCCCCAAAGCTATTAAAGAAGTTTCACACAGAGTATCCTAACAAGTCTGACTAACTTGTATATCTGTTTTGTTTTCTTTCAGGTGGATCTATCTTATTTTTAAGGGGGCAGGATGTCAGAATCCAATTATATTTCATGTCTAGTTATCAACTATGGAAAACCCCATTTCTGCCCTCTCTGGATTCTATCATACGATGAAGGGGAAGGGGGGTGAACAAAGGGGTTTTATGGCCCTCACTTCCTTCTATACAGCTTCAAAGGGATTGAATGTGGATACCACCAAAAGAACAAAATCATAGCAATGGGGCCATTAGTTTTCATCTATTCCTCTCTGAAGTCTCCCTTCCACTGGCAGTGAGGAAAAAGGGGGTGAAAATATAACGCCTGGGATTGTCACTAGAAAGATGGTGGGGTAGGGTGGGGCTGCTGCGGACCTCTTAAAACCTTGAACCATAGGGCTTGGGCCCCAGGTCCTCTCTAGAACGCCAGCAACCATTTTCTCTTAATAAAGGATGCCTGTTGAAAGAAATATTCCAAGAGTTCTGTCTTCTTAAGATGCAAAGTGGGATGGGTCCTTACAAGCGGCTTGTGCTGGGCAGGAGGAAGACCAGGTGCATCAGTGCCATGTTCTGGGATTCATTAATAGGGGAAGATGGGAGAAAGGGAGGGGGTGGGAAGTAGGAGATAGGGAGGTAGGAAGAGGGGGATGTGGTGGAGGGGGTGCCGCCGAGCAACATCTATATAGTTATTCTATTTTATATAAGTCTTTATGTTTTGTTTTGTGTGAGACATAGTTGAAAATGATTGTATTAAGTTGAGTTGTATTTTATTTAATTCGATTTTTTGTTAATAATTATAAAAAACCAATAAAATATTTTCAAAAAAAAAATAGGGGAAGATGACGGGCGATGCTCAAACCCAGGCAGGTAGACAAACAACATGCATCACCTGAGCGAGCAGTGCAGGAGGCGGCACACCTATTTAAAGCAATGTGGAAGCTTCCAATCACACACACACAGACATAAAAACACAATTCACTGCCCTGACTTTACCTGAGGATTACCAGAATTGGAGGGCTTCCCATCCTGATCAAGAAGAGGGGGCTCGAATAGTCAGCTCTTAAGAAGTCCTGGAAGGAGCTCATGTCCATGCAAGAGCAGAATCGATGCCAATTCCAGAAATACTTGTAGGGAACCATCAACCGGACACCCGTCACATCCCAAGAAAGGTCACTTGAATTCTTTGATGTGACCATCATGCTTGGAGGCTGCGTAGCTGCTTTCTTTCAAGGTCAGGGGACACAGCATGTCCATAGTCTTGGTAGGTTTTACAGAATAAAACTGCTACATACTTCATTGGATAAAAGAAGGTTCTCCCATGAGGCCTTGGTCTCACTGAAAGGGGGTTTCTGTGCATGCACAAAGGGTGCCAGCACACCAAGAAAGTGTGTGCGGACTACTAGGATCCATGGCAGAAGGGGCTACAGCTACTGCCTCAGGGCTCCCATGCCAGTCTTGGGGGCTCCTTGTGCTCATTTTAATGAAGGAGCCAAATCACCCCACAGACAAACTAGAATTACGGGTTTTCCAGGTCCTCACCTGGATAGCTCAGGAAAGCCTCCACCTGCTCAGCCACCTACACCTTTCCTGGGTAATCAAGGAACTGTTGGCAATGCAGGATCTTAGTAGATGTCTGGAGTGACAAGAGCAGAAACTAAGCAGCAAACATGATTGAGCACAGCTTAAGTTTATTGGTAATCTTTTACTGTGACAGTGGAAGAAAAAAAGGGGGGAGGGTCCCTGCCTCCCTTGAACTTGCTGGAACTCGCTTGAGGGGAGATGCTTTGGCTGATGTGAGAGCTGCTCCAGATCAACAGGATTGCAGAAGGCTTCCTTGACTCATTTGTGGTGAATTGTGAAGGCTTTGTGGTTTTTCAGATATGTTCCTCAAATCCATTTCCAGACTAATGACTCTTTTAGCAAACCAGGCAAGAAGAGGCCAGCACAGCAGTTTATTATACATTTGCTTGATCAGTTTCAACTTGTTTCCCTGGGGCTGCAAACAGGTTGCCGGTATAAGATGGGACTCTCCCAGTAATCTAGAACCAGCTCCCTTTGGGCTAACACTGCCCAGGAGGGATCAATTAAGAGAAAGGCTAATTACAATAGGTAATGCTTCCCTCCACAGTGGGAAAGATGCCTTGAAGGGATAGCAATGTGCCCGCCTTCTCCAAATTATAACTCCTTATTTCCAATTATAGGTATTCTATTTATCATTTCCAGCAAATACAGTAGCAGAAAAATCAAGCATTTCTAGATGAAACCGATTTCCCAGATCTTATTCTTACAGAATAACAGTGATGGAAGGGACCTCGGAGGTCTTCTAGTCCAACCTCCTGCTCAAAGCAGGATACCTTATACCAGCGGTTCTCAACCTTGGGGTCGCGACCATTTCGCGGGGGTCGCCGGACACCGCGGGCCGCCATTTTGTTTTTAATTTTTTTTATTTTTTTATTATTTTTTTTTGGCCGGTGCATGCGCAGTTCGCCCCTCTTACGCGCGACGACCCAATCCGCACACGCATGCGCAGCGCAAAACTCCGGCAGGCACACGGAGGAGCGGTCCGGAGCAGGCGGGCGCAAAGCTGCCTCCTTCCCGCTCTGCTCCGCCACGTCCCAGGCCCGGCCTCCAACTCACCCTCCGGCAGCCGGCCAAGCGGTCGGGGCAGCCGGACCTCGAGGCGGTCCTGCACTTCACCGAGACCGGCTCGGCTGTGGCGAGAGGCGCCCAGCGGCCGCCTCCGGCCCCCAAGTCCGCGCTACGGACTGGCGTCCAGGTCCCAGCGCTCCGTCTGCCAGGCTCGTCTGGGACTCCCGCGCCTTCCGCAGGGCCGGCAGCGGCCGCAGGTAGGTAGGCGGGCGGCAGGACTGGGGAGCCCGCCCAGGCCAGCTCCCTCCCTCGGTTGGCGGCGGCGGCCGAAGCAGGCGGTAAGGCGCCCAGCCAGCGGATCGGCAAGATGAACTGGTGAGTCCCTGCCGGGCGTGGGGGGAGGCCGAGCCGGGGAAGGAGCCGGGCGTGGGGGGGAGGCCGAGCCGGGGAAGGAGCCGGGCGTGGGGGGGAGGCCGAGCCGGGGAAGGAGCCGGGCGTGGAGGGAGGCCGAGCCGGGGAAGGAGCCGGGCGTGGGGGGGAGGCCGAGCCGGGGAAGGAGCCGGGCGTGGGGGGGAGGCCGAGCCGGGGAAGGAGCCGGGCGTGGGGGGGAGGCCGAGCCGGGGAAGGAGCCGGGCGTGGGGGGAGGCCGAGCCGGGGAAGGAGCCGGGCGTGGGGGGAGGCCGAGCCGGGGAAGGAGCCGGGCGTGGGGGGAGGCCGAGCCGGGGAAGGAGCCGGGCGTGGGGGGAGGCCGAGCCGGGGAGGGAGCCGGGGAGCCTGGCCAGACGCCCGCCGCCCGGCTGGCCGGCCCGACCCGAGCGGGACTGGCGCTGAGAGCGAGCTGGCCCGGGCGGGCTCCCCAGTCCTGCCGCCCGCCTACCTACCTGTGGCCGCTGCCGGCCCTGCGGAAGGCGCGGGTGTCCCGGACGAGCCTGGCAGGCGGAGCGCTGCGACCTGGATGCCAGTCCGTAGCGCGGACTTGGGGGCCGGAGGCGGCCGCCGGGCGCCTCTCGCCACAGCCGAGCTGGCCTCGGTGAAGTGCAGGCCCGCCTCGAGGTCCGGCTGCCCCGACCGCTTGGCCGGCTGCCGGAGGGCGAGTTGGACGCCGGGCCTGGGACGTAGTGGAGCGGGAAGGAGGCAGCTTTGCGCCCGCCTGCTCCGGACCACTTCTCTGTGTGCCTGCCGGAGGCGAGGCCGGCCTGGTCTGGAGCCGGCGGGCCCGCCGGTTCTGCGCATGTGCAATTCGGCGCTTCGCGCGCATGCGTGGTTCGGGCCTGTCGCACACGCATGCGCAGATCGGCCGTCGCACGTGCACGCGCAGATCGGCCGTCGCACACGCATGCGCAGATCGGCATGTTGCGGTCCGCCATTTTTTTTTCGGGGGGTGGCGCAAGTGGGGTCTCAACCTAAAAAAGGTTGAGAACCACTGCCTTATACCATGCTGGACAAATGGCTGTCCAATCTCTTAAAGACCTCCAGTGTTGGGGCATCCACAACTTCTGGAGGGAAGCCATTCCACCAATTGTTCTCACTGTCAGGAAGTTTCTCCTTAGTTCTAGGTTGGACTTCTCTTCGATGACCTTCCATCCATCGCTTCATGTCCTGCCCTCAGGTGCTTTGGAGAATAGCTGGGCCCATTCTTCTCTGCGACAGCCCCTCAGATACTGGAAGACGGCTCTCATGTCCCTCCCTAGTCCTTTTCTTGGTTCGACCTAGACACACCCAGTTTCTGCAACTGTTTGTATGTTTTAGCCTCCAGTCCCCTAATCATTTTTGTTCTTCTCTACATTCTTTTTAGGGCCTCAGCATGTTTTTGTATCATGGTGATCAAAAGCGGATGCAATATTCCAGGTGTGGTCTTACCAAAGCAGCATAAAGCGCTGACCTGGATAACATCCCTCTGTGGATGCAGGGCTGTGTTGGCTTTTTTGTCAGCTGCAGGAGGAGGAGATCAAGCCAAGGGGACAGAGCAGACCGAAATACTGTACAATAGAGGTGCCAACATCGAAGGTGTCTTAGAAGACATTCCCTCCGCTGCCAGAAGTTAAATCAGGACTCTCGACAGCAGCAAGTTAAAAGGCTGGGGGGGGGTGGGCTGGAAGGCAGCAAGACATGGAATGGAGACTCGTGGAATGCAGAAGCAGCATTAGAAGGATTTGGCCAGCTCTGCCAAGAAATTCAGAGGACGGGAAAGGCCCGTCAACATTCCAGTTCAAAAAAAGATTTAACATACAAACTATTGAAGGGATTTTATTGTGCTTATGATTTTAGTATGTTTAAGTTTGACATTAGCATTTATTATATATATAGTAACCATTTTATATTGATACTTATAGTGTTATCATGTAATCATTGTTTTGTTATTTTGTAATCATTTTGTAGTTAATTGCTTGATCAGATGCTTTATATATATATATATATATTGGAAAAGTAAGGGCTTCATGCTTTAGGTACAGGTGATTGCTTATATGAAAAGAGCACAGTATGGGGAGGGGGAAAGGAGTTACGGATGGAGCCTGGGTTGCTGTGTATGAGTCATCATCTAGGAATTATTTTTTTGTGCCATCTTATGCCTAGTACCAAGACCTGATCTTTTTGTTCTGGAAAGGTATAAAAGGTGGAAGACATATTTTCTGCTTGCTTGCCTTCATTCTTCTACCAGCCACGAAGAGGAATCAGGCAGCCCCTCTCTCTTTTGATCAAAATAAAGTTGTAATCTTTGTTGAAACCTCGGCTCAGGACTTTCTTTGGCTCTTTTAAATTCTTGAGTAACGCTGGGGCAATTGTAAGGCTAAGTGGAAAACATTACATCCTGGCGCCCTAACGTGGTGGTAGCCACAATGGTTCTCCCCCCACATCTGGAGACCCCTGTTAAGGTCCCAGCGAGCCTTCAATTCTCAGCAGGACGAAACCAGTGACGAGTGAATTGTGAGTCTTAGAGCGCTCTAAGGTGTTTGACCTGGAAGATTCTATGCTTCATCATCAATGGTGGGGTCCGTGTATGCAATATCCTTTATTTAACATGTTAGCAAAATAATGATTAAGATCATTCAACTCAGATTAAAGAGTTCTGCATGGAAAGAGAGATGCCAAATGTTCAAGCTGGTTTAAGAAAGGGACAATGGATACAATACTTGTTGTGATTGTGATGAAGGAGAAAGGTTTTTTTTATTTTGCTTTTTATTTCTGCCCCACCTTCACCATCTTTACAAATAATTCGAGGTGGCCTGTATATCCACCCCACACCTCCTCCTTCTATTTTCCCCACAACAATAACAACAACAAAGATGGGTTGGGCTGAGAGAGAGAGAGCAACTGGCTCAAAGTCATCCAGACATCTTTCATGGTTGGCAGGATTTGAACTTATGGTCTCTCTGCTTTCTAGCTCAGTGCCTTAACCACAAGACCAAAGTGGCTCGGATACATTTATATATCTTTCAATTTACCATATTCTTTTTTTCTTTTCTGTTTTTCTATTTTTTTCTTCCTTTTCTATTTTTTCCTTTTTAAGATTTATAGTAGTATTTATATTTTAATTGCAACATTTAATAAAATTACTGCTAGCAAAAGAATTGACAGTGGTGAAGAGCAGCTGCCTTTCAGGATCAGGCACAAACATTCAAGAATGACACGGCAGAGCAGCCACGAAAACCTAGGACAAGCGGTGCAAACACCAGGATGGGTCACCGTCATGCAAGAGAGAGAGAGAGAGAGAGAGAGAGAGGGAGAGAGAGAGAGAGAGGGAGGGAGAGAGAGAGAGAGAGAGAGAGAGAGAGAGAGAGAGAGGGAGAGGGAGAGAGAGAGAGGGAGAGGGAGAGGGAGAGGGAGAGGGAGAGGGAGAGGGCTCCCCCCTCTGGCTTCCAGGGTCTTCCTCAGGACACAGGGAGGAGGGAGGTTTCCTGGGGCTGTAAGGAGCCCAGCTTCTCCGCATTCATGTGAATGGCTGCCAGTTGCCTCCAAGGAGAAACAGAAAATGTCCTGTTTGTGGAACTGAAAGGTGGGTGAAGTCGGAAGCACACGGCCTCTTCTGGGGCTCCTTTTGCAGACCCTTTTTCCATTCACTCTCCCAACCGTGGATATTTTGCTGACATCTCTTCTTCCCCAGGCACCAATATTGTTTTTACAGGGTGCCCAGAGAGCTCCCACCTCCCACTCAAAGATCCAGCCACAAAGTGAAAGGGAACCTGAGGGTGGGGGGGAGAGCCGGTCCTTTCCAGCTCCAGAGAGAGCCCTGCTGGGGAACCCGGCCAGCCGGCTGCTCCCAACTTTGTTGGGCACAAGGTCTGCCTGCCACCAACGTGACCCTCCTGTTGTATAAACAGAGGGGTTGCTCAGAGAGAACAATGGCATGGCTGCCTCTGCAGGGGCAGTGAGGCATCAGTTGTATTTTGGCAACAGCCCCCTTCAAGAATGCTCCGGCAGACACCTCCCCAATTGGGCAGGGTGGGGCTTGTACACAGGAAGTGCTAAGACTGGGAGGGGGCTTTGGTCCTCCACCCCCTTCTCTAGGGTCAGCAGAACTGGACACACGTCCTAGAAGAGGCTCCCCAAATGATTGGGGTCTCCGAGGAGAAACCACCTTCAATCAAACCCCCTTTCTCTCTCCTTAATGGATAAAGAAATGTAAAGAAATGAAGTCAATCAAGGTTGGGCTTCCTCCTGGCCACGGGTCATTAGGCTTCCTCGCTTCTTCTCGGTCCAACAATGTTGGCCTGGCTCAGTTCCCAGAGATGCTCCCAAGCTGAGAAAAAGCAAGACGGGCATTTCTGGCTGGATCCCCAGGAGAAAAAAATGGTTACGAGAGAAAGGCCTCTTCTGTTTAATACAGAAAAGTTCTTTGTGGAACTACCCAATCTCCCAACTTCCTTTTTCAGCAAAGATTTTGGAAATGGTCAGGGGGGCTTCAGCTACTGAGGACCCCAGTTGTCAGGGCTGACCAGGAATCAGAGCTGGTCTCACATGGAAGCAGCGCTGCTTGTACTGATGGACGAGGAATGTTGGTGGTTCCTGGAGTGGGGGGTAATGTTCAGTGCCATCAGGCAGGTATCCTGGACCATCTGGGAAATTGGCAGGCACCATTTCAAGTGGTTCAGCTCCTCCCTAGGCGGGCATGCCACTTGCTATGTTAGGGAAGAGCATTCAAGATCTTCACACCCACACTGTGCAACTGCAGAGGGCTCAGCTCTACCCTCCATTCTACTGAAAGCCTCCCCAAAGCCCGGAGAGATGATCCACAGGTGGGGGACGAGGAACCGTCCACATGCTGGAGACGCTGCACAGGTGGGAGGCCTGGCTCGATCAGACAAGCCCAAGGAAGCCTCTGCAAGACATCTTTGTCGACGGCCTTCTCTGGAGCCATGCTGGGGAAGACCTTTTTGAAGAGAGCAGTGGAAGCTAGGGGGTGGGATGGGAGGGGGGCACCCATGCAACTCCTGAAGGGACTCCGAGAAGCCCCAAAGTCTTGTTGCCCCAAAGTCTTGTTGTGATTCCGTGCCAGCCTGTGTTCCCAACAGCTGAGTCTGGGGAATCTGAGGAGGTGGAGGAGGCATTTGAAGGGCCCTCAGGGTCAGAGGGAGGCTCTGATGAATTACAAGACTCACGGTTTGATGGAGAGCCTGGGCCCTCCAGTCGTGTTCCTGATGAAGCTCAGCTGTGTGGGGAGAATGAGTCAGACTTGGAGGATTCACACCTGATGGACATGATGATTGATGCTCCACGCAGGCAATTAGCGAGAGCAGATCAGCAGCAGTCAATAGGACAACTCCAGGGGAGGAGAAGGCACTGAGAGGCAATGCCTTGGGACTGCTTTATAAAAAGGGAAGGTGTGGGCGGTGCTGGTTGCTGAAGGAAACCTTTGCAAAGTATTTCATGGGATCATGTTCTGTTAGTCTTGCCGTTGACTACTTCTCTGCTTTGTATGATTTCGTGTGGACAATTTCCTCCATTTGAATTGTGTTTGCTGCTTTTGTTTCTGGACTATTTGGCAGGTTTGTCACCCATATTAAAAGGGGTTTGTTTTGTTTTAAGTCTCCAGCCTATTTTATCAACAGGGTTTTGGTCCTTGTGCCTTTAACAAGGACGGCTATAGGCTGGGATAGAACAAGTCTTCCTTGGTGGTCTCTCTAGAGCTTTGCCTGCCCAGAGAGGAACCCCAGGATTCCTGCCCCCACCAATGGCCAGCCCTCTCCAAGCTCTCTCCCATCTTCCCAGCAGCTCCAATCCTGCCAGGCCGAGCAATGCAGGGGTCCCTCTCTTCCCCCTTCTAAGCTTCACCTGTTTTAGAGGAGAAACTTGACTGGTGAGATTTTCAAGACTCCAGGAAGCATGAGAATCACACCTAATGTTCCCCCCTCCCAAGATTCCCCAAGAAGAAATGAAATGGACCGCCAACTTCCTTCTTTAGCTCACGACTGGATCTAGACTTTTGGGGGGAAGCTGAGAAACGCTTGAACCCGGTTCTGCCAAGAGCAGCACAGCCTTCCAGACCAGCGTTACAGGATCCCTCGTGGACTCTGTAGAGCCAGCCCAAATAGAAGAGCTTTCGGCTGCCACCAGGGCAGAGGCAACCTCGGCTCCTCTCTTCTTCCTCTTCCTGAGATGTGAGCAGCAAATTGTGGATCTCCAAAAACAGCCAAAGGGCAAAGCAGCCAAAGGGGAAGGCCTCTCATCAGCCACAGGAGGTAAAACTTTGCAAAATGGAGACGGGGAATGGAATCTGAAAGTCAGTTTGCAGAATTCAATTTTTTTTAAATTGATGACAGTGCTTAAAAAACACCAAGACATATGCGAGATGAAGCCAGCCTGCTATAATTTCAGTTTACCTGCATCCCCGGCCTCCCCCATCCCCACCCTGGTTGCTTCTTGAATGCTGGAGCTGCTGTTCTCTGCAGGCTCAGCTCCCACAACATCAACAGATCACACTAGACAGAGTGAGCGCGTTCTGGATGTTTCTCTGCTAAAAAATGGACCGGAGCAGGCAGGCTGCACCTATCTCATCCTGCCCCGGTATGCTCCAGTCACCGGCCTCTGTTGCTGCAGCACCTGGGGCTCAGCATGCCATTGGCAGCATCCCAGCCCCTGCACACCTGGGAACATGTCTTCCAGCCACTGGCTCTCTGGATGCCAACCGCCCCCCCAGCTGCTAGGATGCCCCCTCACCAACCAGGAGCCTCCGAGCCTCCATTGTTTTCCTGCACTCTCTTCTTCGGGCATTGGGTCAGGCCTTCCACAGAAACAGCAAAGTTAAAAAGGAAATTGCTGGACTCTTGTGGGCTTAATCCTCCCAGAGACCCTCCTGCAGAAAAAGATGATAGGCAAAGCCATAAAATTAATGGAGCCCTCAGCCACTGAAGTGGAAGTGCAGGAGGAAACTGCACTTAAAAGGGAGCGGAGAGAGTGAGAGAAGAGAAAAGAATAAAAGGACCCAAGGGAAACCACACATTCAGTCTCCAAATATTCCCTTTCAGGGCTATGAAATGGCAATTTAACTCTGGGAGTCTCCATGATCGAAAGGTCTGCCTGATCATGCCAGTCGCCCCTAGGCTCCAGGGCCACTCAGGGAAAGGATCATCTGGACAATCATCCACAGCCAGTCTGGTTCTCTCTCTTCCCGACTGTCCAAGTGAATGCCTGTATGAAGGTAGGCCACAAACTGGTGGCTACCCTGGCTCAGAGATTCACTCAGCTGGAAACTGACCCTCTCCATGGCTCTCCCTCCACCTGGCCTCCATGGCCTCAAGGCTGCTGTGAGAACCCAACTGCAATTAAAGAACACTAAGGACGACACAGTCTCTGGTCAGCTGCCCTCCTCCCCTGAAGCAGACTCTCAACTGCTCAGAGGGCTCAAGGCACTGAGAGAAGTGCAGCCCCCACCCCCATCCAATTCTCTACCTCTGCTTTGAGGGACCTCTCTGGAAGGCCCACCCTTCCTCCAGGGCATCCAACCCACCCAAGATACTAGGGGAAGGAAGAGAACAGCCCCACAACCTCACTTCTTCACAGCCCCCCCCAGGCCCTGAGCCAAGCTGAGTCTTTACGGAGGGGAGGGGGCAAAATCAAGACTGTGCTGATAAATAGAAGGTGACAGCTGGAGCCATGCACCTCCCCCCACCAATAAACACATCAATAATTCTGCCGGCAGCCAACAATGGTCCCCGTCACTGGATCCTGGGCTTTTCCTGCAGAGGGGCCCCCGGAGTCTGCTCAACCTTCTAGCTCTCTTGCACGAGGGCAGTTCTGCCTTTGGGTCCAGCTTTGGGGCTGCCCCAGGTGTCCACTTCCCTTCTTCTTTTTTCTTCCAGAAACTCAACTGTGGCCGTGGGAACCAGATATCAGCAGAAGATTCGCAGAAGCTGCTAGATGAGCGGCTTCACTGCAGACAAGGAAGAAATGCCACCAAGGGCCTGTTGCAGATGCAGAGACCCTGCCCAGTCCAGGCTCCTGGCCCAGGACTTCAGCCGCCAGTAGTCCTCCTCCCACCTGCGGGGGAGGACACAGCTGCCCCAGCTTCACAGAGTCATTCGGTCAACTCCGCAGGGCTGGTGGCAGTGCAGACCCAAAGCCTTCTCCGGGTGCCACGGCTGCCACTCCCGCCTCTGCCTTTGCTCTGGCCCTTGCTGCCCTGCTCCTCAAAGAGGGGGATCAGCCAGTTCCCCCACCCACCTGTCTTCTGCCCTCCAGTGGAGCACAAAGGCCCAGACTTTGGGGTGGCAGCCTGAGGATCTCCCTCCCTCTCCAGACTGAAAAGGTCTTTGCTTTCCTCCTGTCCTTCTTCCTTTCCTGCAACTGACATTGTCTGGCAAATGTTCCAGTCATGAAGTATTCAACAGTTCAATTATTGTCTCATAGCCTTGAGAGGGAACACAGGGAGGCTGGGGACGCCGGGTGTCTTTCTGTCTCCATTCTGAGCAGCCAAATTTGGCCAAACCAACCACCAGCAGGTGCAACAGTCCCTGAGCAGATGTTTCCATTTTCAGATGAATAAAATCCCCTCTGAGAAGCATGAATCAATTCAGATTTCCTGCTTGCTCAACCGTGCAAGAGTGAAGGGCTACCTCAGAGGGCCTCCCTGGGTCTGTTCCTGCCTCAGCCAGTGTCCCTGCAGGCTGGGCACATCTGGCCTCCTGCAGACATTTCGCCCCAGGCCAGGCCAGGCCAGGCTTCCTCCGTGCCATGGGGAGGGCTCGGTGGAGTGGGGAGGAGGTCCTCTTGTGGTATCTTGTGGTATTTGTAGCCTGGGGGATTCCTCACAGCTACAAACAGCCAGGCAAGGCTTCCTCCATGCCGGTGGAGTGGGGAGGAGGTCGGTCGTCTTGTGGTATTTGTAGCCTGGGGGATTCCTCACAGCTACAAACAGGGGGGTTCCCACAGGGGATTCCCAGAGCAGCCACTCAGTGAGGGGCTCCCAATTTCAGCCCCACCCAAGGGAAGGCCTTTCTAGCTCTAAGGCGCCCCTCCTCCTTCCCCATTGCAATTTTCCCTCCAACTGAGGCGGAGCGACTGGGAATGGTGAATGGTGCCCCAATGGATTTGTGCCCGGCCCTTCGAGCAGGAGCTAAAAGCATCAGAGGACTTTCCAGGGGACAGAAATGCAGCCTCCCTCCCAGAAGTAAAAATGCAAAGTCCTGGACTCCAGGAGGATCCCACACCTACAGCCACTTGGTCTTCCTGGGGCTGAGCCCCACCACAGCCCCATGGCAGATGCCGGGGAAGGGCCTGGATGGCGGACCCGGACAGAGGCACAACCGTGGCCACCCTCAGCGCCTGATCACGTCTCACCACACGTCACGGGACGGTTTCCCCCAGAAGCTTCACTATGATGGGAGCAGGAAAAGCCCCTACAGCTGAGGCTTGACCTCTCCCCCCAACACTGCCTACAACCGAAGGACCGCTGAGAAGGAAGACCACCCTGACCCGAGCACAGGGCCTTGCAGCCCTGACCCCCTGAGGGGCAGGAGGACATCAGGGTCAAGGTCCCAAAGGTGCTTTTTAAAGAGGCAACTGGACTTTTTCTTTGAAAAAAACAACCATGACAGTCAGGACCTGGATGATTGAGAACCTTCATAGACATCAGGGTCAAGCATATCAAAAGCTGCCAAGAGGCCAAGGTGGGTCAGGAAGAATGCACCAGCCCCAGCCAGAGGCCCCTCCAAGCAGGATCCTTCTTGTCTCAGGACTTAATCACGGTTGGGGGCCCTCTGTGAGAGCCCCTCAGAGCAGTTTAGGATGGCAGACAAATCCAATAGAATTATTCTCTGCTTGGCCTCATTTCATTTTCAGTGACACTCACTTCTAGAGAACGCAACGGGACTTCTGCAGCTGGCTGTGGGAGTGAAGCCTCGCCCCCAAGCAAGTCTATCCCAGTCATTAAATGGAGGCTGTTGAATGAAAGGATGTTAGATATGGCCTAACAGGAGCCTTCAGCATCAGGGAAGGTGCCCTTGCCCACCCCGGCCTGGTGCAACTGTACAGTGCACAAATCTCACAGTCTAAGGAGACCATCTTCTCAAGAGTGCCACCTCGCAAGGGGATCTGGGCCTTCCTCATCTGCAAGAACTAACCTGGTCCTTTTTGGATACCCACCAGCTGTCAGACAAGGGCCCTTTTACTCCTGGCTACTCCTGGTGGGACTCCCGTGTGCCCAAACTCCCAACCTCTGACCTCAAACCCTGGATCAGCTGCTGAATGTGCAACCATGGAGTACTCGACACCGAGTTCCAGCCAATGATGCAGCATTGTTTGCACCCTGTGCATGCCCAAGAGAACCAGGAACTCCTCTCCATAGAGGGCAGCAATAGGGACCCCATTCAGCTGAACCGCTGGCAGGCATGCCAGGCACAAGCAGACATGCCAAATGGGTGCAGCCCTGGAAAGCTGCAGCCAGCTGCACAATGACTTAAGACCCATCATTAAAGGTCTAGAAGCTGAAATGAGCTTTCTTGCTTACTGAACTCTCAGATTTCTGAGGAATTATGAAAACAGCGCCACTGCCCATATCCACACCTACGTTTCCATGAAAATATACACTCTCTGGTCCAGGCACGAAACTAATGAAAATAAATATAATTCTCTTTAAAAAAACAGGGAACTCCAAGCGCTTTGGGGACAGAGTGACTTTGTGTTGTGCAACATGCTCAGCCTGGCTAATGTGAAATAGTAGGTTTGTGGTTCAGGGAACTCAATCTATGCATCATTGGCATGTAGAAATCAAGAGATAAATGCAAAGAGAAAGCATTTAAAGCATTATTACAGAGCTGGAAGCAGCAAAGCCACAGCCACACAGCCTGATCGCTCTGCAGTCAGCCAGTGAACCCCTTAATTCTTCTCCCAAGTCCACGCATTGTTTACAACTGCCAGATTGCCCATCTGCTTCCCCTGAAACAGCATCCTGGCAAGTTCAAACCTGGAGTCAGGCTGAAGAGAGGCAAGGGGGGCTCAGCGAGGCCCCTTCCAATTCGGGTTTCCCAACAAGAAAACACAGACCGAGGCTGAGCTTCTTTTCCTCTCTCACCCCCCAAGAAACCCAGCGAGGCGCATATATTTACACCCATGCCCCTCCCTGTGAAATGTAAAAGCCTGCAGTGCACCAGCTTTAATGTCACCCGTTGGGGAAAGAGCTTGAGCCAAAATGCCGCACACTAAAATTGGGAGCTCAACGGGCGAGAGGGAACATGCAATATTTCCAAGCAGCCGCATTTCATTTCAACCCTCCCCTCCACA
This sequence comes from Bothrops alternatus, assembly GCA_034064705.1. NCBI lineage: Eukaryota > Metazoa > Chordata > Lepidosauria > Squamata > Viperidae > Bothrops > Bothrops alternatus. The sequence goes on from JARGCV010000340.1 coordinate 512,442, forward strand.
ACAAAGATTTCTTCCCTACATAATATACGGTAGTTGTGATTTTGGAAGGCACTTAATGAAAAAACTACTGGCCGCTTGATATTTCCAAGGATTTAGGCAGCACTGGGAGTTTTTCCCCTAAATGTGCCCAACCTTCTCAACGTGTAGAATAATTGCAGTTGTTCTATGAATTGCAAAAAGAATTCCGTTCACTCAACAATGCAACTTTCTGTGATTTTTGTCTTGAAAGGTGAAGGCAACGTAACAGCTTCAACCGGGATTAACAGGATCTCTCCAAGCATCACCAGCGGCCTCTGGCAGGACACGGAGGCCTCACTGTGACCAGACCCCTGTCCAAGCATCAGCAGCAGTGGGGGGGGGAGGCTTCTGCTCTGAGCAAGAGCCCCCCCAGCGCTGCACCTAACGTGGAGACGCCTCTCCTGAGGCCTGCTTGGGCCCAGCGTTGCCAACGGCTGCCTAAAGGGGCTGCCAACCCCTCAAGGGTCTTCTGGGCAGTTGCAAAAGGTGCTTCTCCTCACATCTCCAGCCCCTCTTCAGAGGCATTTTCCTCTGGGGGGGGGAGCTTTAGAAACTGGAAAAAAGCCACTTCACGCTTGCCCGCCCCCAAAGCCCCACCTACTTTTCCGAAGTCCCGCACATCAAAGAGGTCGAAGGGGTCGAAGAGTTCACTGTTCCGGAGGCCGAACTTGTCGTGACACACTTTGAGGAACGTCCGGATGTTCTTCAGGCAAAGGAACTGCAAGAAAAGGGAAGCCCTTGAGACCCTTTCCCACAGAGACCCACCATGGCGAGTGGGGGGGGGGGGTTCTGAAATGACAAACGCCACTCCCGCCACACAGTCCACTCCCCCTGCGGCCTCATCCCTAGCGCTTTTCCCAAGGGGAGGCAGTTTCTCGGACATGGAAGACAGCAGCCACACAACACACTCCACCCGGGTGGACATCCTGGGTTCACACGGCCCCCTCCGCCTAGGGGACCCACCCAAGGCGAAACAATCCAGCTTCACTGCTGGCCTTCAGCAGGCTCGGGGCTGAAAGGAGAGCCAAAGATTGATCCAGGGAAGCCAGAGAGACCCCTGCCCCGCCCCGCCCTCTTGCCCGGACTTGGCCGCCTTGGTGCTGAGAAATGAGGTCTTTGTGGTCTTGTCAGACACACCAGAGTGAGCTCCAACTTCCCCATGGGCCACTCCATTTTTGCATGTGTACACACACACACATACACACACCATTCTGCTCAAATCCCTGTGTGTTCTGAGGACTAGTCATTTCTCAGCTTTTGGTGGAGGCAGAAGAGGCACCCTGCAAAAGGGTTATTAAACAAAATGATTAAAAAATCAGGACCTGCATTTTTGTATTTTTGTAGCTGAAATATTGAATTTGGTAGAGCACAAAGGTCTGGTGTTCGGGAAGCTAGTGAAGCTCTGTTGCTCCTGGACAAGGCACTGCCAGCCTCCAGTACAAGCAGGATCCCGCTGGGGCTGGGTGGGGCAGTTCTGCATAGAGTCAGATGAGCCTCCTTCACTGCCCCCCCACCCTACAGCTGAAGAGAGGGAGGGGAGGGGGCTTTCTTTCTCTACTGCCCCTGGACCCTGCGAGGGCCGGAGCTCCTGCCCTCCAAACACAGAATGAGCAGTGGGGAAGCCAATGGGCCAAGGTCTCCTCAGAGCTCCGGTTCGGAATTGAGGAGACCCCCTCAGGCACACCAGCATGGTCTCCGGCCCTCAGGTCAGAGGCTGTGTGCCAGGTGGCCCATTGCCGAAGCCGGGGGTCCTAGGAAGCTGCAGGCTTTTTCTGGAAAAGAGAGGCAGCGACGGATGCAGGAAGACCCTCCCCTGAGTGCTTTCTGGCTGCAAGGCAGGGCTGGGCCGCTGCTTCTCTTGCTGCAAGCACAGCCAAGATGTCACTGTGCTAAGGAAGAATGCCTCTATGGGGGGGACAATACAGGAACGGTGGGGAGCTCTGAGACTTGCCCCCCCTCGCTCAAAAGCCCCAGAGACAGGCCTCCCCCCCCACCACTGTCTGCTGGCCCTGCTCTGCAAAGTCTGTGTGTGTGTTTCTCCTCTGAATGGCTCCCTTTTCCTTGCAGGAGAGAAGGCCGCCCAGAAGAGAGCCTCCCCCCAAAGACAGAGACAGGCTGTTCTCCACAGCGGGTAAGCAAAAGTCTCTGAACACTTCACAAAAAGAGGAGCATCTTTGAAAAGCCAACTGCACTGAAATCCTGTTTCCTAAGCCTGGGGAGCCTGCCCATCTCCCAGCCTGCCCAAGACAGCCCATTCCACAATGCCCGTCCCTCCTCACTCTGCTGGCCCCTTCCCCAAGGCTGAGGGCAGCCCCCCTTCAGCCTTTCCCTTTCATTGCCAAGCTGGACTACTCACACAAAGCAGCCCTGAAGACAGATGGTGGGGGCGGCAACCTGCCAGTGACCCACCTCCTGGTCAGGTCATTCGGGTCCCTGCCCCCCCATGACCAACACAACTGCAGCAGGATAGCAGGAGAAAAAGAGTGGAATGTGGGGGGGGTTGCTGGAGGCCTGGAGTGTGTTTGGCCTGGAGGAGAGGTGATTGGGGGAGACCGATACTCTCTTATCTGAAGACTCAGCTGATCCAGAAGGCTGGGCAGAAAATAAATTAAACCCCAATGACAGGAATTAGATTTTACTTGGGCCTCCCCTGATGAGGAGAGCTCTTCCCCAGGCCACTGATGGGGTGCCGCCCTGCTGTGATGCAGGCATCTGTGAAGAAAGCTGGCCAGGGAGACCCTCCCTTCTCTCGCAAGGCAGGCCCACTGGGGCTCCTCCTGCACTTGCCTGGCAAAGGAGGGTGGCCACCCCACTGCCTTCCTCTGCCCCCCCCCAACCCCACAAAGCCTCTGCCAATGGGAGGCCGTAGCTGGCCGGAAAAGGGCGGTGCCAAATGTGAGTCTTCTTTGCGGAGACAACTGAAAATCAAAACAAAGACAGATCGATTAGCTCTCTAAGCTGCAGGTGTCACTAGTGGGGAGCTACAAACACACTATGTCAATTGTGGAACTCACCATGAGAACCATAGCAGGATTATGGGGGGGGGGAACGCCTGGCAACGAGATGGTGAGCCCAGCCACCCAATTCCATGAGCTGAGCCAATATCTCTGCTCCCACGGACCCTTCTTCACACAAACATACATAAACCCTGGCTGCTGCCTCACCTTCTTTCTCTCCCAGAGGACACATGAGGTCCTAAGCAGGACTAAGAAACATTCTTGGAAATGAAAAATGGCTGCATTCATTCAATCATTTGTAAATTTATCAGGCTAGAAACTGGGAAAACCCGAGTTCTAGTCCTGCCAGAGGCAAGAAGCCAGCAGTCTGACCTTGGGCCAGTCTCTCCCTCAGAGCCCTAGGAAAGACTTAATGGGTTCTGAAAAAGCTGGCAAGAAAATTGCCAGGACTTGTGCAGGCTCTGGCCAGGAGCTGACACTGACCAGAAGCTCCCCACCAGGACTCTGCTCCCAATTCATCCCAGCCAGAAGCTGGGCTTTGCTTCCTCATGAGGCAGCTCCCGTTGCTCTTTACTCAATGGAAAGAATACGAAGCAAATTCAATACAAACAGTGAAGCACGGATGGAAGCATCAAAGCAGCCACCGCGCCAAGCCAGAGAGGGCTCCCAAAAGGCAGAGAGGCAGACGCAAGGAGGAAGCCGCCACCGCCGCCACAGATCTCTTGGTGCCAAAGCAGGGCTGCTCGTGAGTAACTGACGGGGTGGGGGTGGAATCAGCCAGTGCCTGGACCAGCTCTTTCAATAGGCTTCTCACCCGGGCCTTGAGGACCAGCCAGGAAAAATGCTGCAACATTTCCCCTCCAAAATCAGCACTTTGGGGAGGAGGGCCTTTCTTGCAAGCCGCCATTTGAAGCCCCAATGCTTGGTGAAGAGTGAAAGCAGAGTCCCAATTACACAGACACATAAAGTATTTTCTGAGGAAACTTCTCTGGAATTTGTGTGATTCCTCAGCAGGCACTTTTCCTGCCACCCACCCACCCACCCATCCCGATTTCTAAGTAACTCAACAATGCATAAGCTTCCCCCCCCCAGTCAGAAAGGAATCAGGCACTGAAGTCAAGAGCACAAAAATCTTGCAATCTGCACTAAACCCCAGCTGCTCAGTTTCAGTCAGCAAGGACTCTACTCTGCCCTCCACTCCCATGGAGAGGCAAGTTGGCCATTTCACCCCTCCAGAGCCTCTAGCAACTGGACTTGCCCGAGTGAGGGAGTCTCAGCCCTGCCAGCCAATGCGCCAGGGAGTCCCTGGGCCAGTCCCTCTCCCTGAAAACGAGGAACGCCCCAGCAGGCATTGCCGCCCAAAGCCTCCGAGTTGATGTGGGGAAATGTGGCAGAGGGGCATGGACAGTGAGCTGGGGCGGCTGCCATGACAGTTTAATTAAACATTAAACTGAGGCTTTTTTGATGTAGATCATCCAGCCCTGGGGAAAAGTGCCTCCCACTGTATCGCTACCCGAAAGGGCAAAACCAATGCGGAGCCTCATGAAAGGATTTTAATGAATTTCATCGCATGGCTTTGTTTGGTTCCTGATCCCTAATACCCTGCAAGCTGAAGACTCACAACTGCCAAGCACAGATTGTATTCAGGGGCAGTTGCGGATTTGCCACAAATCCCCAGACGGCTTAAATCCTCCATCCCAAGTCATGGGGTGGGGTGGGGGGAGAAATGGAGGGCTCACCCCACAGGTCAGCTATCATCTCATCCGCCATTTGTTAGCTGCCAATTAGTGATTGGTGGTCTGACATGTCAGCTCAAGCAAATACTCCTCCCTCCTCCTGTTTTCCCCACAACCACCCTGTGAGGTAGGTTGGGCTCAAAGAAAGTGACTGGCTGAAGGTTCTGAAGGCAACCTTCTCTTCACTGTAGATCAGCGGTTCTCAACCTGTGGGTCACGACCCCATTTGGGGTGAACGACCATTTCACGGGGGTCGCCAAACAATGCAGTCCGCCATTTTTTCCCCTTTTCCTTAGCTGTGCTACTCCCTCTTATTCTATTGGCTTTTGAAAGCCAATAGGATAGACTCTCTTGAATAGAGTCTCATTCTATTGGCTTTCAAAAGCCAATAGGAATTGTCTAGGCTGTCTCCGCCCTGCTGAGCCCACCAAAAGTCCCAGTCTGCAAACGGTGCTGCAAGTTGTCTGCAGCGAAGGCGAGTGGTCCTGAACTTTTCACCCCTCCCTGCTGAGCAACTGCTAAAAATGTAAGTAAAAGAGGGCCAGGGGTGGGAGGTAGGAGGCCGGCGGGCGCAGGGAGGGTTGCTGGTGCGCGTGGGGCCCGGCGGGTGCCTTACCTCCCTTGGGCTGGGCCAGCTGGTGGCCCAGCCAGTGGTTGCCCTGCGCCGTCGCTGCCCCTTGCCAGCTACGCCTCGGTCGGCGCAGGGGGCGGCACCACGCATGCGCGGCGCTCCCGGGCAGGGAAAGTCCTCGACTTATGACCGCTTGGGAAGTCCTCGACTTACGATCACTTGGTAAGTCCTCGACTTACGACCGGTTGGGGGTCGCGGCATTAAAAAGGTTGAGAACCACTGCTGTAGATGCTTCCCTCTCATTCCTGGGAAATACCACGACTGCCAGGAATATCAGAGTCCTTTGCCCAGCTGGGCAGAGGAAGGACCAGGCAACCGGGGGGGAGGGAGAGGCATGAGACCTTCTGGGCGTTTTCAGAGCTCAGTGCTCTAGCCTCCCACCACCATCACCACCACCCATTCTCTTTTCTACTGAAGCAAAATTCCTGGGGAACAGGCCCCTCTGCCCCCTCCACTGGGAAGGCAGCTCTCCAAGGGAGGCGAGAGAGAAACAGCACCCAGTTCCAGGTCCTGGACTGGAGCAGTCCCAACTGTAGGTGAGGATCCAATGATGGGGAGCACCATGAAGCCCCCCTCCCAAATTAAAGGGTAGTCCTTTACTAAAATATGGGGGGAGACTTTTCTTGAGGCTGCGGAGGAAAAAAGCACTGTGCTGTCAACTCTGAAACCCGAGAGGTCACAGGGAGAGCAATAACTGAACTCCAAGTCTGCCCCACAAGGGAAAGCTGGTGTAAGGACCTGCCCACCTGGCCCCCTCAGGAAAGCACGACTCTGACACTATGTGGTCAGTCAAAAGAACTTTTACTGAGAAACAATGGTTGCAGTTGGGCCAGGTGGAATCTAACGATCCCGCAATCCTGCACAAAGCATCAAGCTCTTCTTCTCATTCTGAAACCCAACCCCCCCCCTCCGAGCAGTCCACCGGCAGCCAATACAGTGCCACAAGTTTGTTTTGAGAGCGCTGAGTTACAGGACAGATAGCGGGTCATTCTCAGGGCGCAGCAACCTTGGAGTCAGGCTGGAACTGGCAGGGAGAGAGTCCATCCCATCTCCAAAGATGATCCTCCTCTCTAATTCCCATGCAGTCACAGCAAAAGTGAAAGCTTGCAAACAATGCTTCCCCAGAGCCTCCTCCTCCCCCTCCAACTGACTGGCAGGGCACCCAAATGGGGACCTGACATGCTGCCACCCCAAAAGAGAGGGATTAAGCCTGTAGAGCACAACATAACATGGGAGAGAAAAACAAAGTTAGAACATTCAGTTAGGTTTGTCAGGATATTGTGAAAATGTTTCACTAATCTAGGGGCCCTAATATGTCACTGATCGACCCATTCATTCACACCTGTGGGGAAATCTTTCCTTTCCACTAAATATTAGGTTACCCCTATGCACATGAGAGTCCAGAATCACCTCAAAATGTTGCCCCCCATTAACATTAGTTAACGGTACAGGTACGGGGGGGAAGAACTGGTCTAAGGGGTGAGGAAATTTCAATTTTCAATTAACTGCAGTGAAAGACCGGATGGATCCGGTATAGGGATTTTGGCAAGTCTAATTCTGCTGTGACTAGGTTAATAAAATGTTTGATGGGGAAAGGCCTCACAAACTTAGGTCCCAATTTTTTGGAGGGTTGAAGAGACTGTGGATAACATGTGGAAAGGTAAACTCGGTCTCTCACTTTGAAAGGTTTTAGCTCAGTTCTCTTCTTGTCTGCTTGTGCTTTATAGACATTGCGAGTTTCTGTGAGAGCCTTTCGTACTACAGGTCAGGGATTTTGTAGTTGGGAGACCCACTCCTTCAAAAATGGCACCATGGGATCGTTGACAGGGAGTTCAGGCATGGGTTTGAAGTCTTGACCAGTAGCCACCTGGAAAGGAGTGAAACCAGTGCTGCTGTGTAGAGTTATTGTATGCCACTTCAGCAAATGGCAGAACAGTCCAGTTGTCTTGTTGATAATTAATGAAACATCTGAGGTACTGTTCCAATCCTGAGTTCGCTCATTCACACACCCCATTCGTTTGAGGGTGATGACTGGAACTGAGTCCTTGGTCAGTGCCCAGTAGGTCCAGGAAGGCCCGCCAAAACTTAGAAGTGAATTGCACTCCTCTATCTGAGATGATGCGTTGGGGTGCTCCATGTAGTTGATAGATGTGATACAGAAATAGTTTGGCAAGGACCTAGGTGGATGGGATCTTCTGACACAGGATAAAATGCACTTGTTTAGAAAATAAATCAGTGACCACCCAGATAACTATATTTCCTGAGCTTTCGGGGAGTTCCACAATAAGGTCCATAGGCTCCTACTGCCTGAAGGAGTCCCAGTGTTTTCCCTTGCCACTGCCTGGCCGAGGCACACACAGGACAACTGGCTACATAGCTCTCAATGTCCTTTTTGAGGGATTTTTGAATTTTTGAATCATGAAAAGCTCCCTAGAACCATGAGTCTCTGATTTTCTGAAATATAAGAGTTTCACCCCACCTCCACCCCCACCCAAGCCAGCCTATCTTGGATGGAGCAAACATCGCTGTGAGTTTGGAACCATTTATCATCTTTTAGGACAGCTTTAAGGGAAGAAATCACATCACTGGCTATTGGGGTTTTTCCTCTTGTCTGTGCCTGAGTGGTTACTTGAGCTGCCAGCTGATGGGATGGGAGCACTGGCTTAACAATTTCTGCTTTGGACAGTGTGTGACAGTGAGTCAGCCAGGAAATTATTTTCCCCTGAGAGTTAGCACAGGGTGAAGTCAAAACGGTTGAAATATTGTGCCCATCGTGTTTGTTTAGGGGAGAGCTTACGAGAAGTTTTCAGGGCCTCTAAATTCTTTTTTATTATTATTATTATAAATATTTTATTAGTTTTATAGTTATAAACAAAGAATCAAATTAAATACAACTCAACTTAATACAATCTTTTTCAACTTTCTCCCACACAAAACAAAACATACATTCTTTTAAAAACTTACGTAAAATACTTAAAATAACTATGGGTGTTGCTCAGCAGCACCCCCTCCACCACACTTGCCTCTAAATTCTTGTGATCAGTCCACACTTCCAAATATGTTTTACTCCCTTCTAAGTGCCTCCAGGCCAGGAGTGCCCATCTCACTGCATAAGCCTCTTTTTCTCATATCGCCCAACGTTGTTCAGTTTCAGAAAGCTTCTAGGTGTAAGCGCAGGGTTGCAGATGTCCGCTCTCATTTTCTTGCAGCAGTACTGCTCACACAGCCACATTGCATGCGTTGGCTTGTATGACAAAGGACTTTGTCGGGTCAGGATGCTTCAGAACTGGTTTAGCTGCAAACAGGCATTTGAGCTTCTCAAAAGCAGCTTAACATTCCACTGACCATTTTAGCGGTTGACTAGGCTTGGGCTTGTCCCCTTCTTTTGTTTTTAGCAAGTTCGTAATGGGGTGGGCTATTTGAGCAAATGAAGGAATGAATTGCCTGTAAAAATTGGCAAATCCTAGGACGTTTTGGATATTCCCTCCTCACCCAGCTTCTCCCATCACCCTGCAGAAGCTGCCATCAGCATTCGTATTGCCAGCCCCCAGCTACTGGGTCAGTCAGCTGGGGCAGAGCCTGCATCCTTTCCCCAATCTTAGGAGAGCAGCTGGCAGTGGAAGAGGGGAAAGGGCTGCCAAAGCCAGCTCTTCCTCAGGTGCTTTTTAGGAAGGAAAAACCCCTGAACTCCTGCATGGAACCCATTTGAAAATAGCCACATCCCCAAGGATAAGGGGACCCTTATCAAAGACTCTATCTTCAGCAGCAAATCCATGCTGAATTGACTTTCAGAGGGGTCCGGCAGGACCCCAAATCCACCTTGTTGCCTGAGACAGAGAGCAAGATTAAAATCTTCAACAAGGGGAGCTCCTTTGACCCTCACTTTCCAACTGTCATTTTGTAAGAGCAGCTGCATTTTATACGTTACACAGCTTCATATTCAGATGTGTTATCTGGAAAATATCAACGTGGCAAAGAGGAATTTCCTGCTTCAACCAACATGGAGATGTCCCCGAGCATTCAAACAGACCATGGCAAGAACCAGCCTGTGTTCGCCTCCCAATCACTTGTCCCATCAGAGATGCTTGCTGACCCACCGAGCCTTTGAAGTGGGCCATCCACCCCTGGTCAAGCAAGAGGACCACTGCCCGGTGTTCTGGGTGGTTTCCAGTCCTGGCTGTAGGGATGGAGGGTGGATGCTGGTTCTACTCAACAGAGGCAACCGCAAATCTGCAGGAATTAGTGCCAAAATCTGCTTAGAGCCTTTCAGACAAAGCTTTCTCTCTTCCAACAGAGCTATGGAGATGTCAGGGAATGTAGTTCAAAGAGGGGAGAGACCGGGTCCGTAAAATTCTTCTGGTGCAAGTGCAAAGAACAGCCTGACCTTCCCCAGGTTTTCATAGCTGGGCTCGTCTCCTTCCCCTGGCCCTCATGAGTCAGTCCTGGCAGAAAAGGGGGAGGTGGGCTGCCCTTGACCAGAGGTTGGGTACAATGGATCAGATAATGATGTAAAATGGATGGGTTTGATGCACAAAGGGGTACCTTCCTCTCATATATTTATTTTACTGATCAATTTATACCAACCCAATTCCAAATCTTTCCTTGAGGAGCAGCAGTTTTTCTTGGCTTATGCAGAGAAGCCTGGCCCAGAACTGAGACTGCAGTTCTCCACTGTACACAGCCCACAACCACTGCCCTGACCCTGACTGCTGTTTCTCCAGACCTACACAATTCAAATTTCATTGTGGCAACCTAGGCATATTGACACACGTCTTTCAAGAGACGTCCATTCCTCACAGCAGACATATTACCAGATGCTACTTTTCTACCAGAATTTATAATTTCATTATTAGTAAATATTTTTACCAAAATAAGTAAATGTACCCCTTTGCACTACTTTCCACTGTTTATGTGTCATGTGCAATCATTTGTGTTCTTTTCCCCATCAGACCTTCAGTCCAATCATATCCAGATTCGGCCACCTGACATTTGGGACACGCCTGGCCTTCAAGATCTTTTGGCAGGACATGCATGAGACGGTAGCCAGAGGAACTCCCGTCTTAGTCTGCAAGCGTTTCTTAAGCATCCCACTTGTTCAGGCTATACCCTCCTGGGTCCATCTTCAACTCCACGGCCAGACATACCACCCATCGTCCCAGCCTGATCGCAATCATAGGTTTACTGAACAAAGGTACGCTAAGCTGACTTTCTTCCATTCACATGTTTTTTTCTGTAACCTGCAGTTATATTTGGTCTACACAGAAAAGCTGCCCAGGTCCTGCTTTGGGTCGTGCTCTTTCAAATCCTGTTCCAGCCCCTCCTTGTTGTGTCTGCAGTCTGCCTTCTGTGAAGAGAACATAATTTCACTTTTCTAGTCCTCGATATAAGCAAATCAACCAAAGGTTTAGCAATCTGTAAACTGCCTTCTTATTTTAAGGTTCCTCCAGTTTCACTTTGTCAACCTGTCCCCCTCATGGCAGCCTTTCTGTGTTTTTCCTTGGGCCTTCACGGCATTCCTTTCCGATCTGTTCCTTGGCCCAGCTGTCTCCGGATCTCCCCCCCCCCATCTGTTGCCTCTGCAGGCGGCTCCGTTAGCCCTTTTCTCTCTCCCACTATGGTTTTGCAAGGATAGGCAGTCCTCAATTTACAACAGTTCATTTAGTGACTGTTCAAAGTTACAACGGCACCGAAAAAAGTGACTTATGGCCCATTTTTCACACTTGCAACCGTTGCAGCATCCTCATAGTCACATGATCAAAATTCAGGCGCTTGGCAACTGACTCCCATTTGTGATGGTCGCAGTGACCCGGGTGGGGGGAGGTGTCACATGATCCCCTTTCGTGACCCTCTGACAAGCAAAGTCAATGGGAGGGGAAGCCGGATTCGCTTCATAATCGTGTGACTAACTTAACAAATGCAATGATTCACTTAACAATTGTGTCAAGAAAGGTTGTTAAATGGAGCAAAGCTCACTTAACAAATGTTTCACTTAGCAACAGACATTTTGGGCTCAATTGTGGTTGCAAGTCAAGGACTGCCAGTGTCTGTCCCGCCCATCTCCCCCACCAGCTCCTGCCCTCCCCCCTTCATCGGTCTCCCCATCCCCAGAACTCCACGCCCTGTGCTCACATTTGGTAGCCCAAATCTTCCCCACCACTTTCCTTGCTGCTCCCCCCCCCCTCCTTCCCTCCACTTTCTGTTTCTCCTGCTGGGAGACCCATCTACTTCCGACAGTGCAACTTCCTCCTCCTGAAGTCCTGCATCCCCCGGTCATTTCCCAAGATTCACTCCCGACACTTCCAAATCAGGGTCTCTCCCACATTCCCTCAGCCCTCTACTACCCGTCCTCAAACATCTCTGACTTTCCACATCAGCCATCCATTCACTGTTTTCAATGCACGCCCTGTATGTAAATGCAGGGACAGAATTATGCTTAAACATGACACTTATGCATCTGAAGTCCACAGATTGGGCTTTTTTCCCTCAGCAGAGAGCCCCCCCCCTTCTCTTTCATTCTTAAATTGCTTTTCTGTCCTCCTTCCTCTCATTCCCATCCATCCATCATGTCACCAGTCCTGCAATGTTATTCTTTCAGAACATTTTATAAGGTTTCCAAAACTGGAATTCAGTCCTTCCATGATCACTATTCACTGCAATGTAAAGTTCCTAATGTATGAATTCTTGCTTTTCACAAGCACCCCAAAAGCCCAAATTCACCCAAATCATCCTATTTCATTCAAAATTAAACCAGATTCTTCAGCTGCTTGCAGGCATTCATCTCTTCACTTACAACATGATGATACCCCTTCAGTTCCCAGACATTGCAACTTCCATCTTTTTCTTGGTTTCACAACAACATACTGTGGCTGGGATTCTTTATTTTGCTCATTAATACACGCTAATTATCATTTCCTCTTACACACCGAGATACAATCCTCCCTATGCCAAGGGCATCACCAGATGCTGGCCTCCACTGCTTCTCCCGGCTTTTGTCAAGCGTGGCCTTCCCAGAAGACTTTTTAGTACCGGTAATAGGCAGAAGGGGCAGGCGAGGCTGTGAGCCTTAGTTACATCCCTGCCACGTGCTGCATTTGGTGTAAATGGTGCAAATGCCAGACCAGACCATTTTGCCCAGTGTCTTGCTCACCCTTCTCTGCAAGGCCTTCTAGAAAGTACCTTGGCAGTCAACCGACAGTTGTCGAAATCCCACAGATGTGCGCAGGGCCACGGCATATTCAGAATATGACTGCCAAATCTAAAATTCAACAAAGAGAAGATGGAGGGGGTGGAGGAAGAGGAGGGAGGGGCTAGGAAAGGGAAGGACGCCTCCTCACAGCAGGATAATAGGGAGGGCAGAGCCAAGCAAATGAAGATTTAAAGAAGACTTCTAGGATAATTGAAGTAGGTCTCCAAGGGTTTTGACTCTCAAAAACTTAATAATTCCACTTACTTTTTAAAGACATCTACAGATCTTGTAACACTCGCTTCTCTTTTGGCGTCAGAGTTCTGGCATGCATAAAATATGCAGATCTTTGTCAATATTTTAACATAAATCCAGTGATGGAGTCACACATGTTTGAGCAGGCTCAGTTAACTCTTCCTTTTGGTCAGTCTTCGCTAAAAGAGAAGGCTGATCCGAGAGTCTGCAGCAGGGCGTGGAGGGAACCCAGGCGAGCTGCCAAAAGCCAGAGAATATTTGGACTCTGAGAGGAGCTTCCAGGCCAGAGATGTTCACTGCCTTCCTGGAAGCCAATTAGCTTTGAAGAAGCCCCACACTGGCAGCATTTAGCAGGGATCTCCCCCCCCCCACCACCACCACCTCTGTTGGGATTAGGAGAGTCCTCAGCCAGTCAGGACGGATCTTGGACAGATCAGCAGCAGGACAGATCAAAGGTTCTTACAGCCCAGCCATTCTTTATTTATTTGTGACATTTTAATCAGGGCAGCAGCCAGTTTCCAGCACAGCCAGGGGGGGGGGGCATGAAAATAGCCGCCCTCCTGGCTTAATCCCCAGCAGGAAGAGAAAATCTTCTGACAGTTTGCTCCTGAAGGGCTCAGTTCTGAGAGCACAACATTTTTCAGCTGTGCGGCTGCACTTATACAAATACTATTGTCAGTATTACTACTTCCAGCCAGAGAAGTGCAGGGAATGCAGCATCAGAGTTAGTACGGGGTGGAAAGTGCTCCACACAGGCATTTTGCATTAAATGTTCAAGCTTAACTGAACAGGAAAAAAGGCAGAGGTGGTGCTATTAAAATTTAGCATTTTGCTCCAAATTTCAATGTTGTGACACACAACATAAGTGACTCACCCCACCCCTGCTCCCCAACCTTCAAGGAAGTTCAAAGGAATGTGCTTCTACATTCTACAACCTACCTCCAGAAGCGGTGGATGCTCCAACACTGGAAGTTTTTAAGAAGAGACTGGACAGCCATTTGTCCTAAATGCTATAGGGCAGCGGTTCTCAACCTGTGGGTCGCAACCCCATTTGGGGTCGAACGACCATTTCACGGGGGTTGCCAAACAACGCAGTCCGCCATTTCCCCCCCCCCTTTTCCTTAGCTGTGCTACTCCCTCTTATTTTATTGGCTTTTGAAAGCCAATAGGATAGACTCTCTTGAATAGAGTCTAATTCTATTGGCTTTCAAAAGCCAATAGGAATTGTCCAGGCTGTCTCTGCCCTGCTGAGCCCGCCAAAAGTCCCAGTCTGCAAACGGTGCTGCAAGTTGTCTGCAGCGAAGGCGAGTGGTCCGGAACTTTCCACCCCTCCCTGCTGAGCAACTACTAAAAATGTAAGTAAAAGAGGGCCAGGGGTGGGAGGTGGGAGGCCGGCGGGCGCAGGGAGGGCAGCTGGCGCATGTGGGGGCCGGCAGGTGCCTTACCTCCCATGGGCTGGGCCAGCTGGTGGCCCAGCCGGTGGTCGCCCTGCGCTGTCGCTGCTGCTTTCCCCGGCCGCCCAGGAACACCTGGGCCTGCCTGCCGCCGCCCCAAACGGGCAGCAGCGAAGGCAAGGCTAGGAGGGCAGCGGCAGGCGCAGGGAGAGTTTTTGGTGCCCGTGGGGCCCGGCGGATGGCTTACCTCCCCACCAGTCTGTGGTCGCCCTGCGCCGTCGCTGCCGCGGCCGCTCCTGGGCCTTCCTGCCGCCGCCCCAAACGGGCGGCAGTGAAGGCAAGGCTAGCGGGGCAGCGGCGGGCGCAGGGAGAGTTTTTGGCGTGCGTGGGGCCCGGTGAGTGGCTTACCTCACTTGGGCTGGGCCAGCTGGTGGCCCAGCCCGTGGTCACCCTGCGCCGTCGCTGCTGCAGCCACCCAGGAGCACCTGGGCCTGCCTGCCGCCGCCCGTTGCCTCGGCCGGCGCAGGGGGCAGCACCGCGCATGCGCGGCGCAGGAGGTAGCACCACACATGCGCGGTGCTTGACAGATCGGGGGTCGCGACCTAAAAAAGGTTGAGAACCGCTGCTATAGGGTTTCCTGCCTGAGCAGGGGGTTGGACTAGATGACCTCCAAGGTCCCTTCCAACATTATTATTATTATTATTATTATTATTATTATTATTATTATTATTATTATTATTTACACACAATCACAGCAAACGATCACAACTGTGGCCACTCGCTCCCCATCTGGGGCCAGGGAAGTGGAATTCATGCAAAGGCTTCCAAGTGTGCCAGCAAAGACATGGCTGCCCATGACAGTGAAGGCTGTCGCTCACTACGGGCATCAGGCAAGGGACGAGAGCAAAGTGTTGACCTAGTTGCACAAAAAGGGCAGAGGCTGCTCTCAGACATAGACACAGACACATATACAGACACACACAGACACCAGCCAACTGCCATAGATGAAAAGGGAGGGGGGCAGCCTGGGAAATGAGGCAGAAGCTTCCCAAACAAGTAACAGCCGGCTTTTGGGGAGAAGGAAAGGGCCAGGACATCTTGGGACCCCCAGTTGGTCCCAAAGCAGGCAGTTCTTCCACTGGCCCGGCTCTCCTCTCACAGATTTATGCCCTTTTTCTGGGGAACTCCTGCAGCCCCACCACCCACCCGGCACTTTTATAGTTTCAGGAAACCTCGTGGGCAGCAGGGTTGTGCTCTGCAGCCCTTCTGAAGAAAAAGTAGACACAACTGTGAAAGCGGCAAGGAACCTGATGCCCCTTCTGGAAGTTGTAGGGCCAATGCCCAGGTCCGGAGGGGTCCACGGATGCCCCTTTACCAAGACTGAGGGAAGCTCAAGGGAGGGAGGGAGGGAGGGAGGGGCAGGGGGAGGAGCCAGCCGGATGTCACCATTTTGGTGGCTGAGAACACAGCAGCTCTGCCAGACTGGATGGGCGAGAAGTTGAGTCCTGCCAGTGAACTGAGTGGCAATCCTGGGCTTGAGGGCCTCCGAGGCTGCAGGGCCTCCATCCATCAGGTTGAAGAAGGGGAGAGGGATCGGTCTAGACACCAATCACAATTTCTTTGTCTTCCGCATTTTTAATTTCTAGGGAAATTCTAGGAAATTAAAAATGGCTATAAACCTTTATCAGCCTTATAAAGTTAATGCTTAATATTTCATCATGGAGTGCAGGTGGGTTATCTACAGCTGATGGCCTTGGGAGTGTCCTTCTCCACCCCCACCCCCACCCCCTCCCCCTTTCTTTAAAATATGAATCCCTCTTAGACTGAGGGCCGGGAGGGAAGATTGCCACATTCACTGGGCAGAGCAGGAAGGTGTTGGCGACCACGAAGAAGAGCAGCAAAGAGGCACGAGGCTCCTTTGACTTCCATGCAGCAATTCCATCGTGCCAGGCTGCCACCCCCTCAGGCAATTCTGCACCCACCTTTGACTCTAAGGCAGCCAGGCAGTTGTTCATCGGCAAGGCTCACTTAACAGCTCAAATATTACAACACCACACAAACCAGGCAGACTCCAACAGCTGCTGCCAAGGGCATCCCTGCCTCCCTGGGTAGCTCTCAGGGTGACTCCCATCCTCTACCTGCCCCCCCTCCCAACTTCTTTCAGCCTTCAGATGAGGGGCTTCTTTTTGTTTAGTCCCTCCTCTACTTGGACTGCCTGGCCCAGAATGCGAGTTGGGCTTTCAGACAGTCTCTCCCCATCTTTTCTCGATCAAGGCTTGGCTGGTTCTAGGAAGCCCAGAGGAGAAAGGCTGACCGCCTCAATACTGAACCCTAACCTAGTTTTCGGGTTTTTTTTTTTTCCTGAATTACCCCTCCTATGTTTTCCTTATTTTCCGTGCACAAGAGATACAAATGGCGGTCTTTAATCCAGCAAACACATGTGGAAAGGCAACGGTGCCAACACATGGATACATGGACTCCCTGAGACCAAATGCTGAGTCAGCAGCACCCCACTTTGACGCTGCATGTCCCTGAATGTGCCTGCCTAGGCAAGAAGCCTCCGCCCTTAAGGGCCAGTTCTTCCCAAAAAGCAGGACTCCCCCTCAGGACAGAGTTAGAGGAGGGAGTGACCACTCCCTGCCTTCCTTTCTGCCAGGCTGAAGGTCCTTTCCAGCAATTAGATTCCCTTCAGAAGCAAAGTGAATGGGTGGCAGAATTTATCTGCACATCACACAGACACACTTTTAAATGACCTTCACTTCCTCCTTCCCTGTCCACAGTCCAGGGCACCAATGCAACTTGGGGAGCTCTGCAGCTGCTCCTTAGACCCATAGCACACACACACACACACACACACACACACACACACACACACACAGCACCCTCAGAATCTCCTCTGGGAGGATGCAGGGCTTTCCCCATCATATCCTCCCTTGCAAAAAATAAGTCTCCATTAGAAAATCCGCTCCACAAAACTTTGTGAGGCTCAGATTTGTGCTCTCAGGAGCAGCGCACCCCCCTCTCCCTTCCACGGTATTTCTCCTCCCAGCCAGGCCTACACGGACCATCCCCTGCCCGGAAAGCAGCCCTCCCCCTCCGTGGAGTATCACTCTGTGAAGCAGTCCTGGGTGGAAAGCCCCACGGGCTGCAACTCCTCCCGGGGCTCGAGGGCCTGAAGGCAACACCTCCCTCGTCAAAGGCCCCCCAATCTGTTCCCCTAACAGGAGATGCAATCCCCCCCCGCAGCCCTGAGCCAGAAGCCTGGCGTGAAGGGAGCCTTCAGCAACCGGCCGTTCTCCGGGACGGCCCCGCCGCAAAGCCCCACGGACAGCCTGCCTAGGCAGCAGAGGCAGCTAGCCGCCCAGCCGCTTGCAGCCGGCAGGCCCAGCCGCTTGCAGCCCTGCGCAGAGAGCGCGGACGTCTGACGGCGAAGCCAGCTCGCTCAGGTCCCGGCCAAGGAAGGGGCCACCGCCGCCCTCCCTCCGCCCGCCCGCCCGCCCGTCGCGCATCACCGATCCCCGCGAGAGGAAGCCGGTAGGGCGCCCTCCGGGGACTCTCGGGACGCGCTTCCCGGACCCCGCGCGGGAGGTGAGGCGCCGCGGGAGCTCCCGGGAGCCCCTCCGGCCCAGAAGTCGGGGTCCTCCCCGGCGCTCCTGTCGCTCGCCCGGCGCCGGCCCTTGGTTGTCCGCCCGGGGAGGCTTTGCGGGCGGAAAACGCGCGGCCGCGCCTCGAGTTGGGGGCGGCGGCCAGAGCCGCGGGGCCGGGGAGACGCCGCCCGGAGCGCGACCTACCTGCGACATTTGCGGACGGAAGTTGATGTCCTTGAGGTCGACGGAGCCGGGCGAGAGGTTGTGCAGCAGCTGGCAGAGCAGCACGCCGTCCCGCAGCGCCTGCGCCAGCTCGAAGACCACGGCCGAGGGCCAGACCACGCGGTGGTTGGCGGGCAGCACCTTGCAGTCGATCAGCCAGCGCCCGCACTGTCGCCACTCCGCCATGGCGCCCGGGGGCCGCGCGGCCGCGCGCGGGGGGCTGCCTACGCGGACGGGCACCGCCATCCTCGGCCGAGACGGGCGCCGCGCCCGGGGGCCTCCGCCATGGACGGCGAGGAGGAGGAGGAGGAGGAGCCGCGCCGCCTCGGGGGCTGCCTGCCGGCCCGCGCCGAAGCTCACTGCGGAGGGCGCTGCTGAAGGACGGCGGAGCGGGGCAGGGTGCCCCGCCGCCGCTTCATGCCCGCCGGCCGCGTCTCTCTCCTGCTCTGGGCCGCCCCCGGCCCGCCTGTCCGTCCGCGCCGCCTGCTCCCAGGCTGCCCGACCGGCGAACAAAGAGCCCCGCCGGGCCGCGACCGCTCCAAGCCGCCGGGCCGGACCTGAGCTCTTTTGTGGAGAGGCGGCGCGGCGGGTCCCCTCCCGCCCCTTCCCTCTCCGCCCCTTCCCCGCCCCTGCGAGCCGGCCGTGGGCGGGGAGGGCGCGGAGGGGCGGCCAAGGGACGGTGTCGGCTCCTCCCTGGCTCCGGAGCGCGCGCCTTTCCCCGGGCGACGAGCTGCGAGCTGAACCGGGCTCCCGCGAGGCCGCGGACTCCGCGCCAGCGCCGGCCTGAGAGCTGCTGGCAGGCTCCGGCCCGGCGAGGGGAAGCGGAGGGGCGGCCGGGGAAGCCTCCAGAAGAGCCTTTGGTGGGGCGGCGCGGGGCGCGAAGGAGGCCGAGGTAGCGGCTGGGTTTCGGCCTAGCCTTGGGGACAAGCCCACCTCCGTCTCGGCCGAGGAGGGTGCCCCGTTTGCACCTCTCCTCTTGGGGCTGTGGAGCCCGAAGACGAGGGCCGGCCTTGGGGGCCGCCTGTCCCCACACGGCGCCTGGAAGGGGAGGCCGCGCGGGGTGGAGCTGCTGTGCCCGCCGCCTCTTTAACCAGCGTCTCGGCCGCTTTTTTTGCGAAGCAGCGCCGAGTTTCTTGGGACTTCGATAGTGGCAGTTGGGCGGGGGTGTTATGTATTTATGGAGCAGAAGAGGGCAGGAAGAAACGAAATAACGGTGGGAAAGAAGGAAAGCGACGGGCATCTCCTGTCGAGACGCTCTTCAGACGCGCCCTCTGCATCGCTCTCGCCCCCACGTGCAGGTGCGAGATGGGCGGGGCATGGTTTACGATACCACGCCCACTGCCTGCATGCAAATACTGACCCCCCCCCTTTATAAGCAACTTCTTCAGTAGCTGCAAGTAAAAGAATAAGGGAGCTATTGCAGTTTTCATCCGAAGCCAATTCAGAATTCTAATGCGAGACAGCAGTACATAAAAGCATTATTTATTTATATCCCATTTTTATTAGTTTTACAAATAAGGGGCAAACATATTCAACACACCTTTCTCCTCATATTTTCCCTATAATACATCTGGGAGGAGGCTGGGCTGGGGGGGTGAAGAAAGAGGAGGGGGACTGGCCTAAAGTCTCCCAGCTGGCTTTCTTGGCCAAGGGAGCACCTGAACTTTTAGTCTCTGGCTTTTAGCCATTAAAACAGTCTAATGGAAAACCAACCCCACGAAAAGAGGTCTGGAAGGGGAATCCCCCTTTCAATGTGGGTGCCAGAAGTCGAGGAAGAGGAGAGTTTCAAGAGGAGCCCAGCGCACCACACGAGTCACTGTCCAGAGATTCACAGGTTCATAAGTGCCAAGGTGAGATGTGGCCTAGATGCTGTGCTAGAAGCAAGCGCTGCGTCTGGCTTGGTGGTTCATCCGCTGCCTGGCAGTCCCTTCCAGATGTGACCTGGTCAGAGCCAAGAGGCCCTCTCGGCATGTGACCCCCATCCTGCAGCAGGGCGAGGGCAGCTCCGGACAGTGGCACCATTCCTGAAGAACTGGGATTGTGGCTTCAACTATAAAACACCATGGCTTGATGCAATATGATCTTTGTCTGCAGTCTCCACCCTGCCTCCTAAACAGTTCTGGATTACCAACTATGGTTGGTCCTAATAAAAGACACAACTGGTTTGTGAAAGTTCATATCTTCATTCTTTTAAGGGTCTAACATACTCTGCTTTGTTTCTACATGCTCATGTGTGCAGACATTTTTCAAATATTGTACAGTCTCAAATCTGCTTCCTCCTGCTGGTGGCATGTGGTAATTGCAACTCATCTCTTGGAAGATTTTAAGCCTGGTGCCCATTAATGACTTCTTTGCAACTTTCAGCACTGTGGTGCCTTAGAGCGGCTTCCTCTGCAGCTAACCTTCTGGGCGGGGAAATGCTGCCATCTCTTTAGGCACTGTGCCATTTGGATGGATCAGCAATGAACGGGTCACTCAACACGGAGTGAAACTTTCAATCCTGGTTCACAAAATAAAATTGCTGGTTTACTTTTGGAGGAGCTCTTTACAGCCTTTGCTGCCTGTCCACCCAAAAACTGCTGATTTGATATAACATACTGCTCCCATATAAAGCCTTATTACAATTTAACCAGTTGGTCTGGTTGACGTAACATATTAAGGGTCTGGTTGAATTCCCATAACGCATGGAGAAGCTTCCAGTGAGGAATGGCAGACGGATATCCCATGGAGTGGGAGACATTTTAGCTGAAAATAGCAGCCTGGATGCTTGATCCAGGCTACCAAAATCCCTGGGGAAAAGAGAGATCTTGAGTTCACCCATGCATACTCCAGACAGATATTTTTGTGCGGGTAGACAGCAGAAACTGGTGCTTTTGTGGTCTTTTGCAAACAGCTGAGAGTTGCGAGATTCCACCAAGTTCAGTGCCACTAATGTAGTCTTTTTATGGACTTACGGTTTAACCATACCTCGCTATTAAATCACTTTGAAGCTTACTTTTTTTCTTAGTCCTTTTTAAAAATTGAGAACTTTTAGAACTTTAAATCGTCGTATTTGTTGGGTGAGGTCTTTTTGAATTAATTTTTTTTAAAAAATTACAAATTTAAGATTTTGCAAAGGTTAATTATAGTGCTGGTTTTATAACGTTTTAAATTCATTAAGCTGCCCGGAATTGCTGTGGATAGCAAGATGGGCAGCATATAAATTTAATTTTAAAAAATTAAGTGTTCAGATAGACTTGAATTAGAACTCTGAAATTGGCTATAAGAAATTAACTTTGAAATCAATTAAATTGTTCCTTCCCATGAGAAATGTTATGTTTATCTTTGGAAACAACTGATAAAAGGGCTTTAAACCGTGGACACCAGAGGACACGAAGAAAACACGGGCAGTCCTCAACTTACAACAGTTTGTTTAGTAACCACTCAGAGTTACAACAGCACTGAAAAAAGTGACTTATGACCGCTTTTCACACTTAACGACCACTGCAGATCCCCGTGGTGATAGGATCAAAACTCAAGAGGCTTGGCCACTGGCTCACACAATGGTCGCACGGCCTGGGGTCACGTGATCCCCTCCTGCCACCTTCTGGCGAGGAAAGTCAAGGGGGAAGAAGCCAGATTCGCTTAATAACCATGTGACTAACTGAACAACTGCAGCGATTCATTTAACAACAGTGGCAAGGGAGGTTGTAAAATGGGGCAAAGCTCACTTAACAAATGTCTCGCTTAGCAACATAAATTTTGGGCTCAGTTGTGGTCATAAGTCGAGGCTACTTTAAGGGATATCTATGATGAATGGGCTAAACAAGACTCAATTATAAATAAGTACGAGAAAGCAGATGTTGGGGGAACTAAAAATTGTTGGGTGAAAGAAGAAATAATACAGAATTGTTGTATTTGATCAAGCTTAATATAAATGGTTGTCATTTTTGGTAATGTTTAATGTATTTTGCTGGCCAGGACTATATGATAAATGCTTTAAAGATTTTACTCATTGTAAGAGAATAAATGGGAGGGATATGCTTAAATAGAAAGGGATATATAAATATGAAAAGATTCAAATTGGATTCAGTAGATATCGGGTTTTTTAATAGTTGCTATTTCAGATAACTCTTAATGGACTTTTGCTGATTAAGATGGAGAGGTAAGATTTTAAAGATTGGCTTGTAGAGAACACAGTGAGGATAAGGAATGAAGAGATAGTTGGATTCACTTTCAGAGTCGGTCCCAAAGGTGCTTTTTCAAGAGGCAACTGGACTTTCTTGTTTTTCTTTGAAGAGGTTTCTCTTCAAATCCAAGAAGCTTCTTCAGCTCTGACTGGATGGTGGAGAATGGAAGGATTTATACTCCTTGCAGACAGTTGGTCATTTGCATCCTTTTAGAGAGTCGTTGAGGCCACTTGGAGGCTTATCTGTTTCTCCAGGGTCAGCTGAACAGTGCAAACGGGTGTGGAGCCTTCTTGGAACTGTTGAAAGGACTGTGTTGTAGACTAGAGATAGACGATGTCGGATCCCTCCCCCTCTGTTGAGAGAGGGCTGTTCAGTTTGGACACAGATGGCCTCTTTGACCCCTCTTTCAAAGCAGGGCCTGGAGGCTTCCCTCTGCTCTTGCCACATTTTGGACAGAGAGGACCGCTGGTTTGAAAGAGGGGTCAAAGAGGCCATCTGTGTCCAAACTGAACAGCCTTTTCTCAACAGAGGGGGAGGGATCCGACATCATCTATCTCCAGTCTACAACACAGTCCTTTCAGCAGTTCCAAGAAGGCTCCACACCTATTTGCATCACTCAGGTGACCTTGAGGACACAGATAAACTTCCAAATGGCCTCAACAACTCTCCAAAAGAATGCAAATGAACAGCTGTCTGCAAGGAGTATAAATCCTTCCATTCTCCACCATCCAGTCAGAGCTGAAGAAGCTTCTTGGATAAGAAGCGAAAGTCTTCAAAGAACAAGAAAGTCCAGTTGCCTCTTGAAAAAGCTGTCAAAGCAAGAACATCCGATGTTAGCAGCATTGACATTCGTAACCATGACATAAGCACTTTTAGGACAACCATGAGCTGGATGATTGAGAATCTCTATAGACTTTAGAGACAGTGATAAGTTGTTAGTTTTTATGCTAGCTGGGGTGATGGTGATGAAGGGGGAGGTTTATTTTTCTTTTTCTGCACTTTTGATTTTACAACTTGCATTGGCCCCCAAGGATTCACAGGCTCAGAGACATCTCGATCATCTTGCAAGATTTCTGCCATCTCATTCAGCATCCAAGTAGACATCCGAGAGCATCTGTCCTTGGGGGCTAACTAGCCTGCAGTCTGTAAGGGAAGAAGAGCCCAGTGAGTCTGTGCCTCTATTAGCACCTTTTCCAATAGCAAATTTTGTTAGAAGGCCTAAGTTCTTGCAAACTGCAGCTCATTTCATCAGGCAATACATCTAAAGCCTACAGAGCTCTGATGAAATGAGCAGCAGTCGATTAAAGCTTAGACTTTTTAAAATTGTAGAACATAAAATAACAGGGCTGAAAGGGACCTTGAAGGTCTTCTAGTCTGTCCAGGGCAGGGGTCTTATATCAAGCCAGTCAAATCATTGCCCAGCCTATTTTTGAAAACTTCCAGTGATGAGTACCCACAATTCCATGAGGCAAGCTCTTCCATTGATTAATTGTTCTCACTGTGAGAAAATTTCTCCTTACTTCTAGGTTGGATCTCTCTTTAACAAACTTCCACCCGTCCTCAGGCGCTTTGGAGAACAAGTCAATCTCCTCTTCTTTACGACAGCCCCTCAAGTATTGGCAGACAGCTATCATGTCCCCCCTCATCCTTCTCTTACATAGGATATAGACATACCCATCTCCCTCAACTGTTCTTCATGTGTTTTAGCCTTCAGACTCCTAATCATCTTTGTTGTTCTTCTCTGCACTCTTTCTAGGACCTCAGCGTTTTTTCTGTATTGTGTTGACCAGAACTGGATGCTGTATTCCAAGTGTGGCCTTACTATGGCGGTATAGAGCTGTATTATCACTTCTCGTGATCTTGATGCTATCCCTCTGTGGATGCACCCCAGGATTGCATGGGCTTTTTTGGTAGCTACATACTTAAGTGGTGGTCCATCAGGACACCTAGATCCCTCTCACAGGCAATATTGTCTAACCAGTCTTCTCTTGTATCTGTGCATGAGACCATTGACAGGGCCCAAAGCTCAACTCTGTCAGGGTCCTTCTGGATCTGAAGCTTATCCTCAGGTAGTCCTTGACTTATGATCACAATTAAGCCTAAAATTTATATTGCTAAACAGAACAGTTGGAAAGTGAATTTTGCCCCATTTACCTTTTCTTGGCACATTAGTTAAGTGACTCACTGCAATTGTTATTAACACAGTTGTTAAGTGAATCCAACTTTTCCATTGATTTTGCTTGTCAGGTCAGAAAACCCCCAGGCTACTGCAATCATCATATGTGTCAATTGCCAAGTGTCTGAATGTGACCATGGCGATGCTGCAACAGTCATAAATCACTTTTTTCAATGCCTTTGTAACTTTGAATGGTCACTACTACACGAACTGTTGTAAGTTCAGGACTACCTGTCTGGCTATTCTCTCCAGTCTGGTGTCATTGCAAATTGGATGAGTTCCCCATCTATCCCCTCGCCCAAATCACTGATGAAGATGTTGAGGTGTCCTGGGCCCAAGTCAGAGCGCCCCACTGCCTGCCTCCCTCCAAGGAGATGTAGTTCCATTGAGGATATGCTGGAGGGCTTAGAGAGGAAGGAAGCATCACATTTTCAGCTTGTTTCTTGGCTTAATTTAACTTTAATTTACTGAACACTTTACTGTTATATTTTGTTATTGTCAGTGCCTTTTTTCTAAAAAAAAAAAAAAAAAAAAAAAGGTGCCGGAACTCACACACGTCATTCAACCCGCCTTGCCTACCCTACAAGGTTCCATCCAAAAAAGGTGCCAGAACTCGGTTCTGGTAAGGTGACCAACTTTTTTACAATGAAAAGGAGGACACAAATAAATTGAAGAAAAAAATATCGTAAATAAAAGAAACATTTTAATCATTGCAACAATAATACAGAATATGCTATAATATGATAAATGCATAATAAAAACATTTGTAACAATAAAATGTTATATTGTAATTATGCTTACATGCCTATTAATTATTATTTAAATGAGTACTGCATGGGGTGGGCGGCGGAGGCAGGTGTTGTGGACCAGGCGCTCCAGGACGGCCACGTAGGTGTGCAGGGAGAGGTGATGGCAGCGCAGGTCCAGCACTGGGTAGACCACCAGTTGGCCCGGCCCATGGAAGGTCAACTGCCCACCATGCCCCCGCCCGCAGCCGCCCCGCCAACACTGCTATCCCATGTAGAGCGGGCCCTGCAGCTCCCAAAGCACCAGCTGCGCCGGCTCCCGTCCTGGGAAGCAGCCGGCCGCCAACACACCCCGCCTGCAGCCGCCCCGCCAGCACCACCGCCCACCCTGCGCAGCCCCATGTAGAGCGGGCCCCGTGGCTCCCACAGCATGGGGGGCAGCCAGCTGCCACCACCCCTCACACCCCCGCCCGCAGCAGCCCTGCCGCCCCTGCCTCTTGTGCCCGCAGCCATTATTGCCCTAGCAGGGCCGAAGATCAAGAGAAACTTACCGTGGCGTTGCTGCTCCAGTCTCCTCCGGGTATCTTCGGGACTAATTAGGAGATGGTGCAGTTGGGTAGCAGGGAGGGGTGCAAAGTTCCTGCCAATTCGCCTTCGCTGCAGACAACTTGCAGGTGCAAAGTTTGCCGGCCGGGTGTTTTGGCGCGCTCAGCAGCAATTCCTATTGGCTTTCGAAAGCCAATAGCAGGAATAGCACAGCTCATGCAAAAGCTGAAAAAAAAAAAACCATCAAAAAAGGTGCTTCTGAGGGGGAAAAAAGCCCTGCAGATTAGTCTTCAAATATTGAAAAGGAGGACATGTAGGAGGACACTTTTCGAGGGACAGAACTTACAAAAGGAGGACTGTCCTCCCTAAAGGAGGACGGTTGGTCACCTTAGTTCTGGGTGTTCTCTGAGAAAAAAAGCTCTGGTTATTGTTAGAAATCACCAAGGGCAGTATGCTGTGGTGATACATAAAATAAGTAAGTAAAACTTAAGATGAAACTAATTCGCGAAAAAAATGTATTTTCAGGCTGTTCTTAAAAGGGGTGGGTTATCTACCTTTCTATGCCGGAGATCAAGAAATCTGAAGGTACCTTAATATGTACCATTTGATCCTCTCTCTATTTTACACCGCTTGAATATTCTTAACATTGTCAATATGGTTTTAGTAAGAAAGTTATGATTTAAAGCGGTTAATAGTATATGTTGTTAAATCATATTCCCAAAATTTACAGTGTATCTATTTATGAAAAGTTCCCTGCTCAGATTCCTGCAAAAATGTATTCTTGGGAAAGGAAAAGTCCCGTCCCATCCCAGGTAGAAGGCGGGTGCCAGGAAACGGTCACAATCGGCCTCCGAACTGGCAGCTTGTTCACACAGCGGAAGAAGCAGACAATAGGAGCCCATCTGGCCAAGGGTTAATATGTGGTTAACAACATGAGCTATGTTAATTTTCAAATATATAGAATCGTGGTATTTTATGTGGCTGTTATCTGCTTTTTTCCATTTCCAGATTATTGCTTTACTACAACAACATTATTGTTTGAATGCCACGCAACTGAACTCAAGCAATTCAGCAAGGCATCTGACAAAGTAGACCACAACCTATTTCTTGGTAAGCTAGAAAAATGTGGGATAGATAGCATCACCACCAGATGGATTTGTAAGTAACAAACCATGCTTAACGAGTAGTCCTTAATGGTATTTTTGTTGTTGTTAGTTTCGAAGTCGTGTCTGACCCATCACAACCCCATGGACAACGTTCCTCCAGGCCTTCCTGTCCTCTACCATCTTCTGGAGTCCATTTAAGCTGACGCCTACTGCTTCAGGGACTCCATCCAGCCACCTCATCCTCTGTCGTCCCCTTCTTCTATTGCCCTCAATCTTTCCCAGCATCAGGCTCTTCTCCAGTGAGTCCTTCCTTCTCATTAGGTGGCCAAAGTACTTGAGTTTCAACTTCAGGATCTGGCCTTCTAAAGAGCAGTCAGGGTTGATCTCCTCTAGGACTGACCGGTTGGATTGCCTTGCAGTCCAGGGGCCTCGCAGGAGTCTTCTCCAGCACCAGAGTTCAAAGGCCTCCATTCTTTTGCGCTCAGCCTTTTTTTATGGTCCAACTTTCACAGCCATACATTACAACCAGGAAAACCATGGCCTTGACTGTACATACTTTTGTTGGCAGGGTGATGATCTGCTTTTTAGTATGCTGTCTAGATTTGCTGTAGCTTTCCTCCCCAGGAGCAAGCGTATTTTAATTTCTTGGATGCAGTCCCCATCTGTGGTGATCTTGGAGCCCAGGAAGATAAAATCTGTCACTACCTCCATTTCTTCCCCATCTATTTGCCAGGATTTGAAAGGGCTGGATGCCATGATCTTGGTTTTCTTAATGTTGAGTTTCAAGCCAACGTTTGCACTCTCCTTCTTCATCCGCATCAAGAGGCTCTTTAGTTCCTCTTCACTTTCTGCCATTAGAGTGGTATCATCTGCATATCTTAGGTTGTTGATATTTATCCCGGCAATCTTAATTCCAACTTTTGATATAAATAGGCAGGGTGACAGAATACACCTTGCCAGACTCCTTTCCCAATTTTGAACCAATCAGTGGTTCCGTGTTCAGTGCTCACTGTTGCTTCTTGACCCTCATATAGGTTTCTCAAGAGACAAATAAGATGGTCTGGTACTCCCATCTTTTTAAGAACTTGCCATAATTTGTTGTGATTCACACAATCAAAGGCTTTAGCATAATCAATGAAGCAGAAGTAGATGTTTTTCTGGAACTCCCTAGCTTTCTCCACGATCCAGCGGATGTTGGCAATTTGATCTCTAGTTTCTCTGCTTCTTTGAAATCCTGCCTGTACTTCTGGAAGTTCTCGATCCATATACTGCTGGAGTCTAGCTTGTAGGATTTTAAGCATAACTTTACTTGCATGTGAAATGAATGCAATGGTGTGATAGTTTGAACAGTCTTTGGCATTGCCTTTCTACATAGAGTGGGGTACAAGGTTCTGTTTTAGGCCCAGTACTCTTCAATATTTTCATAAATGACTTAGATGACGGAATAGAAGGGGAACTCATCAAATTTGCAGGTGACACTAAGCTGGCAATAATAGCCAACACGCCAGAAGACAAGCTCAGGATCCAAAAAGATCTTGACAGACTTGAACAATGGCCCCTATCCAACAAAATGATATTTAATGTGGAGAAAAGCAAGGTTTTACACCTGGGCAGAAGAAATCAAAGCTACAAGTACAGATTAGGCAAAACCTGGCTCAAAAACAATAACTGTGAGAGGGACCTTGGAGTCCTAGTGGACAATCACTTAAAGCCAGCCGTGTGCAGCAGCAGCCAAAAAAGCCAACACAGTGTTAGGCTGCATTAACAAGACCATGTGAAGTATTAGTACTGCTTTATAAAGCAGTATATATCAGGCCACATCTGGAATACTGTATCCAGTTTTGGTCACCATGTTACAAAAAAAGTTGTTGAGACTCTGGAAAAAGTGCAGAAAAGAGCAACTAAGATGATTAAAGGCCTGGAGACTAAAACATAGGAAGAAGGGTTGCAGGATTTGGGTTTGGCCAGTCTAGAGAAAAGGACTAGGGAGGACATGATAGCGGTATTCCAGTATTTGCTATGTTGCCACAAAGAAGAGAGGGTTATTCATCAAAGCACCAGAGGGCAGGACAAGAAACAATGGTTGGAAATTGACCAAACAGAGAAGCAACTGTGGAATTAAGGAGAAACTTCCTGACAATGAGGACAATTAACCAGTGGAACAGCTTGCCACCAGAAATTCTGGGCGCTCCAACACTGGAGGTTTTTAAGAAGAGACTGGACAGCTGCTTGTCTGGAATGGTACAGGGTCTCCTGCCTGAGCAGGGGGTTGGACTAGAACAGGACTTTCAACCAGTGGTATGGGTACCAACTGTGGTCCATTGGCACCTGGCAGCTGGTACACGACCATCCCAGAAAACTGGTAGTGGGGGAGGGGAATGAGCTGAACCCGGTGGCAGCACCGCACAAGCCTGAGCGAGAGACGGCTGGAGCTGCGGGGCTGTCAGGGCTCAGCGGAAGTGCCAGGATCCGCGCCAGACTCCAGCTGGAAAGCAGCACTGATCCTGGCGCTTCTGCTGAGCCCAGAAGAAGCGCCGATCAGCTGGAATGTTGCAGCCTCTCCAGGGTCTTGTGATTTACATTCAGAGGCTTGGCAACTGATTCATATTTATGACGGTCACTGTGTCCCAGGGTCACGTGAAGTGACCAAAACCTGCTGCAACCACCCAGCAGACGGGGGGGGGGGGGAATAAAAACCAAACACCCCCCCACCCCACCCTCACTGCCAATCCTCAACAGAAATGCTCACAACAATGGAAACCTCGGACGGGAGGAAGAGCGCCGCTGGGCGGGAGGGCAGGCAGGTGTCTTGCTCGGCTGTGTCTTGCGGGGCACTTTTTTCAGGGCCATCGAAGAGTCACTAAGTGAACTGTTCTAAGTCGAGGACTACCTGTACTATATCACTTTTTTCCTTTTTTTGTTTGGTCATCAAGTTTTTGACCCCTTGCTAGGCGACTGGTGGTCCTCGGATGTCGCCCTATCCTAAAAGTGGCCCAGTGGGTGAAAAGGGTGAAAAGGCCTGGACTACCGGTAGAAGACCTCCAAGGTCCTCCCAGCTGTAGTCTGATCGATGAAAGGGGAACCGGCCTCCTTTCCAAGCCGCCCGCGGAGACGACGCCGGGCGCACAGCCGGGAACAGCCGCCTCCACCTCCGCGCGCTTCCAGTGGCCTGGCGGGGGCGGCGACGGCCGGAGTTCCGCCCACTGACGCGCCCCCGGCCCTCCCCGCCCCCGCGTAGCGAGGAGACGCGCCGACGCCGCAGGAGGAGGAGGAGGGGGGCGAGGAGGGCGGGGGGCAGCCTGGGCGGCCGGCGCGGAGGGCCTCTCCAGGCGCCGCGCCCATTGCCGCCGCCGCCGCCGCTTGCCGGAGACCCCAGGTAGGGCGAGCGGGAGGCGGTCGGAGACGCTCTCGGGCCGGCTGGCCGCGGCTTTTCCGACGGGGCTGCTCCGTGAGCGCCACCCCGGCTGGGTGGGCCGCAGGGGGAGGCGCTGCCGCTCGGCGCTCCGGGACGCTCCGCCACCCCATCCCCTTTGCCCTCCCTTCCAGGCGGCCCGCCGCGCGTTCCCGTCCCCGTCCCGGGGCTCCCTGCCCGGCGCCGCTTCCGCGGCCCAAGAGAGCCGCAGCGGCCGAGGGCGATGTCGGCCAGGCCGCCGCTGTCCGAGAAGGCGCTGTCCGAGGCTTTCGCCCGCCAGCGCTACCGGGACGCCTCGCTGCTCATCTGGCAGCAGCAGCAGCAGCAGCTGGAGGCCCGCCCGCCGCCCGCCACCTACCTGAGCCGCAGCCGCAGCGCCTGGTACTCGCAGTTCGGCAACCAGGCCGTCCTGGTGCGGGACAAGGACAAGCTGGAGGGTCTCCGCGACGCGGGCCAGTCCCGCTTCTGCGCCCTGATGTGACCCCGCCGCTCGGCCCGCGACCCGGTGTCTCTGCAGCGCTGGCTTCGCGCTCCGGCTCCTGGACCCAGAGTCGCGTGCAGCATCTTGGAGTCATCTCGACGACTCTTCACGCCTTTGGCCCCTGCTCCAAGTGGCGGGCCGTTCCACCCGCTGACAGCTTGTGGCTCCTGACCTGCCCCTTGCGGTGTTTCGAGGTGGCTGTGCTGCTCCAGGCAGAAGCAGGTTCTGCCGGGGAGTTTCTTTCCCGATGGACCACCAAGCCTAAGGGTGAGCCAAGGGCAGAGCTGCTGGAAGGAAGGAGGGGAGCCCTGTGGGGTAGGAGCCCAGGTGCCTTCCCATCTTTACAAGCAAAAAGCCCCCTGAAAGGGTTCCCAGCCCCCCCTCTTGCATCTGGACCTTTCCAGGAAATTGGGAGGGGGAGAAAAGGAGGCAGGCCCTTCCCCACATCCCTAATGTGCTGGCTGACTGGAGCTGTAGTCCACACAGATTGGGTGAAGCAGAGATGGAAATGTAGCCCCTTTTCTGCAAACTCGGGGGTTGGGGAAGGCTGAACTCCACACAGGAGTTCCCTCTTGGACCACCAGTCAAATCTGGACCCAATCCTGGACCCCAAAGCCCTGCCCTGAAGTTTGTTTTGAACCCAGGGCAAGCTGGGTGATGTTGCTTCTTGGGGAAGATGCAGATTTTGCGCAACTCTGGGGCTCTTCTCTGGCTTCCCCTACTGGGCAGGATGGAGCTATTCCAGAGCAGCCTCCCCAGCTTCCTTCTGGGGTCCAGCCTGGAGGGTGAATGCGGCAGCACTCACTCTGGGCCTCCCTCTTGGCTGCTGGTATGGGTGCTGTGACCCCCCTTGTGCTCCTTGCAGGCCAGGCCAGCTTCTTTGCTGGGGGTGGACAATTGGAGGGTACGGGCAGAATTCTCTTGCTGACTTGGGGCCTGCTGGGATTCCTCCAGGGGTTTCAGTAGCAACATCTCCACATTCTTGGCTTTGGCCACAGCTTGCGTCGTTGTCCGATCCGTGGGCTGCTGGTCCAAATCTCAAGCAGGCTTTTGCCTAGTTCAGGACGGCAGGCACATGGCAAGGAAGCCAGCTGGGCATAGAGGCCATGTTCGTACCGACCAGCTGGGGGAAACCTGACTTGCACAGAAAAGCAGATGCTCGACCTAGAGCCTTTGGTCCCAATGATGAAGGCAGGTGGCCAAACTCTGTTCCAGGCGACGTGGTCGACAGGGCTGTCCAGGAGCCCCATCCGAGGACCATTTCCACGTTCTGGGCTTTCCAGACGTGTTTCCTTGGTCCTGGTGCAGACACAGCGATGAGGCCCCAGATGTGATGCCAGTGAGGACCCAGGAGGATTGAATTTTAAAGGACAATGTTCAGTAGCTTTCCTTTTCAACTGGACTTTGCTTTCAGAGACATGACTTTCAAATTGCATCAGTCAATAAAGAATAACTGCACGCACTTCTGTCCCCAGGCCTGTTAGAGTGTCAAGTACAGAAGTGGCATCTGCTCTTAAATGGGTCTTTGTTGCTTTATTTTTTTTCCAAACTGTTCTACTTTAAAACAAGATACAGAGAAAAAGACGGACGTGGGAGAAGACTAGGAATATACAAATAAAACATGCTTTATCTGGAAGTTACCAATACCTGTAAGTCCAAAGTCTATACAAAAAGAAACCCAAAGAATCCCAAACAATCCCATTCCCCCAAACTGAATCCACGTACAAGGAATAAGCACCAGAACAGGAAACTATCAAAGGTCCATAGCACCTGTTGGTTAAAAAGTCAGATACGTTTAAATTAAAAGGATTCCCAATTTTCTTTCAGAGCTTAGTTTTAAAAACAACACAAACCTACATTTTGTCTGCTGCTCTTCAAAATGCAGGATTCATTTTTAAGTGACCACTGGAGTTAATAAATAAAGTATTTCTATGTACATGAAAAAGATACTCAATTCCGGGTGTGTCGTGTGCAAAGTGCAGGTCTCCAGGGCAGGCTGGAGAAACAAAATAGCTCCTAAAAAATGGATGATCCTTACAAAAACATTGCTTGCCCACCCTCCCCTTCCCCAAAGCATATTCTCCCACCGTACCTTGAGGTAAACGTTTTGATTATTTGGAAACCTGCACTCGCACAACACACGTGTTCTCCTGGCAAGGAGGGAGCCCGGCCCGCAGTTCAGCCAGGGCACCACCTTGGACTGCCTGTTGTCGGGGGGGCCTTGCCATGGATCTGGCAGCCCCTGCTGCTTGGAGGGGGACAGAGCAAGCGACCCCCCGCCCTTCCAATGCCAGGATCAGAACGGAAGCCCAGGCTGCTGGGAGCAATGGGGCTCCGCAGGCTCCCTCTGCCCAGTGGCCAAGGAGCCAGGCTGTACGGCCTTCGTGCCCCCCCAGAGGGCGATGGGCGAGGCCGTCCTGCACAGGCAGACACAAGGCCTTGCCGAGGGTGTCTGAGCAACTGCTTGCTGGGCCCTGGTCGCGTCCACTGCCCTCAACAGGGCAGCCACCTCTGACAAATTTTTCACAACCAGAGCATGAATCTATATATTGATTAAAAAAGGTAAAAGAAATATCTAAAAAGGTACGCTTTAAAAAACAATCCACAGTACATGAGCTTTTCCCCTCTTATCTATAAAAAAAGATTAGGATCTTCATCCCAATGGAGAAGGGGAGATGGCTGCCTGGTGGGGGCGGGGGGAGTCGGCAGACCAGCAGATTAGAACATGGCCGACCGGCCGGCCTTGCCGCACTGGCCTCCTCCCACTGCAGTACCGTTCACTGAGGCTGCTCCCCCCTCCAAAATCCCCCCCCATCGCCTTCCAGGAGAATCAGCTCTCTGGCCTGGCCAAAGGAGCCTGCCAGAAAGGGCAGAAGCGCTCCCCCTCCGGGCTTCAGCCATGGTGCAGGCGGGGGGGGGAGGGCAATAGAGTCTCTGTCGAGTTCTCCTTCAGCATTTCGGGCTAAAAAAGGGGTTTAGAGACTTTAAGTGATGCAAATTGTTTGCCACCAAGTCTAGTTGGGCGTTTGACCTAATAAAAGCAGGAGGAAACTCTTCTGAGGAGGGATCGTTCTGTAACACCGAGTCCTTTAAAATGGCTGCAAAAGAGTGGAAAACGCAGACTTGGTCACGATGGAAGAGAGGAACCGTTAGAAAAATAAAACGAGGGGACAGAGATTCCAGTCCGGACAGGCCAAGAGTCCCCCCTGGTCATTCTGAGTCGCTGCTGTCGGAACTGGAGCCGCTGGAGCTGCTGCTCCCCGACTCGGAGCTGCTGCTGCTGCTGAGGTGAGACGGGCCACCGGACGGCGCCGAGGAGCCGGATTTTTCTAGCAAGCAGGAAGAAAAGGAGCAGAGGTGAGCGGTCAGCTGAGCCCCAGCTGCTTGCCCCCCCCACGGCTTTGGCCCGCTCCCCTCCCAGGTCTCAGGCCTGAGATACCCGTCTGTCTGTCCCTGTCTTCTTTTGGGCAGCAACCCCTGGGGGGAGGGGGCTTCCCTGCTTCAGCTCAAAGCCCCTACAGAAAGCAGCCTGGGAGTCTGGCCATGGGGAGGCGGGGTCCTGGTTGATGCTTGAAAAAGCTGGCTCAGTGCTCAGAAGACCACCAAGAGATCCCAGGGCTGGGAAACCTAAGAGTTGCTGTTGCCCAACTTTGAGGCAACTTCATGTTTTAACACATTTTTGAAACTCAAGTCTTCTCTCCCCCCGCCCCCCCAGCAGATTAATCAGTTATATCCAAGTGGCAGCTGAGACCAGCCCTGCCAATGGCTAACACAATGTGCTAGGATAGTGGGTGGGTGTTCTCCACACTGTAGCTTATAGGTCCACCATGACGCTGAGAAACTGAGTGAAACAGCCAGGACGTGGCTGCCATGTGAGAGCCAGGGACGAGGGTGGAGGAAACGGGGATGCGAGGCTGAGGGGAATCGGGAGACGAACCAGGAAGGCAGCCACCACCACAGGAAGGAAGGTGGCCAAATCTTTCCCACTGGAGACAGGTGGAGGAGAGGGACCGGAGTTTGCCCCAAAACATCAGAAGAACACGGCCTCCCGCAGCCCTTCAGAATCCCTGCATCTTTGCCCCCGCTCTGCTGGCCCAGAGCTTCTCCCTGAAGACACCTCTGGTGGGACCCTCTGTCTCCCCCCCCTTTGACTGTGAAAGGCAGATGGAAAGGCTGGGTGCCTCTGCTGTCCGCAATGTTGGCCTGCTTGCAGCTTTAGCAGGGCCCTCCTTGATCTCTGCCCCATGCCAAGGGAAACATCCTGGCGCTCCTGCTGCCAACACCCAGGCCCTGCAGCTCTTTGGGGAACCACCAGGCAGTCAATATTGCCTAGCAGGGCTGGCCATGGCAAGGCTGCTTCGGCCTCTTTGGAGACCCCAAGATGCCAGGCAGGCCGAGTCAAGGAACTCGACCTGCCTGGACCTCCAGCTGGACCACTCGCCCCTCCCCAGAGGTTGGGTTCCACAGGTATGCCCTATTTTGATAGCAAGATGGATGGAAGTCTAAAAATATAAACCCTCTAGCGGTAGGTTGTTAGAGCTCTCCTGGGAACCCAGCCCTGGCCTTCCCGGGAAGGGGCCTGGGGGCCAGAGCCTCGCCTGCCCTGGCGCTGGGGCAGAGATGAAGGGGGAGGCGGCCCCCGCTCACCTTTCTTGGCTGGCTTCTTGTTGTTGCTCAGCTGCCCGCTCACATCCTGCAGGCGCTTCTCCAGCTCTTTCTTCTTTTCCTGAGCCATCTCCTCCTTGGACTTGGCCGCTGGCTTCTTCCCACTCGCGGCTATGGGGAGGAAAGCGGGGGGGGGCTCAGACAGGAGGAGAGCCGGGATCCCAATTTCCCGGGAGGGCAAGAACCGGGATGGCCTATCAGGCTGCATCGGACGGAAGGCTCACCCGCTGCAGGCGCCGCAGGAGGCGTTGGGCTGAAGGCGATTCTGGACCGTGGTCCAGAGGGCCAGGGCTCAGCTGCCCCCTGCGACAAGGCCAGGGCCACGAGGGAGACGGGATGGCTCAGAAGGGGGGGACCGGACCACAAAGGGCGGGGGTCCAGCTCAGGGCAGGGATTACTCAGCCAGAAGCCCCTCAGGCTCCGCAGGCCTTCCGGGGGGCCTTTCAGCAGGAGATCAGGAGGGGCTGGAATCCGATCCCCCCTCCTTCCAAGGGAGTGAATGGGAAGGGCCACCCCCTTCACAAAAGAATACAAATTACAGAACCCCCCTCTCCCCATGGAACCCATCCAGCAAAAAGGGAAGCCCCCCTCCCTCAAGGTTGGCCCCTCCTGGAAAGAAATTTCCCCAACATCCGGGCGGCAGCTGCTCTCCTCCTGCCACGGAGAGGGTCCTTCTTTCTTCTCAAGCGGGTCCTCACCCCCAGCCTCACTCCCCCAGGCTCCAGGGACACAGGGTCCGTTGATGTGTAGAGAAAGGGAATCTCAAGAAGCCCGAGCTGAATTACAGAATGTGTTGTACAAACTCAGACTTCTTGGGATGAGATATCGAAGTGGGCCCTGACAACGAGCATGAGAGCAGAACAGAGAGTGAGTGATATATGAAGGAAATGAAGTGTGTATGACAATCTACATTCCTACTGATTGTCGCACACACTTTACTTCCTTCCCACGCTTAGCCAGCAGCTAACCGGCTGGCTGATAACTGACCAGGAATGCTTGGGGTCATTTCAACCTTATGTGTGGACGTCTGTGTGCAGATGTCCAGCGCTCTGCTTCCCTCTTCCTTCTCCTTTTGGGTGCCCCAGCAGCCTCTTCTTCTGGACCTTGCCCCAAACCTCCGAACGCGTGCCTCGTCCAAGAGGAGATGTCCAAGAAGGCCCTGCCGTCACTTTGCTGTGGCCGAGGAAATGTCCTCATTGCCGAAACCGTCTCCTGGGGTGAGAAGAGGACCGGCAAGGCCCTGGATCCTCTCTTCAGAAGTCCAGCTGTGCCTCCACTTCCCAAGGGGGGCCTGGCATGGTTGAAGGGGGTGTGCAGAGAGAGGAAAAAGTGGCAAGTGCCTGTCTGACCACTTGAGCTCCAGGATGTCTCTGCCATGTCGGCATTCTCTGCAACTCCAGCGTCCTTAAGCCGGGTACCTGCTTGCTCCAGGTGCCAGCACTGGCAGGGCCTAGGATTGGGGGAGAGGACTTCCAGACACGCTCACTTGAACACCCGTTGAAGGACCGTTTCAAGCCCTGGTTCAGGGACCCAAGGCTCAGCTCCCCATTTCCAGGAGGCCACCACAGGACCCTTGGGACACCCCTGAACACTCAGGCTCGACGGCAAATCAAAGGGGTGAGCAGCTTTTGGAATGGGCCACCCAGGTAGTTAAATCTCAGAATGGTCAACAGGATGTATGGTCCCCTCTCTTGAATTTAAGGAAGCCAGCAATCACTGGATTTGGGGGTAACCTAGACAGACACTGAGATCTTGATGACTGCATGCCCCAGTTGACCTTTTGGAGACCCTGAATGCTATCCAAGCCCCACCAGCAGTAGAAATGGGTAGCACTCCCTGGGAACTTGTGTGTGTAAATCTCTCTCTCAACTTAAGAGAGCAAGTAGATGAGGGTGGAGGTTCATTCTCCAAGCTTGTGGGTTCGTTTCCAAACGTCTCGTTACCAGGATAGGCAAATTCTCCAGCGGAATTTAGGGGCTGTCAGAGCCAGCAGACGCCCGGCCGACGGAGGTGTCTGTAGCCTTCTAAGTCTGCCAGGACAAAGTGCAAGAGGGCCATGACGCCAGCCTCAGGATTTGTCGATGTGATTAAAGGAAATTGTGAAGCACCCCTGGATTCAGAATGGTGGAGATGCAGCCTGTCTTCCCTTGGTGGACTTCAGCAAGGGCCTTTGGCTTGGGCCTTCCTTCCTTCCAGGTCCACCTCTTCTCCTTGATTGGATCAGTAGGATGGACACCGCCAGGAGCACTGCTTTCCCTTCTTCCCCTGTTTGCTTTAATCCAAATAGTTTCAACAGCTTCACCACGCTGGATTTCTGAGGAGGGCATATTTTGATCACCCAGTGGGACTTCCTCCCCTTCTTTCTCTGCTGTGCCTGTTAAACAACTGTATCCTTCAGTTGCTACAGCCAAGTTCCTTTATTATTTATAGAGAGTATCCTTTACTCAGAGTATTCCTCTGCTCCCTCCATTAAGTGCTTGTCTCTGTTAAACAATTGCCTTTCCCTTCTGATACTATGAATTCACGCTCACTCTCCCTAATCTCGTCTTTACAGGTAGTCCTCAAATTACAACCATTTGTTTAGTGACTGTTCTAAGTTACAACGGCACTGAC
Source organism: Bothrops alternatus (assembly GCA_034064705.1). NCBI lineage: Eukaryota > Metazoa > Chordata > Lepidosauria > Squamata > Viperidae > Bothrops > Bothrops alternatus. Next base: position 550,339 of record JARGCV010000340.1, read on the forward strand.
AAAAGAGAATTGTGACTGCTTTTAACACATATGACCGTTGCAGCATCCCCATGGATCACGTGAACAACCTTCGGGCACTTGGCAACTGGTTCCTATTTATGACGGGTGCAGCGCCCCGGGGTCACGTGACCCCCTTTGGAGACCTTCTGACAAGCCAATTCACTTAATGACCACAAGGTTCACTTAACGAGTGCAGTTATTTGTTTAACAACTGTGACAAAAAAGGCCATAAAATGGGGCAAAACTCAACAACTGTCTTCCTTAGCAACAGAAATGTCGGGCTCAATGGTGGGCGTGAGTCAAGGACTGACTGTATTTATTTGCTCCTCTGCGGAGCTCAAGGCAGGGAGGTGAGGCAGAGGGAGGCGCGGCGACTGGCCCAAGGGGTCCCAGGGAGACGGTGGGGCTGGGGTGGGCCTGGGTCTCCTCAAGTGGGGAATCTCCCAGGAGCCCACGCAGCTCCTGAGCTTCCACTGAGGGGCCCCAGAAGCCTGATTATACCAACCCTGCCATCTTCTGCTAGACAAGAGGGGCTCTCCTCGGAGGTTCTCACGCCAGTGTCTTCGTCCCCCCTTCCAACGGGCCTGGTTTAGTCCTTGCCAGGTACAGCTGTCCTTGGGCCGGCAGTCTATAATCCATGGGGGGGTGGGGGGTGGGGGGTGTCCCAGAATAGCCAATCAACCATTCACCCCAGTCACCTTTTCTCTTCCAAGTCCTCTTTCGTGGTTGAGGGAAAAGGGTGGGCCAGAATCCCACTGGGGCCCCAGGCTCTTGGCTGCTTCCTAGATCTTCAGGGTGCAGCCACTGCAGCTGGTCTCACCAAATCCACCTGCTCCAGCAGGAAGCAATGATGGTCGGGGCACTGCTAAGGCCTGAGGGATGTCCGGCCCCATCCCTGGTCCCAGCTTCGGTCTGGCCGGCTTTGCTGCTTTGCAGGGGGAGAGGCTGCATGCCTCTCTCTTCAGGATCCCTTCTACTCTTTGGGGACCCATCCATTGCTCTGCCCTCTTTTTTCCCCCTTTTCCAGCGGGGCTGTCTCCTATGGCAAACTGGAAGGTGCTGCTTCTGAGCTCTGGCAGTGCAGAATCTCTTTTCTGCCTCCTACGCTGGGCTTGTCTGCTTAATTTTCCTGATGGAGAAAGATTTGCTTCCTCTGAAGTTCCTGCTGTAGCACTTTCCTTCTTTAAATTTGAAATCTTTACACTTCCTTAGCAGGCCAATTCCCTACTCGGACCCCCTGGGCTCCTCAGCTTCTTTCCCAAGCAACGCCCTAAGCTGACCCTTGCTGCAAAGATAGGAACACAACCCCTGCACAAGCATTGCAGGCCATGAATACAGAGGTCCACCTGGTTATCTTCACTCTGGCTAACCTTTCAGGCTCTCTGTACGGTTCCACCACAGGGAATATGTCTTTCAGGACCCCTGCTGAACTCCCTGGGCAAAGGCCGGTGCTCTCGTGCTCTTCCTCAGGACAACCTTCAGAAAAAGATGAATGCTCCGTTGCATCTAGGAAACTGGCATTCACCCATCGTTTAACCATGGGAGCAGCTGACTATCATGGCATGAGGGAATGACCGGGGTGGGGGGGAGAGAGAGACAGTGACTAGGGAACAATCAGATAAGGAGGGGGAGCCCACAGCTGCATAGTGGACAGAGAATGAAGTTTAGAAAGGATCCTCCCTAAATTATCAGGATGTAAAAGGAGACAGCAGGTGACTTGTACCTTCAGACTTCCAAGGTTCTGTTAATGCAGCCTTACAATAAAGCAGAATTAGCTCATCTGCTTATGTTTCATGCTCTATCTGAGAAGGCTGGGGCAACATACAACACGGAAAGCAAATCAGAACTGTGAGGGCTCTAGGGCAGCTACCAATCAGAAATCAGAAAGATCTTCTCTTCTTCCAGCATGCTGCCTTCTTCTCAAGAGCCTTCCCATTAGTGGGGAAGCAGAAGCACACTGCTCACCACCGAAAGGAGGCACAACAAGGAAGAGGGAAATGAAACCCACCAGGCGGTTAAAAGTAAATCATCCCCCGGCACCACCCGCTCTCACAAAGCACTCTCCCAGCTGGGCCGGTGGGGGGGGGGGACCGTGACCCCACAGCAGACAGGAAGCCCTGGCAGGGTTTGGGCTGCCTGGGGCTGGCGGTGGAGACAGAAGAGTCGCCTGAACACGGAGACCAGCAGAGAGGCAAAGAGCACAGCCTGTTCTCAGAGCAGGTGTGTTTCCCTGCTCTGGGTGTGTATGGGGGGGGGGAGCTCCCCCAAAGTAGCAGCCTGGGCAGTGGGGCTCTTGGCTGTAATTTTCCCAGTATTTCTTTTGCTGGCATCTCTCCCACACCAAAATTGCTGCCAATGGACAGAGAGGCCCTTATAAATCGTAAATAGATGAACTGTTTCATGGCTAAGAAAAATATAATTCTGATTTCCCCCCTTGTCCAGCTGAAATTGCCGCAGAACCCCAGAGGCTTCAGGAGCCTCGGGAACATAAGCCTTAAGAGGAAGCCGGGAAAGACCCCCCACCACCACCATTTCTACGGCACGAGGAATCCCACTTACAAAATGGCTTCCGCTGTTTCTTCTGCAAGCAAGACTTGACATATCTCTCGAGTTCCCGCAGGGTGGTGGGCTTCAAGGTTTCAAAATCGATCTCGATCTCGTCGGGATTGGAGTCCCTGAGGGAGGGTTCTCGCGACTGGATGATGTGCACCACTCGGCCCAGCTTCTCCCCCGGCAGGCGGTTGATGTCCAGGCTGAGCTGGCGCTTCTCGTCGTAAGTCATAGGGAGGCCCTCTTCCTCCTCCTCCGAGTCGTAGGTCGCTGAGGCCTGCTTCCCGGCCTTCTTCGGCTGCCTGTGGACAGGAGGGGAGCAGTCAAGGCCTGCAGCTCAGAGGCCCCCCCAGCAAGGCCCCTTTAGAACCTCTCCCCAACCTGGCGGCCTGAGAGGGTGGGCCGACTCTCAGCAGGGAGCCCACTGCCGGGGATCCACAGAGAGAGAGAGAGAGGTGGGCTCCCACGGGCCCTTCTTGCATTCTTCACCTGCTGGCCCCCGGGCAGCCTTGCCAGAAATGCCACTGTCCTTTCGGCACCCCTTCTCCAATGTCACTTGCCGCTTTGTGTTGGCCAGCTGCACCACTTCTTTGGGTGGTCCTGGGTCCTCCTCCCGTGCTCGCCTGCCCCACCTGGCCTCAACCCCGTCCCGGAGCACCTACCTGTTCACGGGAAGTGTGCTGTTGGCCTTCTTGGCAGGGGCTTTCTTCTGCTGGGGGGCTTTCGCTGGTGGGGCCGTCTTGGCTTTCTTCTCCTCTTCAACTTTTGCCTTGTGCTTCTCTTTCTCCTTCTCCTTCTTTTTCTTCTCTTTTTCTTTCTTCTCCTTCTTCTTCTTTGGCTTGTTCACCGGTGCTTGCGAGAGGGCAGCCAGCTGCTCATGGACGGCCTTGAGCTGAGAGGGAAGGCGAAGGAGAGAAGCTCAGCTGATTAAAGACACCCTCGGCCCCGCTCAACCCCGGCCAAGTCTGCGCCCGGCAAGATGATGGGGAGGGCGGCCGCTGTTCCCATCCCCCTCCCCCCACTGCTCTTGACCTCAGGCAGGCCAGCCGGCTCAGGGGCGAGACACCTTCATGGGACCAGCAGCTCCCAGCCTTTCAGGCTGCCAGGCCCGGAGCCTCACCCCAGGCCCAGCCCAGGCTGCAAGGGACCGGCACAAGCCGCTCCTTAGCGGGCTGCATGCGTAAGGCTTTCCCGCTGGGCCACAGCATGGCTTACTTGCTGGAGCATTGCATGGGAGGTGAACATTGCAACGGCGCATTTTTTTAACCTGGCATGGATTAACTGTGAGCCAAGAGGCAAGTGGAGAAATTTGTTTCCTTTCATTTAATTTCAAGTGGTTATTGATAGTTTGTATATTGATTTTAACTTATTTTGCTGTAACTTCCGTGAGATGCCCAGAGATGGGCAGTTGTACAAATCAAATCATAAATAAATAAATTTAAGCAAATTTAAATCCAATCTAGCTGAAAAGAATCCTCTTCCACTGAGGATCCAAGGATGGTCCCCTTTGGCCACGGCTAGCTCGGGTTGCCTGCAGCACACGGAGGCAGCCCCCTTTCCCCCTGCGGCGGAGGGAGGGGCAGGGCTCACGGGTGCCTCCCCAGGAGACGCCCACTCGGCAGCTGGCAGGGAGCGGAAGGCCAGGCGGAAGAGAGAAGCAGCAGCCCAGGGCCAGCCTTTGCTCACTCGAAGCTCTTTCTTCTTCACCCAGAGAGGAAGACACAAGGTGGGGCGTGTGTGCATGTGTGTGTGTGTGTGACGGGGAGAGTCTGGGGGGATGGATCTGGTCTCCTGAGAGTAGGCCTTGTCCACCGATCCCACCTCCAAAGACTGTCTTGTGCAGAGGATCGAGCGTGGGGGTGCCAACCTTCTCCTCTTTCGGCTGTATAGTGCCTCAGGCTAGTGGAACTGGTGACGGCCACAGTCAAGGCTTCTTTTATTAAAGGACCCAGATTCAAATCCTCACTCAGCACTGATACTCACCAGCAGCTTTGGCAAGCTGCCCCTTGGTCTACCTGCCCAGGCTACGTGCAGATGCCACAGTGCTCGTGAACCCCCTGGGAGAAGAACAGGCCCTCCTGGGGCTTCTGCCCTTCTGGTTCCCTTTCCCCCAGGGGTCCCCCAGCAACAGCTCCTCAGCACTCCCCCCTCAAGCCTCCAATGAAAACCCAGTCTAAAACCTGGCAGGCACCCTCCCTTTTAGAGTCATCTATTCCTTTGCTTTGGTTTTAGTTCAGCCCAACTCTAAAATCTGGATGGAACAGAAACTGAAAAATAAAGCATCTGCTGCACACTGTGTATGAATATTCAAATAAAGACAAGGCAATTCTGAGGCACCGGGGAGAGAAGTATCACTGTTTATCCCCCATATTCATGAGGACTAGGCACTTGTTCACTGAAAACTAAAGCAAATTCTCGGAAAATCTGGTGGCAACCCCAGGCATCCTCAAGGAGCGAAAGCAGCGTTCACCCACAAGGGGTCACGTGACTGGCAGGCCAAATCCTAGCCACCCCCCTGGAGGAAGGCTGCAACTGGGAAGGGTCTGCCATCATGAGCCCCTCCCAAAAGGCGCAGGGCAAACGCTTGGGACAGAGCTCTCCTGCGGGCCAAGAAAAGGCCCCACCTGCCCACTCCCCTTCTCTGCCCACAAGGGGCTTTCCTGGTAGGTCAGCTTTTGCAGACCCCACACCTGGCCTATCCCAGGGGGGCACTTCCAATTCAAAGTACGGCTGCCCCCCTCACCCTCAGGGGGATCTGGGAGGGATTCTGTGAGAAGCAGCTGGTGGGGCAGGAAGAGAATAGGCTCCCCCCAAGTTCAGGCATGGGACAGGAATGGGGCTGACCCCCGCCTGCCTTTTATCTACCCACCAAGCCCTCCTGGGCCAACACCACCAAAGCACCGACTGACTGCTGGGATGAAGCATTTCTGAAAGGCCTTATGAATTTTATGTATCTGCACACAATACAGAAGGAAAAGCATTTTATAAAAGGGAAAAAAAGGAAAAAATAAACAAATACATTCCATCCATTCCAGTCTCGGGAGTCAATGACCTTGTAGCACTGCCTCAATGATCGGGAACAGTCCTGTGTGAACAAGAAGACAGGCAGGGAAGCAAATCGGGTGTCCACACCGCACCCTGAGTCAGGGGGGAGGGGGGTCCACGGAACCACACTTTGGTTCTTGGGGAAGCCTGGGACACTTTGAGTCTTTGGTTTCAAGTGCCAAGTTTCTAGTCCTCACTGCTGTGACAAATGTATGAAAAAGGAGGGCAGTTGCTTTTCTACTACCGGTCACAGAGGAGGCATGTGAGTTATTTTACACAACCACCAAGGCGCCAGGAGGATCTCTGGGAGGTGTTGTGGCCACGTTCGCATTTCCTCTGCTCGGCATATAGCAGCCCTGCCTTTTCCGACTGTCTCAATGTCCTCCTTAGCTACGGGAGGTTTTATAAAGAAAGTGGGACCTGCTGCTCAGTCCAGAGGCCCTTGAGGCCAGAAGGAGCATCTCTGCAGGGCCCCGGCTGAGGGTCCCCGCACCGCCAGCGGCCTCCAGGACCAGGCACGGCCCCTTCGTGAGTGGCCGAGCCCCCAACTGCTCCAACGGCAGAGGCCACCCACCTGCTCCTGCAGCTCTGCCAGCCGCGTGGCCCGCTCCTCTTCCGAGTCCGAGCTGTCCGAGTCCGAGGAGCTCCCCTCACTGCTGTGGCTGCTCTCCGTGCTTTTGCTGACCACAGGGGCAGTGGGCAGAGGGGGCGGTGGGGGGTCAGCAGGCTCGTCCGGCATCTTGGCAAATCGCATCTCAAAGACGTCCTGCAGGAACAGCCAGGTTTGGAGAGGAGGGCAAAGGTGCCCCCAGAGCAGGCAGCTGCCCCAAAAGAGGCAACCCCCCCCGCCCCACTGCTTCTCCACAGAACTGACTGGAGAAGGACGCCAAAGGCAGCCCGGGGCTCCTCTTCGGATGCCGGGACCCCCGTTGGAACCGCCATCTAGCCTTGGAAATGAGAGATTGGCAGGAACTTCTCGGAGATGCAGCCCCAACACAGCTGGGCAGGCGCCAAGTTTGGGCCAGCTGCCCGAGGCCTCTCCAGAAATGTGAGAGGCCCCGGACGTCCTTCACCTATCGAGACCAACCAGCAGGCAAGTGGCCCCTTCCCTTGACTCCAATGTCGTGAAGGAGGCAGGGGGCGGAAGAAGGCACCCGGCCCAGATTAAAGGTAACTTCCTTGAACAGTAAAGGCAGCTCTGATCCAATGTACAAGCAGAACAAATATGGTGGCGTAAATTATAAGCAATCTGTATGCAAATGTGTACAACTGCACACGAATATCCAACTTTGCATAAAACATAACATGCTATTTACAGATTTCATTGTGAGGGGAACTTTTTGGAGATTTGAAACTGCAGAATCCACACGTTTTATGGATAACACAGTCAGGCCCAGGGGAGCCCAGCAGAAGCTCCTGAGGGTCTAGAGTGGGGGACCCAAGAGGCATCAGCTGCAGGCACACTTTCTCCAGGCAAATTGCCATTAAGGATGAAGCAACTGTGCGGAGTTGAAATCAAGAGCAAAGGGGACAACCCTGTGATTAAAACTGTTTACGCTTAAGACCAGCCCTGGTCATTATTGACTCGGGGGGGGGGAGATCCGTTGTGAGAATTGCCCGTCAGACATTGTGAATATTTTGTGATGACAGTTGAGCCTCTGAGATGGAGGTTGCAAGGAGCAAGAGGCAGCCGTAGCTGGAAGGGGGGCCCACGGGAGGTCTAGGGGCCAAATACCAGTCCCCGGAGCTTGACTCCAGCAGGGAACTCTGGGGACAACTCTAAGGAGGAGAAAAATGGAGACTTAAACCCTGCTGGGTCGGGCAAGGAGGTGGCCTGCTGCATCTCTGCCAGAGTCTTGGCTCTGGACCTGTCTCCTTGCAAACCGAGGCAGGACTGACCAAATCAGACAAGCCCTTCATTGACACCACAGACCCACTGCTGGTGACGGAGGCTGCTCTGCTTCACTCTAGCCCCCCCTTTTTTTCTTCCTGGCAGGGAGCCCCCTTACCTGCAGCTTCCTTGCCATGGCCACCACCTCATGGTCAGGCGGATTGTACTTGTAACAATTGGAGAACATTAACCGAATGTCCGCTGCAAAACCTTGGGCATCCTGATATTCCCGACTGTCCATTTTTTTCTGCAGAGGAACACAGAAAGGGGACAGGATTAGATGGAGAGGGGCGAGAGGTGAGGAGGGAAATGCCCCTCAGGAGAGACAGAGGACCCAGGCCACTTGAGGGCTGACTTCAAAGGAAAGCAGTGGGCAGGAAAATGCCCTTGAAGCCACGCTGGCCACCTATACCTACCTATCCTTAAAGCCCCTCGGGAAGTCAGAGAGAGACAGGGAGGCGTGGGCAAAGCCTGAGCAATCAATCACTCAAGGCATACATTGCTGGGACGTGCAGAGCACAGAAAACCACAGCCTGGCTGGTCTTCCTCTGAAAGAGGCCTGGAGCAGACCTTCGAGGCAGACTGAGGGCACCAGTCAGAGCCCGGAACCTGCTGCAGCAGCCCCAGACCTCCAGCCCAGAACTCAAGACTGGCTTGGGCCCCTGGGTGTTTCCCACAGGGATTCCAAGGCAGCCTTGCGTGCGTGTGGACGTGTGGTTGGCAACCAGACCTTCCCTTGCCACCCACGGCGCCCACTGAGGGCAGGGCATTGCGGAGGGGGGACGTTCTATCTCCCCTCTTGGGCAGAAGCAACATGGGGACGCCTTTGGAAAGTCCTTTGGGAGAAGAGCCAGGAAGGCTCAACTTTGCTACCTACGCCCTGGTCTTCTACCAGATAGATTACTGTAACATGCCCTAGGTGGGGCTGCCCTTGAAAAGCATCCGGAATATAGATAGTGCAAAATGGGCCGGTGAAGGCAGTCACATGCACCCCAAGATCAGCACATGCTGCACCTCTGTCCTGCAAACTGCACTGATGGCCAGTTTGCTTCCGGATTCAATACAAGGGGCTGGGAATGGCCTCTAAAGTCCTGCCTGTCATGGGCCAGGTTATCCGAGGGACATCTCCCCATCCCATCAGCCCAAGGTGTTCCATCTGGCGGGGCCCCGGAGAAGAGCTTTTTCTGTCACAACAGACCCTCTGGAAGGACTTTTCCTGAAGTGAAGTGAGGGTGGCCCAGCCTTATTGGCGTTTGGGAAAGGTCTGAAAACTTGGCTGGGCCGTTCAGGGTCGAGATCTTGAGGACGTCGTCTACAAGCTGCTGCTGCTGCAGCTCTCCCTCGCTATGATTTTGGCTTAAATCGTTTTCCACTTTACTTATACAAGTTTATTTTTTGTTGTTTCCATTTATAAGCTGCCCAGAGTCACATGAGTGAGTTGGGCAGCTATATCAAGCCAATAAAGCAAGCCACAGCGGACAGCCCAACCTGGGCTTTTCTTCCCAAGCTGCCAGGGCAGGGCGGCCCCACAGCCCCGCTCCCCTGGCCCTCATCCTGGAGGGGCCCCAAGGGCAGCACTGGTCTCAGGCCTGGCAGGCCAAAGTGTGGCACCTTCCCTCTTCTTGACCTTTGCCCAGCCACTTCGACCTCCTCCAGGGGTCAGGGGTCTCCCCAGGCAGTGGCCAGCAGAGGGGCAGAGCGGAGGCGGGTTGGCAGCGGCTTCAGCATCCTGGCAGAGGGACTCTGGCCAGATGGGCCGACGCAACTTGCTGGGCTCACACATGGCTTCTGGTTTTTACCTTGGTGATCTGGAATTGGAGTTGGCTTAACGATTGCATGATTTACTTAACGACCACAGAAAACTAACCTCCTTAAAGACTGTCTCGCTTGGTGACAGAATTTCTAGTCCCAGCTGTGATCATAAATCGAGGACTGCCTGCATCTGGGCAGGGACGAGAGGCAGGAAGGGGGAGCCTGGCTGGGCCAGAGCCCACCTGCAGGTCAGGCGGGGGAGAGGGAGGAGGCAGGCCAGCTCTTCCCCGGCTGCCTCCCGGGTTCTGCCGGGCAGGGCTGGGGGCCTGGCGGGGGCCCTGGGGGCAAAGGCGACCTGCCTTGACGGTGCTGAGGTCCATGGGGTGCTTGATGATGTCGTGGTAGTCGTGCAGCTCCAGGGCCTCGGCGTCCACCGGCTTGTAGAAGGGCCAGGCATAGGCCGCGTGCTTCTTGGACAGCATCTCCCTCAGGATGCTGTCGCAGTACTTGAGGTGCTCTGAGAGCTTGCCCTTCTTGCCCGCGTGCTGGGGCACCTCCCCGTCTTCCAGGTCCTTCTTGGGCGGTTTGATGGGCCGGCCACCGCTCTCCCGCCGGGCCACCACTTTGGCCTGCTTCGAGTCCAACAGCTGGGGGGGGGACTCGCTCCGGCTGGCTGTGATGGCTGACGTGGTGGGCGTGGTGGTATCCGCTTTCCGCTTCACCCCCTTTTTCTGAAATCCAAGCACAGCTCATAAGGAGGAGAGGGCGGGTGGGCAGGAGGTCCCCAGGAAGCTGGGTCAGGAGGAATTTAGGGGGGCCCAGAGCAATGGCGGTGGCCTCTCTACGGCCTGAGACCAGAAACAGACCAACCTCCGCTGAATGAAAAGGAAGGGGTAGTGGGAGCAGGCCCCCAGCCCCCCCTGCCCTGGAGGAGGAGCGCCTGCCTCCGCAGAGCGGGGAGGCCCCAATTACCTTGACGATGGGTGGAGTGGGGGGAACGACCGCCATGATTGGGGCAGCAGGAGGCGGGGGAGGCGGCACAGGCGTCGCAGGGGGGGCAGTGATGGGGGTGATGTTTGCGGTGATGGTTGGCACAGGTGTGACGGCAATTACAGGCGTCTGAGATACCGACGGAGGGATGCTCTGGAAGGGCGCTGGGGGGGATGCAGAGGAGACGGCTGTGGCTGCTGGGTGCTGGGCCCCTGCCAGGAGGAAAGCAAAAACATCTGAGAGGAAGGCCAGGCAGATCTGGCTTTCTTTTGCTGTGGAATTTATGGCATGGGAATTCTCTGTAAAATTTTATTATATTGCATACGCTTAAAAAGTTCAAAACAGCGAAGAACACAAATACAACTACAAAAAGAATGAAATTAAAATGTAAAAACGCCATGAAGAATTCAAACCCAATCTGGCTTTCTTTTGCTGTGGAATTTATGGCATGGGAATTTGGCTTATCTGCAAATGGGCTTATCTTAGAATATATAAGTGATACTCTTTTAAAAATAACCGCACATACTTATGGATAAGCTGAATCAAAATGCCATAAGAAATGTGCCATCCCATGGATACGCCCATTGTGAAGATTTAAAACAGAATCTATTCTGGAAAACAATATTTACTGATACAAATTATGAAAATAATTGAAGTCCTTCAGAATATATTGAAAACAACACATTTCTAGGATCAGTTTATCTGAAGGTAGCACATTTGTTACAGTATTTTGGTTAAAAATTTGAGTGTCAGTTCATCTGCGAGTAGAGCCACGGTGGCCCAGTGGTGGTTGGAATGCCACACTGCAGGCTGACTCACTGCCCACAGCCAGGAAGTTCGATCCTGGCTGGTTTCAAGGTGGACTCAGCCTTCCATCTTTCCAAGGTGGGTAAAATGAGGACCCAGATGGTTGGGGGGGGTCAATATGCTGACTCTGTAAATCGCTTAGAGAGGACTGTCAAGCACTGTGAAGCGATATATAAGTCTCAGGGCTATTGCTGTTGCTATATACAGAACAAACATTTATGCTCTAGTTTAAATATTAAATACTAAGCCTTAGAAAGTTTTGCTTGTACTATTTAATATTGAACATTTGCATTTTTGGCTTATATCTAAGTCGTTTCATCTGTTTAATTAATCTAAGTCTCTATATTACTCACATTTTCAACTAGTAGATAATTCCTCATTTTACATTAATATAACCTATCACCACCTTCCAAAACTTTTTATATTCATCAGAATGTTCTAATTTTTCAGGATTCTTTTGATATCTTTAAGAAAAGTAGTTTACTACATACTTCTAACTTGTTTTTAAGAAGTGTGATGGGTAAAAAAACTCCTTTATATGTATATACATTCTGATAATTTTATGATTTTTTTATAAAAAATATATATTTTAATGCAGTACACTGCACGGAAATGCAATAAATAAATGGTTAAAATCTTTTAATAAATGAATAAAGTTACCTGAATCACAAAGATTTTGTGTATCTTACAAACTAATTAAATTGTATTGAATATAAATTTTTATTCTACAGAATCAAATGCCTTTTTAGCAGGCAGAAAATATTTCACATTAGTAATATGGCTGTAACAATTTTTAGCATCAGTATTTGAAATGTAATATTCTTACATATTGTTTAATTCAAATGTAATAGTTTTGCAATTGGTCAGCATCAATTAATCTTATTGTATTGCCAAAATCTGAGCGTATGTCATTATATTGCACCCACCTCTTGGGTTACTGTTAGATTAGAGATCCTAATTTACACACAATAATGTGAATATGCCTTAAGTCACGAGTCCACAACCCCTGGGCTGCAGACTGGAATCAATCTGCGACCTGCTAGGAACCAGGTAATGCAAGCGGCAGGCAAGCATGCGCAGAACTGTGTGCACAAAACCATCCCCTTGCCACCACCCCCACTGCTAGTCCATGGAGCCAGGAAGGTTGGGGACCGCTATCTTAAGTAAAATGTGCCCAAATGGCCAGTTCGGCATCCTTGCCATTAGGAATGAATGCTGCATGCAGCATCAGCAAGACTCAACTTTATAAGCTCTGTGTGCTTTAATAAAAATAATGATGCAAATGCCTAGAATGACAAATGGTGTCATGGGCAGTGGAAGTCCATATCTATGACAAACGGGAGGTATGGAATAGAAGTGAAAAACTAGTAAAGAACATTAAGAGGGGGGGAAAGAAAACTATATTATGTGCCTGTCAATCTAAAAGAAAAAGAGGGGAAGGATAACAGATGTGAATGAAGATGGCTTGATCTTGTGCAGACGGGGAAAGTGCACATGTGAAATAAAGATTTAACTAAGGATGAAAGAGCCACAATGAGCTTCAGAAGTAGGAACTGGCCTCACGAAAGTTATTCTGACGGCAGACAAGAACAAGAATTGGTGGGTGAGGCAACAGAGGTATGTTACGCTAGACTGAAGGGCCACAGCAAAAGAACCTGCAATCAATTCTAGAAAAAAGCTGCTGGACCCTCTGAATGAAGGCCATCGGAGGAGGTAGCCTGTCCCACTAGACAGATGAGCCAGTGAGGGAGGGAACAAAAGGGAACAGCAGAAGAGATGATGGAGCCATTTAGAGACCCAGGAATGAGCCTCTGATTCCCAAAGGGCATGTTTCCAAATACACAGTTGGGCCACCACTTTGCACATGGAGAAGGAAGGAATTGAAAATCATTCCTTGCTAGATTGCTTCTGATAAAAACTAATGAGAAGTGGTGAAGCTGCAAAAGGAAGGAGAAGAACAGAAGCTGGAGGGGGCCTTGCAGGTCTTCTGGTCTAACCCCCTGCTCAAGCAAGAGACCCTATACCAGGGGTGTTCAACCTGTGGGCCGCAGCCTGGGACCGGGCAACGGCCTGTCGGTCACCGGGTTGCAGGAATGGCTGGCAAGGGTGTGCACATGTGTGCGCACCACCCGCTCACAGTGGCACCATCACACTGGTGCTAGTGGCCCTGTTTGCAGATGCGCGCAGGGGCTAGCGGCCTATTTGCGCACATATATGGGTGCTAGAGGCCCACTTGCGCATGCACGTGGGCTCTAGTCCCACCGCCATGCACGTGTCCATTTGCACATGCACGTGCGTGCACATTTTCCTGCTCCTCCCTTTCCCTCCAAGCTGCCAACCCGGAAAGGCTGGGGAGCGCTGTCCCAGATCATCTCAGACAAGCGGCTGTCCACTCTCTTTTTAAAAACCTCCAGTGATGAAGCATCCACAACTTCTGAAGTTCCACAGTTTCTGATTCCGCTGTTTCTGAGAGATTCTAAACATGGAACCAGCCACTGTTTAGAAATGTGAGTAGATGACTTTGGAGGAAAAAGGGACGCGGATGAAAGAAGGAAAAAGGACTAGAGTGAAAGCAGAAACTTTGTAGGAAGAGAAAGTCCTTTATGGACCTGCATCAGAAGACAGACCATCTGAGACTTCTGGTCCTGCGCGGTAGTGACTGGTCGTGGGCTTGCGGACCGCCACACCCCCACAGCCAACTTTCGTCCTGCCTGGAGACCCTACTGGGTCCAAGCTGCCCCGGAGAGGCAGCGAAGAAAGAAGGGTGCCCCGGTGACTCTGGAATGACAGTGGTCGTTCCGTTCGTCTTGGGGAAAGCCTTCTAACCCGACAAGAGAAGGGCTGTATTTCATCGATCAGCCCAAGCTACTTGCAACCGGAGTTCAAAAGAACTAACCAACACTACAGTAAACAGAGTGCTTGAAACTGGGTGAGGAATCTGATTTTCCCTTTTCTATTTTACACTTAATTTCCTAGAAAAGATCCCCAAGAAGCAAAATACCTCCTAGAGTGAAGGAGGGGGACTTCTGCCCCATCCTTATACTAACGGAAGCAGCGAATTAAAATTTCTATGGAGGATCAAAATATATGGTAGTAAAATAAATTTATAAACCTGAAAGCTAAAATTTAACTTTGGACAAGTTTAAGATTGTTGAATGGTTAAGACTCTCATTTTAAAGACCATTGTTCATATTGAAAACTAAATAGAGCTGACACCTAGTGGTGGATGAAAATTATGACAGCTATGATTTTCATAGAGAACTTGCCAAAACCTGGGAAAAGCTAATCTGTGTTTGTGACCTTCAAAGCTTTAATAATAAAGAACAGCTGTGACCAAAAAAAGACAACAATCTGGGCTGCAGACAAAGAGAATTATAAACTTGGTGGATAGAGAAAAATTCTTTTCTCTATCACGCAATACCAGGACAAGGGGGCACTCCCTAAAGCTCATAGCTAAGAAAGTGAGGACAAATAAAGGGAAATATTTCTTCACCCAGAGGGTCGTTGGTTTATGGAATTCACTTCCAGAAGGGGTCGTGACAGCGGTCAGCCTTGACAGCTTCAAGGCAGGGCTAGATAGATTCATGGATGCCAAGTGTATCGGTGGTTATTAAAACGGATGTCCAT